>WOAB01000167.1:1200000-1627500 GCA_027886185.1 Rheum nobile
GACTCCGTCGCGTCCGTCGTCGCGTCTGCCGTCGAGTCCACTGGATCGGCGCTGCCGCCGAGATCTCCGGTCGCCGCCGCCGCCATTTCCTCCCTTTCAACCTCCGCCCATATCTCGTCAATGGATATCATTTCGCCAAAATCTGTCATGTCTCTCACCTCCCTTTCAACTTTCTTTTCTTGAAAGAATTTTTTCGCCGGAGAATTTTTCCGCCTTTGAACTCTCTCGGAGAAGACGATCTCGGCGGCAATCGATTTTTTTTTTTCGGTCACATGTGGGCGGTACCTATTGCCGCCCACGTTCAAAATTTGAAATCCCCGCCCATGTTCAAATTTTGAAAATTATGTGGGCGGCAATTATTGCCGCCCATAGTTAAACCGAGTTGGGGGAAAATCTATTTTTTTTTTACAAAAATTTAAAATTCCTAAACCGGATTCGATAAAAAAAAAAAACTTGGGCGGCAACTAGTGCAGCCCATCTGAATCGGGTTTTTTAAAAACCGGTTCAGAAGCTGGGCTGCACTAGTTGCCGCCCAGAACTCAGACCGATTTTTGGGGCCTTTTATGGGCTGCACTACGTGCCGCCCAGGACGGAGTGCGAGGTTGAAGAAAAGGGAGTACGCGGTTTGTCGCCGTTTTTTTTTCGTCTTCATTCATCAAAACAAAAAATAATTATAATTAATTCTTCAGAAACACGCATTTATATATACACTTACCATATATAGAGATTATATTATTTAATTCGTTACTTGTACATAAATATATTCTGGAATTTAACATATACCTTATTACTATATTGTAATTTAATTATACATCTTTGTCGAATTATACTTATTAGAGGATATATATATATTTTGTGATATTATATATATATGTAATATCTTTTCCTTTGTATTCACATCTTTAGGTCATGTATACATTAGCTTAATTGATCATGTGCCTTGTACAAAGTTCGTTTATCTTCTAACATCTAGAAGAAGAAAATTCTAAATAATTTTTTAATTCAATAATATAAATATATACATAATGAGTGATAATGAAAATAAATTATAGCTTAAGTATGATAATATAAAAGATTATGTTTATTAAAATAAAAGTTTGGAGAAAGAGATGTGCGCTTGGGAAAAAATGAATGTAAAAGAAGTGAACATTCTTTTTATTTGAAAAGAAATCGCTAAATTTTCAGGAAGTACATTTATTTTCTGTGTTTGGTTCAAAAATAAAGTGTGGGAATTTACTTCCCAGGAAGTTGCAATTCCTCCAAATCAAGAAATTGCACTTACCTCGAAGAGGTAGGTAAGATCTACTTCTTGCGTTTTAAGTGAAAATATTATTATTTCCCATGTTAATATAAAAACAACAATTTTGAACCAAACATGATTTCATAATTTCTAGCAATTTATAATTTGTAAAAAGTAGCTAAATTCTCACGAACTTGATTTCCTACGTTCAACCAAACGAGGGTATACTTCATTCTCTTGTAAACTATATGTATGTAAATGTGTTCATAATAATCTTGTTAAGAATGATTTGACCATATATAACTAAAGTTGGAAAATAAAATATACACAAGATATTTTAAAAATATATTTTTTGAATGACACGTGACTTAGGTTATGATTTAATACTTACTAGTGTAGGTTCTTGTTAGTAAAAAATATTTTGTGAATGTCTTTATAATATATATATAGGAGTAATGAAAAGATTAATATTAGAAAAGCAACTCATTAATCAAAGCACTTGTAGCAGTTATGGAGGAGGTGGTGACATCAATGTTGTTAAAATCGCAACCCGAGTCTTAGAATCGTACGATTCTACGATCCAAAACATTCAAAATGACTCAAATCGTATGAAAATAGTCGTACGTGATAGAGTCGTACTAGGATCGTAATAGGATCGTTAGAATCGGGATTCTACGTAGAATCGTAAGATCCTAGAGAAACTTGTTTTTTTTTGCTTAAATTTCTCAAGTTTTGGGTTGTTTAATGAACTTGGGACAATTTTCCCATCTTATTGATAGACTATTGGACTCACTAAGACATTATTTAGCCCATTTACATATTTTTATCAATTTTAAGCAAAAAAAAAACTTAAAAAAGTTGAAACTGATTCGTCCTAGTGTGCAGATGATTGCTTCTTGACGTAAAAAACCCTCTTCTTTCCAACAGCGAGGGATTTTTCAATGTTCTTGGAAGGGATTAAAACGATGAGGATATACATAATATATTTTTTTAATTATTTCTTATTCATAAAGTGTTTAAGTTTTGCATCACATAATATTTACAGTAATCTTATATTACATAGTTTTTCATGTAATCTTACATCACATAGTTTTTATTTGTCAAACATCTCATAGTTTTTAATAATAATCTTACATCACATAGTTAATTATGAACATTAATAACATATTTATAATATCCAGTTGATAGTATATCTAAATGAATTAGTAGTTGCTTAGCTTTTATGTGAAATATATCTTACTAAGTGTTTGAACATTCTCTATAATGGATAATTTTGGATCTTAGATCTTCCAACTAATACTAATTTAATTTGCTTTTATTAATTTATCAAGCCTAAGATTTCACAGTTTATTAATCAAGAGATGGAATTGGTGTTGGATCCAATGAAAATGATAGCGTAAATAAATATGATATTAATATTACGTCAGATGATGTGTTCGTTGGTGAAGACAATATTTGGATTAATTATGATGTCTCTCCTATTCCTACATCACTTTATTGTTTTGAGATATAATCATTCTAACATTACTACTTTATACTCGGCTTTGTTGTTGTTATGATGTAATTATGGATACATTTATCGTTTATGAATGATAATATGCGACAATTTATGATTAATGAAAATGTTTTTTTATATAACCTTATATATGAGTAATATATGACATACTTAAATTAGAATTGCTATAATTTATTGATTACGTAGGATCTTACGATCCGATTATATACCCCTCTTACGATCCGATCTAAAAATCCCGATTTTAACAACATTGGATGACATAATGAACATGAAACAGAGAGAAGCGGTTGTAGACTTGTAGCCTTGTAAATAAATTTTACTTTAATCAGGACAAATGTCAATAGTAATCTATGCCATTTGGCACATTTTCGTACATATTTAGCCTTCTCAATTAATGAGTCTAATAACTTTTGTCTGACTTTTCTTTTTTTTGGTAGAAATTCGTCTGACTTTTCTTGGGCCTTCCTCTACTTAACGGAAGTCACCGAGCAGGGCCGTCCAATCAAATTATGTGGCCATGTTCTATATTGATATAAAGCCTTAATAAAAAAATAAGAATGGTCAAATTTTAATAGTCTTGATCAATTTATGTAGAGCAAAAATCACTTAATTTTGTTGATATACTAAATTAGTTTAATTATTTTAAATGAGATAATATTATTTAATGAATCTAGAAAATAACATCTTGACAAGTGAGGTTGTGATATGAAATATAATAAATTTGACAATATGACATAGAAGCTTATAGAAAAAAATAACCACAACTAAATTTTATAAGAATAAAGTCATTTAGTTTATTGCTTGGAAATAAAATTATAGTATTTGAATATCAAGAATGAGAAAATGGGAAAAAAGTTTTTTTTAATAAATAGTTGTCTAAATAAGCCCTAAATTATTTTAAAAACTTTTATTAGGTAAATAATGGATTAGGCCTCATAAATATCTTTACTATGTTTAGTCTTTTTACCAATAGAAAATATACTACTTTTTTTCTTGTCTAAAGAATAAATTTTAATTTTCTCTTATTCTAAAAGTAAACCTTAAGAAAAAATACAAACTGGGGGGAGATCGAACACAGGTGGGTGGGGTGATTCAAGTATAGAGTGCTTTTACAAATCATTGTGATAAGTAGTCATTTTGTACCTTATTAATACCTTTAATAATTATATATATAACTTGAACCAGATGCCATTTTCCAACTGAGGCCCTGTGCAGGTGCTCACTTTGCACCTGTCCAGGGTCGGGCCTGTCACCGAGTACCAACCCCTCACACATACGTTTACGTTTGCATAGTTGCCTCCTTTAAACACGTATAAAACCATTATAATTAGGGGTGAGCACGGGCCGAGAAAACCGAAGCCCGAACCGAACTCGACCCGAAAAACCCGAACCGACATGCCTTCGGTTCGGGTTTCGGTCCGACCAAATCAGAGTTTCGGGTTTCGGTTCGGTTCGGGTTCGGGTTTTTAGTGTAATTTAGCCTGTTTTTTAACGAAAAGTGTTGTTTAGCCCGAACCGAACCCGACCCGAACCCGAACCGAACCGAACCGAACCGAATCCAAACCGATGTCTTCGGTTCGGTCTTCGGTCCAGGATTTTTAGCCGTTCGGGTTTCGAGCTTTTCGGGTTCGGGTCGGATTCCGGCCCGTGCTCAGCCCTAATCATAATCCTGATTCATGTAACATGTTTTGTTGTAGATAACATCATTTATGATCTTATTCAAGTTAGTGTGTTCACACATCCAACACAACATCCTTTGCTTTAATTACTTTAAATCCGTAGTTTGTTTGTTTAATTTTGTTTCCAGGGAAGGATGCGCATTTCATATTTACATGTCTCTATCCACATATTCGAGTTTTGTGAGCTTAAATCAAGATAAATGAAAAAAAGGTAAACTTTACAGCTAGTCACGTAGTATTGACTTTTTTTTATATAAAACTAAAAATGACTTATAAGTTGAAAAGGACATGTTTGGTTAACACATTATTTTTCAACGCATAGGTAAAATTGTCTTTCAGCGCATAGGGTCCTCACGTTACGTGTGGCATGGCTCACCGCGTTACGTGAGGAAAAAATAGTGTCACACGTTACGTGTGGCTATGATCCACACGTAACGTGTGGTTTTGATCCACACGTTACATGAAGATGATCTACCACTCTCCTCACGTTAAGTAGACCTGTTTTTTTGATTAAGTAACATTATACGAAGTATTTCGGTCTTCTTCGCTTAGTATCGAGTTTTACAATAAGATTGAAGTTTCGATCGTATTGACTCATTTACATTGCTATAACCATTCTGCCCTTCCAATGTAAAGTTATCGATCGAGCCACCCCCATTCAACCTAAAGATAGCGTAGGTTTAAAGTTTATGGTTTATGACATGTAATAGTTATAGTATTTATTTGTGTTTCAATGTTGTGTATGAACCATACTATTGTTTCTAAATAGACATTAGGGGAGGTTACCCCCATTGCGTAGCCCAACTTGTATTAATCTTTATAAGAACAATATAAAATGATCATCAACCTAGAAGACAAAAAAAATTATTCATTATGTTGGTTGACTACAACCACATTTAGCACACAATACAGAAAAGAATACAAATTGATCATAAACTTAGAAAAAATTAGAGAAAATATATGACACTGCTTTAGCGTTTGAAGAAATTAGGGTAGTCTCACTGCTGGAAAACTCGTCTGTAGCCACAAAGGAATAGCCACAAATATATTTGAGGGTAGTTTTGACGGTATTAGTAACAAAAATAGTCGCAGATAAAATGTATTGTGGCTATTTAACCTTAAAACAGTTTTGTTACTAACTTTTGTGGTTGTTTAGCCTCGAACATAAATTTTGTGGTTAAACTCGATACTATATAACATCAAAATTGTTTCAAAGCTAAAACCATGGATAAAATTAAGGCTATTTACCCTTAAATTATTTTCATGGAAAAATTCGTAGCTAATTAGTCTTAAATAAAGTTTGCGGCTAATGTCGAGGTTAAATTCGAGGGTAAATTAAGGCCATTTACCCTTAAATTATTTTCATGGCAAAATTTGTAGCTAATTAGTCTTAAATAAAGTTTGCGGCTAATGTCGAGGTTAAATTCGAGGGTAAATGAAATTCTTTGCCACAGATTGTGTTTTGTGGCTAATCGTGAAGCTAAATACCCTTGAAATATTTCAAGGCTAACTTTGTGGTTAAAATTGAGGGTAAAAAGGTCAACATTCATTAAATGTTCTTCATACCTACTTCAACCGCTTACAATAACTCATTTTTGCTTCATCAAGCTTCAGATCTGCAAAATTTTGGTCCTCCTCTCTCAAACCTATTCATCCCAAGCTTTCAAAAAAAAATCATCACATCTTGCTATGCACAAAGTCGTTCTTTTTGAAAGTTTAAAGGTAAGTA
The DNA here is from genome assembly GCA_027886185.1 of Rheum nobile. Classification (NCBI taxonomy): domain Eukaryota; kingdom Viridiplantae; phylum Streptophyta; class Magnoliopsida; order Caryophyllales; family Polygonaceae; genus Rheum; species Rheum nobile. The sequence goes on from WOAB01000167.1 coordinate 1,206,165, forward strand.
TCACATTTATACTAACAATTGTGGCCTATTATTATTATAGAAGTCTTTTTTTGTGTTTTTTCCTTCAAGAATAAAGATTTATTTTGAATCTTTCAGGTCTAGTCGTAAAGAAGGCCACAAATTTAGCCACAAGTTCATCATTTGTATATTAAGGTCAGAAATCTTGTGAACATTTAGCCATAAGTACTCAGTTTAAGTGTAATTTCGTGGTTAAATGCTGGCCTCGAGCTCGTTGTTTGTGGCTAAGTTTAAGGTTAAAATTACTTGATACAAGTTCAATGGTATTTTTGAGGCTATCTATGGTGTTTTAAGTTTAGTTTTCATTTAGTCTTCAATGGTATTTTTGTATGATGTATATGTTGCTATTGATATTAATTTTCCATATTTTGATATTAATTTTCCATGTTTTCAATGGTTTGATATTAATTTTCCATGTTTTGTCTTTTAAACTGTAGTTATTTTTGTGATTTAATTAATCAAGAGTATATATATATATTTATATGTAGGTACCAATATGACTTTATTTTTGGTAAATATTTATATGTAGGTACCAATATATATGGAAAATCGTGAATGGATGTATGATAGATGGCTTCCTACCGGTGGTGGTTGAAAGCAAGAGTTTATTGATGGTGTTGAGGTTTTTCTTATGTATGCAACATCACAAGTTCATTTGATGGATGGGAATAAGATTAGGTGTCCTTGTTCGACATGTAAGAATGGAAGATATCAGGAGATAGACAATGTTCGACTTCATCTATATAGAAAGGGTTTTGTTGACAATTATCTTTTATGGAATGCACATGGAGAGTCACCAGTTATCTGCACACCCACTTTTGAAGGATCGTCTTCCTCACATGACCATGATATGGATTTTTTTGGAATAGGGAAGAGCTTGTTTGATAATTTGAATCCTACTCAAAGAATGGTTTTCGATGCGGCCGGTCCAAGTTTTGTTCCACCTCCATGGTTCGAGCCTAACACTTCAGTCCATGAGGCAAGTACCAGCCATGTTCAGAATGAAAACAGTGTGGGTATGGAAGAAGAAATTAACATGACACATCAGACGTCTACAACGTTCGATCCTGACCACGACGGCACTTCATTCTTATCTGAGCGTTTTTCTGATGTATTGAGGGCAGCAGACTAACCATTGTATCATGGTTCTCACATATCACAGTTAGCTGCAGTGGGGTCCTTTATAGAGTTAAAAACCAAATACAACATGTCACAAGCTGGGTATAGTGCGCTTCTTCAGAAAGTTAGTGATGTATTGCCAGCAGACAATAACTTACCCAAAAGTTATTATGAGCAGAAGAAGATGACTAGAGAGTTGGGATTGCCCCAGGTGAAGATACACATGTGTCCTAAAGGTTGCTTGTTGTTTTGGAAGGAATATGCAAATGTCACTGAATGTAGATTTTGTAAGAGTGCAAGGTATAAACCTAGTTTGTCTCAGAAAGGAAAACCAATACCCAACAAGGTGTTAAGATACTTGCCTTTGACACCACGCTTGCAACGATTGTATGCTATGAAGGAGACAGCAGAAAATATGCGTTGGCCTGCGTTACACCAAGCTGATGATGGGCTTATGAGTCACCCTTCTGATGCCGAGGCTTGGAAGAATTTTGATCGTACTTTTCTAGATTTCGCATCAGAGGTTCGTAATGTGAGGTTATGTTTATGTTCGGATGGATTCTCTGCTTTTGGCAAGACGTATTCAACATGGCCAGTGATTGTCACTCCATATAACCTACCACCTGAGATGTGTATGCAGACTCGTTATCTCTTCTTAAGCACCATTGTTCCCGGTCCACATAACCCAAAGAAGTTGATAGATATTTGTATGCAACCTTTGATTGATGAGCTAGTAATGCTATGGACAGAGGGTGTGCCAACATTTGATGTCTCTACAGGGGAACACTTCAAGATGCGTGCAGCTCTTATGTGGACAGTGAGTGACTTTCCAGCGTATGGAATGTTGAGTGGATGGAGTACTGCGGGTCTTTATTCGTGTCCTCACTGTATGACAGATACAAAAGTCTTTCGCTTACAACATGGAAAAAAACCTTCTTGGTTTGATTGTCATAGGTGCTCATTGGAAATGCAACATGCATTTAGAAAGGACAAGAAAAACTTCTATAAAGGACGAGTTGAGAAGGATCCTCCTATTCCTTATTTGTCTGGACAACAGATGTGGGAGCTTGTTAAAGATTTACCAACCGCCATGGAGTCACCATGTCATTATCCAGATGGTTATGGCGAAACTCATAAGTTCACAAAACAGAGTATATTATGGAAGCTTCCTTATTGGAAATATCATTTGCTTCGTCATAACCTTGATGTGATGCATATTGAGAAAAATGTGTTTGAGAATGTGATTAACACCATATTGGATGCCAAGGGGAAGACAAAGGACAACCTGAATTCTAGGAAGGACCTACGATTATATTGTCACCGTCCAGAGCTCCAGGTGGAAGATGATCACAAGGGTCCAAAGCCAAAACCTGTATACACATTAAGTAGAGAAAAAAGGTCAGATATGCTTAGATGGTTAAAGACATTGAGATTTCCGGATGGATATGTATCCAACATTGGTCGGTGTGTACAGTTTCAAGAGGGTAAACTACTCGGGATGAAGAGTCATGATTGCCATGTGTTCATGCAAAGGCTTCTACCAATTGCTTTTAAGGAGCTCCTCCCCGTGGGTGTATGGGGGCCGTTGACTGAGTTGAGTTTGTTCTTTCAAACCATATGCTCATCCACTCTTGATAAGGAATGTATTGAGAAGTTGGAACGTGATGCACCCCTCCTACTCTGCTAACTGGAAAGAATATTTCCACCGTCTTTCATTGATTGCATGGAGCATCTCATTGTGCATTTACCATATGAGGCAAAGTTAGCTGGCCCCGTACAATATCGATGGATGTATGTGTTTGAAAGATTCTTATTCATTTTAAAGGGTAACATGCTAAATCCACAAAAGGTCGAGGCGTCCATAGTGGAATCATATTTATTTGAGGAGATCACAAATTTCAGTCAAAACTATTCTGAGCCTCAGGACTTGTACAAGAGAAGAAAAGATACACTAAACAAGGATAGTGTGACCAGTGAAACTTATCCTCAAATTTCAATCTTCAACCATCCGGGGTGTACAAGTGGGCAATATAAGGTTTTATGGATGACAGAAGGGATAGATTTTCAAGTAGCACATACATACATCCTACTCAATTGTAGAGAGGTTGATTCTTACATCCAGTAAGTCACTTAAACTTACATAAGTCTATTTTGACATGCATGCTATATGTATTTTTTAATTTCACACTTTTTTTTTCATATAAAGGAAATTTCAAAGTACGGAAGGACAAGAAGATCCGTATGCTCTTGTCAATCGCTTTTGTGCATGGTTTAGTGATTATGTAAGTATCACGTTGCATCTACTCTGTCTAATTATAAAATAAAATCTTTTTATACATATATATGTGATATAAACATGACATTTAGATGATACCAAACAAAACATTCACCCCCATATGTTGATCATGATTTGATACGTAGTTTGGATTGGGGTCCATCCAAAAAAGTGATATCATGGCCCACATATTTTATCAACGGGTATAAATTTGAAACTTTGCAGCGAGGCCAAGACAAATTGACAATGAACAGTGGTGTGTGTGTACAAGCTTTCAATGGGGATGAACAATCAGATTACTTTGGGCTAATCGAACAAATTTTGGAGTTTGAGTTTCCCAGTTTGCCTTGTAAGAAGATTGTCCTATTCAAGTGTTTGTGGTTTGACCCTTCTGTTGATGGAACGAGAGTCCATCCACAATATCGTTTCCAAGAGATCAATTGGAAGAGAAGGTATAACAACCACGACCCTTTCGTCCTTGCCCAACAATGCATTCAAGTTTATTATACAGACTACCCTGGAGTATGTCGTAGTCGTGCAGACTGGAAGTTCGTGTGTAAGACTAAGCCTCGATCAAGAGTAGAACAATGTTGGATAGATAACACAGAGAATATTGCTCAACCAATGGATTTTGAACCATTACAGCCAGACGATATTGAGATTGATGCATTTGTGGGGTCATCAATCCAGTCGTTACCTACGAATCTGAATGATCTGACATCTAATAATGATGATTTATATGATGTCGAAGACAGCGAAGAGGACTCAGAAATCGAACTTGAAGATGATCAAGATGACTTCTCATCAGATTCTGCTAATGAATAGGTGTGTTATATATAATAATATCTTACCTTTATTTAATCTATTACGTTCCTTGTATTAATATGCTTAATTTTGGCCCATTTTATTTGGCAGTAACTTAAAAATCATTAGGAAAATTGGCGGGCTTCATGAATTTGGCGGGCTTCATTTTATTTGGGCCAACATATTATACCAACTACGGTCTCATTCTCTTCACACTCACACTCTCACATTCTCTTCTTTCTCTTCCCAATCCTTCTCTTCGAAGCTAACCCTAGGAGGCAGCGGCGCCGCTTTCAACTTCATGCCTCTTCTCACCGGCGCCACCCTTCTCTTGACCCTCTAGCCTCACCATCTCGCTGTCGTCCTCCACCCCAGGTTAGCTTCTCTTCGAATCTGAGTTTGTTTGGTTGCTTGAATCTGAGTTTGTTTGGTTGCTTCGAATCTGAGTTAATTGGTGTTCTTTTGGCTGCTTGAATCTGAGTTTGTTTGGTTACTCATATTTCCAATCTGAGTTTGTATGAATCTGAGTTGTTTTATTAGATGTTTAGTTACAGGTTTAATTCTCTGCTGGATATTGGGTTGAATAAGTTTGCTGGCTGTTGGCTGTTGATTTTGGTTTGTGGGTCTTTTTTTTTTTGGAATGTGTAGATTTTACTCCCAAAAAATGCTGGTTGTTGATTTTGGCTGCTGGCTTTTGATTAGTTTAGTTACAGGTTTTTTTGCTGACTGTTGGCTATAGGTTTAATTCTCTGCTGGCTGTAGGTGTGTTATAGTTTCTTTCCAGGGCTAATAGCATTTATTCAACCAATTTTAAGCATTACAATTCATTTTTAAATTGGAATTATGCCTATGACCTACCAATTTGATGCTTTCTGGGAGATGGTGGGTTGTGGGTCTGATTCTCTCGACCTACCATTTTTGAAATTGTAATTACTCGGTGGTTTTGGTTTGAGAATTAAGGTAAAGGGGTATATTCCCTCAAGCTTATTAATTAGTACAATATTTTATTCTTCTTACTAACTTCTAAGACTTTGTTAATGCTCAACTACTTCCATCAGTTGATTAAATAGAATTTCTCTCTTGGGCAAAGCTTTTCAAATATTTGACTTGAATGTTATTATGGGTGGGTAAAATGTCATAGTGCCCTTAAGATAAGAAATTAAACAAACACTTAATGAGCCTTCATTGATTGGGTAGCTATTTTAGACAAGGTTGGCCCATTATAAATATTAACCCTAATTATGTGTCATATATGCAGCTCATGCTCGATTAACACAATCCGGGGTATTACATATTACTTGTCTAAAATGAGCCGTCATTGATTGGATAGCTATTTTAGACATCTTATCTATTCCTTTCCAACTACATATATATATTCTATGTTCTCTTAAGCATATGATGTCATATTATACAGGTTTTCTTCTAAAGCTTGTACTATTGGCCATCATGCAACTAGGAAGACCTTTAGCTGCTTCACGACATTTGAAGAAGCAAGTTTCGCAGCCATCAAGTTGTAACTTCGCTCGTGGCCCTTCCCGCACTACTCTTGAACAAAATGTCCCTGCTCTAAGCCCAATTCATGCTCCAAGTGTCGATCCTTTGTTGAACGAGACAGCAACTCCAGAAATTCAGGAGCAGCAAGAGGAAGATCACCTTAATGAAGATCATCAAGATGGAGATCACGATCATGAAGATCAGCAAGAGGAAGAGCACCATGAGGGTGATGCCTCAACACCTAATGCAGCTGTCAAGATACTAGTAGGAGTTTCTAACTTCATCCGGTCAGCTTCTAACTTTCTCTCTATAGCCTTATTTGTAATGAACTAATTACAAATTACTAATTGTTCTTTTATTGTGTAGTGACTTTGTACCGCGAAAGGCGGCTTTTGCCAAAATGACTGAAATTATTCATGGACATATCAATGGCTCCTGGCCATGTATCTCAAAGGTGCCAGATAATGTTAAAAATATGTGGTTTGAAGAATTTGAGGTGATGCATTTCACATATTGATTTTGTCATTTTTTCTAAACTTCTTTGGTTGAATACAATGCACATTACTCTTACGACCTCAGTTATATTTGTTTGAATTTGTAACTAATGCTTAGTGTATATCATTGATGCTTCTTAATCTGTCATTTTTTTCAATCTGCAGAAGTTATTTTACTAGACTGTTCCTGATGCTACAATGAAAAAAGTGTTTCTTTACCAAGCTGGAAGATACCTTAGCAATGTCTTCAAGCCATATTATAAAAGTGGGGCAACACCATTCTTTGTAAAAGAGGTGTATTGGCAAAGCATGATAACAACAAGGACAACCAACGTAAATGCGCTGAGGCGATCTGAGGTGAACAAAAAAAACAGGGGTTCAAAGAGAGCAATATATAATGGGCCATATCGAGGGGGTTCTCGAAAAGTAGGAAACTGGATCACAGAGATGGTAATTATACTTTGTAAATTTGTTTCCTTATCCCTTTTAATTCCTATGCTTAAACTATTAAATTGATCAAATGTGTATCCTATTCATGAGAAAGAAAAAGGAACCAAGCCAATGATTTCTGAAGTTGTAAGAAAGTTGTGGTCAAAGAACAAGGATGGGACTGAGTTGGGGCCAGGACCTGCAACATTTATTGTAAGTATTACAATACAGAACTTGTTGAATGTGATTTGGTAACCACCTTGAGTTATATTGCATAATCCATGAACTTGCTGATTTTTTTCCCTGAACTTGTCAATATATATTGAACATTCTGAATTTCTGCTGCTATAGTTGCAATTATTTGATGTTATTTCGGTTTTATTCTGAATTTCTGTTGTAGTTTTACCGCTTCTGTTGAACATTTGCTGCTATATTGACAACAACTTGCTATTTTTTTATGCTATATTTTCTGTTGTTTCTTCTGCTGTATTTTCTGTTGTATTTTCTGCTTTACTTTTATTGCTGATTTTTGCTGCTGTAGTTGCAACAAATCACCTATTGTATTATAATTTAGTGTGTTCACTAGTTGCTTTGTTTTCTTTCGAAGGCTGAATTCGAACGACTAGTTGCTGAAAATCCATCTTCCGAACCAATCTCTATTACCAAGCAGATGGAGCTATGGTTAATAGCAATCAAGGGCCTTCACAATGGTAGAGTTTTTGGACTGGGGGAAGTGGGAGTTAGCCTTGTTCGTAGTGGACTGATTGACAATCTCAACGACATCTCTTGTTTGAGTACGGTCCATACACAAGAACATATGGAGCCTTTCAAGGAAGAGATTAGGGAGGTGCGAGATGAGATGAAGACTCTCCAATCCCAGAATAAGTTACTAAAAGATATGTTGGAGCTTTTGTTGCAAAAAGTTAAAGGAGGTGCAAGTACTCCTGCCTAGTAATCTGATTAAGTTACTTCACTTTGGTTAGTAAACTTTGGCATTTTGGATGAACTTTAGCCTAACAACTAACAAATTAGGCATGTGGATGTTGGCTCCTTTTTGGCTGTGGTTGCCTATGACTTCTTTGGTTGTGGATGTTGTATGTTTTGGTTGGCTTTTTAATTTAGGCATTTTGAATAGTGTTAATGCCTTAGAAACTTGATATAGACCTAAGATAGTTTAGGAATGGATGTCATGACCAAACTTTTGTAATGGTTGAATGATATGAATTTATATATTACTACTATGTTTTATATTTGGCAAAATCTACAGGTTTGGTATTATTATATGATCATTAGTAGGTAATGAATTCTTAATTACCATCAATTATACATTTTTGTGGGCAAATTGAATTATGTTAACCTCAATCATAACATCAAAATTAGCAATAAACAAGTTGTGGCTAAAATTTCTTTACTTAACCACAAACTTGTATAACCTCGTATTTAGCCTCACAGTAAGTTGTGGCTAAAATTTCCTTACTTAGCCACAAACTTGTATAGCCTCATATTTAGCCTCAAGCTGGTGTCTTGCTAAATGCCACAAAATTAGCCTCAAAAAAATTTGTTTCTACTACATGTAAAGTTAACGACATACAGATTTGTGGCTACAGTCCATAGCTAAATAGCCACAAACACTAATTATGTGGCTAATTTTGCTCCTAACTTTAGCTTACCCCGATTTAGCAATAAATTATATATTAAAGGTAATTTTCTTGCTAAATTTGAGGTTAAAATGATTTGTGGCTAATTTTATGGTAGCCTACGTAGCTAAAGACGTGGCTACAGCCGAGTTTTCCAGCAGTGTCTATGGTAAAAGTTCGCTTCATATGATATATCTGCTTTGCTAAATTTGCTTGCTCCCTACAAAGATTGATAGTACATAAACAACATTACACAAAACATACGGCATTAATCACCTACGATGTATATCATTTAGTAGATTGAAGTTATACCTACGAATGTTATCAAGATCTTTAACAAGATTTTGATTTTCCTTAACAAGATCTTGATTTTCCTTAACAAGATCTTGTTTTTCCTGCCATTTGTGTCGAATAACCGCGTGTGCCCTGTCCTCGTACATTGGATCAATCCACTCCCTGAAATGACACCCCACTTCTAGACATCCCCAATACCTCCTTCCGTAGTTCCACTGCAAATCCCAAGTTCGGACAACGGCTTTCAAATTACAATAGCATAGCCTATCTGCGTTTGTTGATGATTTGGATGAAGATGCCATTATTTGTTGTAGTGTTTGGTTTCCTACAATTATCATGAATCCATTAATATAAAAAATTAAGGTTACTAAATCGATAGAAATTGGAAGAAGAAGCTTACCCAAAAGTGTATCTTTAGGCGCCGCTTGTGTTGGAATCGTTGTAGTGAACAAACAACCCTAATGTTTCTTATATAGTGAGAAGGCAATGTGTTTGACAGCTAATAATCAGTCTCAAAAAGGAGAAATCTGATTGACAAATATTTGACAACTAATAACCAGCTGTTGTATATGGTTGTATATAGCTGTAGTCACAAGTCTTTTATCCTAAACCTCAAAACCCTAAACCCTAAACACTAAACCCTAAACCTTAAATCCTAAACCCTTAAGGAAAAAAGAAGTACCACGTTATGTGTGAATAAACTCAACATGTTACGTGTGGTAGATGCTCACACGTAACGTGTGGGATAACATCCCACGTAACGTGGGGTTTCGGTTGTTGTAAAACACATTGAATTAACCGTCTTGTCCCCACCTAACTGAATTAATGGTCCCTTCTTCATCTTCCCTGACTAAGCCCCAATTTCGAGCCTAAACCCTTCATTTGGAACACTCAAAAATTTGTGTTTTACACTCTCATTTTTTGAAAAAAAATGGACAATATGAACAACAATGATTATTGGAACAACAATGTCGAAGAGGATCCACTTCTGAATGAGGTAATTTCTGTTATTTAAAGTTAAAGTTTTCATTTTTTGTTTCGGACATGTCCAAAGTTTTGAGCTTTAATTGTTTAGGGTTTAGAAAATAATACATGATATTTGTTGTTTAGGGTTTAGGGTTTAACCAAGTTTCACATGCTAGATTTTCAAAGTATTGAACTTGATATTTGTTGTTTAGGTATTAGAAACCAAGTTTTACATGCTAGATTTTGAGGGATACATGTGTAAGAAAGCGAGATTCACGTTACATTGAAGAACAGTTTCACACGTTATGCCCTATGCATTTCCACACGTAACGTGTGGAACATGTGCCAGATTGTGGTTTCACACGTTACGTGTGGACATGTTTCACACTTAACGTATGCAGCATGTCCACACGTTACGTCTGAAACCACAACCAGATTCTGGTTTCTGGCGGCTTCTGTGCATTCTGTAAAATGGCACGGTTTAGGGCACGGTTTGTCACAAACCGTGCGCTTTACCAGAATGTGGTTTCTGGTGGGTTATTACTTATTACACATTTATATAGAGAGTATTTCTATGTCTTTAAATTGATGTCTAAGAATGCTTTCTTAAAGGGAATTATGGTTTCACAGTTGATAATTAGTTAACTACTTAATTAGACGATTCCATGTGTATGCAGGTGAACTATTATTTGTACGAGGGGTTAAACAATATTTCCCTCGATGACTGGAGCACCCCACACAAATCATTTTCTGGTTAGGAAACACCTCATCCACCGTTGCCGGAATGGAACACACCATCTGAGTGTAAAACACCAGATGATATACCATCCTTCTCACTTGGATCGTTTGACTATAGTTGTCCGCCTCCAGAAGCATCTTTATCTCATGAAGAGACTAAGAATTCGGCTTCTGCTAACCCACAATTTTGTTTTCCATCCCTACATACACAATCTCAGTTTAGTGTATCACTAGAAGATGATGTTTTCATCTCTGCTGATTATTCAGAGTTCTTCACAACATAAAAAATCTAGGAGTCCAGAGAAGAAGCATTTATGTGGGCGCGAGAGACTGCTATGTGTCACAAGTTCTGCATCATAAAGGGGAGGAATAAACCTTCCGTGTATAGAGCCCTTGGGGGGCCTTGAATGAGACCATAGAAAAGCGATTTACGCTGATAACAAACGCACATCTTTTCTGCAAGCTACACTACAAGGTCTCTGCGATTGCACTAGCTCGGTTGATTGAGGAATACAAGAAAGGCGAAGCTCCATTGTGGAACACTATATGTAGAAGCCAGATGAGGGTCAGAGATGGCTTGCCTTGCGTGCATGATATGGCGCGGAATGTGATGAACCAGGAACCAATTGAACCTAGCTCATTGCATCCATTCTGGATGCAATTGACCTTGTCAGAAGTGCGGACAGAAGAAGAAGAATCCAGAGAACGTAGAGTGAATAGGTCGTTGCTTGAAGAATTTGCTGCAAGCGTCTTCCCCACATTGCCAGTGCATGATCAACACAGAGTTGTCTCTGCACTAACAAGTATAGCACATCCAGAGCGGACTACTCTACAAGAGCCAGCTAAAGTTAGGCATAAGGGTCGGCCTCAAGGAGCTCTAAACATTCCCACCAAAAGACAACCGTCAGCATGGGAGTACACTGACCAACATATGGAGGGAACACCTCCGAAGAAGCAAAAAGGAAGACCACCTAAGGAAGCTTCAACCATGCCATGCCAACCACGGGAGCCTATGCCTTCGGGTCACACGACGTTGATCAAGAACCCTAGGCGATATATTACGGAGTTTCCCAAGTGTATGAAACCACACGTGGGAGGATGGTGGGAAATAATTGGTGATGGAAACTGCGGATACAGATCAATTGTACATGGTCTGGGTTTAGGGCAGGAGTAGTGGGCTTTTGTTCGACGTACCATGATCGCTACATTGAAACAAGAGTATGAGCTATTCGCGCCAATTTGGATGTCTACGATGACACTTGAGGCAATGGAGGCGAAGCTTGCATGGTTTCCTTCGCCCAACATGCCTGCCCCATGGGAGACGTGGTTGGACCTCCCGGATATGGGATGTTTGGTGGCAACTGCATTCAACTGTGTGTTTGATATGCGATATATTGTATAGCACATCTAGTGGTTATTAGCATGATTTAGGTGATGTTTGGATATGATTTGATGGTAATTCTGTAATCCGAAAGAGAAGACTAGAAGTGAAGAAATCATGGGATTTACAGAGGTTTGAAGTGCATTGAAGAGTGGAAGAACAGTGTGCTGAATTCAATTGGTTATTTCTCTTTACTAAGATGTCCAAATGGAGTGATTCCAATTCGAGGAGTTAGATCTTGAAGTCTACTACAAGTCCTCATAATATGAGCGCAATCCGAGTTGGGAATCAAAAGTTATGACGTTTGTACGGAAGTGTCGCAGCTGCTGGAGTACCACCGCACCCGCGGCAACATCACTGCACCCCGCGGTGAGCCAGCAAAGAAGAAGGCGCGAAGTTCTGGAGTACCACCGCACCCCGCGGTGACGACGCGCTGAAGACTTTTCTCGGCTTATTTCCGAAATCTTTTATCTGTTTTTATTTTATTTCTGAAACTTTGTTTCCAAGTTTGTTATTTCATTTTATTTAATTTCTGAATTATTTGCCCTAGTATTTAAGGTTATTTCTAAGACTTTGTTATAGGGAACCCTAGTTGCCACCTATCTTAGTTTTTCTCTCACAAACCCTATAAAGAACTAAGCTTCCATTGTTGCACTTGACGTTTTGAAGCCTTCAATTGATTGGTTGTGAGTTTTCTACTCTTGTTCGTTTTCCTATCTAGTTGGATTAATTCTCTTATGCTTGAATGTTTATGGGTTTATGTTGATTTATCTAGAGTAGCTACCTAGGTCTATTGATATCTTCCTAATTGCTAGGACTTGTGATTCTGGGTTCGGGTTGCATATCTAGTAGCAAACACGATTTACATAAGCGGGTTGCGAGTGTTCATCGTGAGAGAGAGTTAATTGCATGTTATAGTAACAGGTTGTTTCTATTGCATGTATCTTGTTGAATCCTTGGTTGAATGCTATTGCTTTATTGAGTCTTTAAGGTTTTCGGATTTGATTTGGTAATAAGTACTATTAGGGCTGGTAGAACTAATAGTTACCTATGATCGGGATAAGAACAACTAAAGGAAAGATAAGAACTTGAGAATAATAGAATTCAGTGATCAACCATATCTCTTGTTGTGTGGATCTTTGTCAAGTGTGGCACCTTCCTCATATCATATTCACATCCTTTACTTTGTTTTCTTGCTTTATTTACTTGGTTCGAAATACTACAAAACCCCCCCTAGTTCCTAGTTGGTGACTTGAAAAACACAAGAATTGATAACCTGATTCTCTTGGGTTCGACCTTGACTTGCTTGCTATACTCTTTAGTATGTACTTTAGGATTTCTTTGATTAGGCATACGACTTTAAGCATGTCAGTGTTCATCTCCGTCGGTGCTGGTGTAGGCACGGCATACATGCCTATGAGGGCGAAACCAAACCAAGCGGTTGGAGAGAAGTTGAAGACGATATGCATTTGTCATGTCCAGAAAGAGCAACATTTCATTGCGGTACGTTAATACAATCAAATAAGTTGAAACTATCTTATGTTAAAACATATGTATGATGCAATGACTTTGATGTAGATTGGCTTTGCCGAAACATCGCCCTTGCCGTACCTTTACGGGCCGTGGCTGAGATTTCATGACCCGGATGTAGGTGATTTGGTAGATCCATTCCTTGATCGATTGATGGCATACCAAGCAGACAAACCAAAGAAGCAAAGAGGAAAGAAGAAAGTTGAAACTATTTTATGCAATGACATTGATGTAATACCAAGACACACATGTTCGTTGTATTTATGAGCTGTTCGTGAAATACCAAGACACATGTTTCCCTCATCCCTCGTCATTTTGCTTACAGGAAAGCCGAGAGCACCGCACGGCCTGTGCGGTAAAACACACGGTTGTGCGGTCTTCGATGTATTTTTTAGATGAAAAGCCGAGAACACCGCACGGCCTATGCGTTAGACCGCACGGCCTGTGCGTTAGACCGCACGGCATGTGCGTTAGACCACACGGCAGTGCGGTCTCACTTACTACATCCACACCACACGTAACGTGTGGAGACAGACCACACGTTACGTGTGGTGCAGTTCCACACATAACGTGTGGAATTCTACTTATTTCTGGCTGGTTTTTATCCTTCTGTAAAATGACACGGTTCCTGGCACGGTTTGGCACAAACCGTGCGCTTTACCAGAATGTGGTTTCTAGCGGTTTCTGTGCCTTCTGTAAAATTGCAACTTGTGGAAAATAAGAAAAATTGAACCTATCTGTATGATCTACTGTTTATCGTGATGGCGGTTTACACATAATTACGTCATCTAGTTCGTTAGCTTCACGTGATTTAAAATACGGTCTCATACATAATACAAAATGAAGACATCTTAAACTTGGGAATACACTCTCAAGAATATCATAACAAACAATCAAATAGAAGTCATAACATTCAGTGTTGCCATAATCCAAAGTTTAATGAAATCCATAAAACGAAACAAGTTTAATCATAAAACAGTCTCCACAGTTTCCTCTGTGATTGGGAAGGAAGGGATACATTCGCTCCAATGACCGGCGTAGCGCCTCTGCTACATATTCACATTCATGGTTGCGATGTGGCTCAAGATCATTGTAGCAATTTTCGATTGTCTGCACAAAACACAAAAACGTTGATATGTATAATAAATATAGATAGAGTTAACCGGACATTAAACAACCTACAAATTAGTCAATTGCATACATGTGTTGCGTCTTCAATGGTCGGGGGGTTGACGAATGCGTGTGTACGTGGGAGGTACCAGCCCATGTAATCACCGCTACAGTCATGACCTTGCTGGACAGGAGGGCCCATCGCATCTAGGGTCATGGAATGTACATTCTGCGCATCCCATGCAAATCGAGCTTTGTCGTACTCCATCGTGTAGCTGATGATCTCTGTTCCTCTCCAAGCCCTTTTAGGCACTGTAGGCGCTCTTGGAATCTGTTGTACACGGGCAAACTGTCTCGCCACACGGTCTGGCATGTACGGCTCGGTTATCCAAAGACACGAGATAACTCCATGGAAGCGCGATGGAGCGAAGCTTGCATCGTTAAAGTCAACCGTACCGTACGACATCCAATCAACCTAAACATAATAGGATGCGAAATAATTAAAAATCAACGTCAACCTAAACATACCTATTAATCGTACCGAACGACATCCAATCAACCCAAACATAAATATATGCACTTACCATGTCCGGAGTCATCATATCGAGCTCTAATCTATAATTTCTCATTGGGTTGGGTTTCACTGAAAGGTCCCATCTACTAGCGTATGGGATCGCATGTTCAGAGTCCCAGTCTCTACTCTGTGCAGGTCTGAATATGATAAAATACTGGTATATCCATGCCTGAAAGGCAATTTTCGTAAGCAATCCATTTTATTGAATAATTACATTTACAATAATAAAATTTGGTATAACAATAGTTTTTATAATTAAAAAAATACCTGAATAAGAGTGTAGCACGTGGACATCAATCTCGCATCTTTTCTTGTGCACTCGCCCAAGCTGCGGTACACGTGGGCAAGAACGCCAACACCCCGTGCATAATCCATGGTAGACGAGTGATCATCCACAAATCCCGTATAGTACAGTGGCAATTTGTGTTTAGACTTGTCCGGGAAGAGACAAGAGCCCAACAAGTACATCAAGTACCCAGACGTACACTGCTCGTCATTCAATTCCTCTATGCAATGCTTCTTGAAAAATTCAGCAGTTACGATTGTAACACCCCCAAATTATAACCCATTTGGAAAGGCATTATCGCCAGTGATTTCGGAATTTCACCTCCGAAACCACCCAAGGCTAAACCGGATTATTCAAATCATACATAACATTTATATAATCCATAAACCAACGGTTCAAACATAAGTCAGGGGATTACAACCCAATCCCCGTAGGATAAAACATTGTTTCAGAGTAAATACATAACGGAAGTCTTTAAAGGTAAAACAAGTTTTGACCATAGCGATCAACGCCAAGGATCTTAAACTGAATAAACTTGTCAAAAACACCTCCCGTCATAGTCGTTCTTAGCCTTC
Source organism: Rheum nobile (assembly GCA_027886185.1). NCBI lineage: Eukaryota > Viridiplantae > Streptophyta > Magnoliopsida > Caryophyllales > Polygonaceae > Rheum > Rheum nobile. Next base: position 1,221,889 of record WOAB01000167.1, read on the forward strand.
GTGGAGTGGAAACTTATCTGATGTGCCGAATCGAACGGATGACACCAGCCAACCATGCAAGGAATAATTACGGTTGGTTAGTCTAAATGAATAGACTAGCAAGGGAATAAAGCAGAGTGGTTCGAAGCAGTCGTATTAGGTTAGACTCATCGTTTCTCGAGAAATAACCGATAACGATAGCCAACCACCATACTTCTACTGGAATATATCAAAAGACATGATCAAGAGAAGATTCCAACGGAAATGAGTCTTATAGGAATTAATCCAAGAGAAGACTCCAAAAGAGTGAGTCTTATCGGAAGCATGACAATGTCTGGAACATTATAAGTTCATATATATATATACATATACATTTAAAGACTGGCTGAGATGCTTCAGTCCATGACCAACCTCACCGTATAATGCGAATCACCGCTTGATACGAATCCAGATCGGAAAGAGAACGTACTACATTCAAGTCAGGGCGAGTTTCCTAGCTGCACTATCACCTAGCTGCACTACTCGCCGGAGGTAAATTAATTATGTGCACTCGGGCACTTATCTTATTTAATTCCAAAACGCTCATTCACATTTCAAGCTTTTAAAATCTCATCCTCGGCGGATATTGAGATATAGAGAGTTGGGATTAAATCCCAGAGATTGGCACCAGCTGTTGTGCACATCTCCTATACTCGGATAGGAGAAGGTCATGACCAAAGAAAAGTGTTGGGGCCTGGACATCCCATCCACTTGGTTATAAAGAAACGACTAGTACTGACTGAGAGATACCGAGTAGCGTTCCTACGAATACTCGTTCTAACTAAACAGTTCAGAACAATCAAATAATAATTTCAAAGCCATCAAGGCTAACATCCTAGATATATTTCAATCTAGATCATATATATATAATAGCGTTGTTCTAGCAGATATACAACCTATTATAATATTCATTTTATCTTTCCAAAGATATTTCATAAAACGATTCCAGACATGAACAATAATCAATCCAAATTAATTAACAATTAAGCAATTGATAATTAATAGAAATATGGAATGATAAGCAAGAGCGAACCGCCACTTGCCTTGGATCTGACGAAAGCTTATAATAAAAGGGTTTCCGAGTCCGGAACGGGAACAGATCCTGGATAATAAATCCATATGGAACGACCCATAACAAGACCTCAATTTAGATTCAATATCTATATATACGAATCTAATGGAATACGAATCAAAGAACGGGGCCTTATCCCATGCCCAACACCACAACACTCAACCGGCATGGCTGTCGCGGGGGGCGGCAGGCACATCACCGTCGGGTGCGGCGCACAGGCAGGGGCGGAGGGCAGAGGCGGCAACGAGCACAACTCACCCAAATCGAACCCCTTTGGCTTCGATTCTCCTTTGCTCGATTCTACCACCTTATTAAGCTTCCAACAAGCTTCAAAAGCCTCCTGAGAACGGATCAAAACAAAGCCCAAACAACCACGAAAATCGGATTCAAAGTTCAGCAAAAGTCACAAAATTTAAAGGTGAAATCAGTGGCTTGCAAGGGTTTTCTTACCAACTTTCGATCGACCTCTAGTTCGAATCGAGCTTGGATATTTTTCTCACCCTTTTAAGCAACACCTCACCTTCAATATGCAACTTTGATCTCGCCAAACGGATGACAGAATCGATCAGAAATCGATCTCAAAGTTCAGCTCAGGAACACGTTTTCTGGTTTTTGACAGAAAAGAGGAGGACGAAGATGGTGATGAGTGATTTTCCAGCTTCTCCCATGGCGTCTCCTCTTCTTTTATAGCCAAAACACAAAGAGCCCTTGATGGACAGGTATACCAGGAGGTGGACAAGCTAGTCCCCCTAGCCTTGGCGAGTCAGCACGGCCAATTTCCAAGCCCGCCAAGTTGCCTGTAGGTGCTGATGTCCGTGCTTCTGTCAACGGCCGCGGGGCGCGGTGAGGGCATGCCGCCGGGTGCGGTGAAGGCCCTTGGCCGACTCTCGGTCTATTTTGGCTTTATTTACCTAAGTGGTAATATTACTTAACCCCGGGTTAAATATATTTGTACACGAATGAGCTTTTAAGCCAAAAATACCTTAACTGTATTTTATATTGCTCATAAAAATATTACAGAGGCCAAACATTATACAGAATGTTCATACGTCTCCGAATTTAATCTGACTTGCAATACGGGCTTAAGAAAATTCGAAATTTATTCGTACAAATATACGGGATATTACATCACTCCCCCCTTAAAAGAAGTTTCAACCCCGAAACTTAGGTCGCAAACATCTCGGGAAAGCGTCTACTCATATCCTCTTCCGTTTCCCAAGTCTCCCAGGTAACATCCTCGGTTCCTGACTTGGACCACAGAATTCGTACCAAAGGTACGACCTTGTTGCGCAACTTCTTCACACGACGCTCTAGAATGCGTACGGGTGCCTCTTCATACGTACCGTCTGTCTGAATCTCAATATCTTCATAGCTCAGCACATGAGATTCATCTGGCACATATTTCCTCAAGAGAGAGACGTGGAATACATTATGCACAGGATGTGCTGATGGCGGCAATGCCAACCGGTATGCTAGAGATCCTACTCTATCAAGAATCTCAAATGGTCCCACGTAGCGAGGATTAAGCTTTCCACGTTTACCAAATCTGAATACTCCTCTTAATGGAGATACCTTAACAAACACCTTGTCGCCAACCTCAAATTCGACATTCCTATGCCTCGGGTCTGCGTAAGACTTTTGTCGACTCTGGGCTGTCAACATTCTTTGTCTGATCAATGCAATATCTACAGCAGTTCTCTCGACCAATTCTGGTCCGAGAAGAATCTTGTCGGCATTCTCATCCCAACAAATTGGTGATCTATACTTCCAACCATACAAGGCTTCAAATGGAGCCATTTTGATCGTAGCATGCCAACTATTATTGTATGTGAACTCGATTAGACTCAGGCTGTCTTCCCAGCTAGTCGGACGATCGAGTACACATGCTCTCAGCATATCCTCCAAAGTCTGGATAGTCCTCTCAGATTGTCCATCCGTTTGAGGATGAAAGGCAGTGCTAAATCTTAACTCGGTTCCCATAGCCTTGTGGAGTTCCTTCCAAAATCTGGATGTGAAACGACCATCACGATCCGAGACAATGGTTTTGGGAATACCATGTAACCGGACAATCTCGTGCAAAAACACTTCGGCTAACTTCGGAACTCCCCACGTTGACTTAATAGCCACGAAGTGAGCACTCTTCGTGAGTCTGTCAACAATCACCCATATAGCATCCTTCTGGGTTCTAGTCTTGGGTAATCTAGTGACGAAGTCCATAGCAATATCTTCCCACTTCCACACTGGCACTGGAAGAGGTAATAGTTCACCGCCTGGCCTACGGTGCTCTATCTTGACTCTCTCACAAGTCAAGCACCTTGCCACAAATTCTGCCACATCCCATTTCATGTTTGGCCACCAGAATTTCTTTCGGAGGTCCTTATACATTTTGCTAGAGCCAGGATGTACAGAGTAAGCTGATGAATGGGCTTCTCTCATCACCAATTGACGAAGACCATCAATGTCAGGCACACAAATACGGTTTTGAAACCAAAGTGATCCATCCTCCTGAATCACAAAACCGAAACCCTTCCCATTCAACACCTCATTGCTTAGCTTTACCAGAATGATATCGTCGATCTGCTTTTCTCGTATTTGATCAAGTAGCGTAGCCTGAATTTCCAACATACTCAGGCATCCTCTACGTTGATCATACAAGACTTCGGCTTCACGCATCATCTGGTTCAGTTGGGCTTGAGCAGTGAGAAGTGCCACTACCATCTCAGGTGGTGTCTTTCGGCTCAGTGCATCGGCTACCACATTAGCCTTGCTCGGATGGTAAAGTAGTTCAAGATCATAATCCTTAAGTAGTTCTAACCAGCGTCGCTGTCTCATATTCAATTCCTTCTGAGTGATAACATACTTGAGACTCTTGTGGTCCGTGAAGATTTGAAATCTTACACCATATAGATAGTGTCTCCAAATCTTCAACGCAAACACTACTGCTGCTAATTCCAAATCATGGGTCGGATAGTTTTCTTCATAGGTTTTTAGTTGTCGAGATGCATAAGCAATCACTCTGCCCTTCTGCATCAATACACAACCCAAACCACTTTTAGAAGCATCACTATAGACCATGTACCCCTCGTTTCCTTCTGGCAGTGCTAGAACAGGTGCAGAGGTTAAGCACTGTTTCAACTTCTGAAAACTGGCCTCGCACTTGTCATTCCAGACAAATTTCTTATGGACCTTGCGGAGTAAACCGGTCATAGGTAGAGCGATCTTAGAAAATCTCTCTACGAACCGTCTGTAGTATCCAGCAAGTCCAAGAAAACTGCGCACATCCTTCACATTCTGAGGACGTTTCCAATTTGCCACAGCTTCAATCTTCTGGGGATCGACCATCACCCCATTCTCATTGATCACGTGGCCTAAAAAAACCACTTCTCTGATCCAAAAGTCACATTTAGACAATTTCGCATAAAGCTCATTTTGTCTAAGAATTGACAAGACAATTCGCATATGTTCCTCGTGAGCTTTCTCACTCGGAGAGTAAATCAAAATGTCATCGATGAAGACCACTACGAACTTATCCAAGTATTGGTGAAAACATCGGTTCATCAAGTCCATGAAGACGGCAGGAGCGTTGGTAAGTCCAAATGGCATAACTACAAACTCGTAGTGACCATATCTCGTCTGGAATGTTGTCCTCGGAATATCTTCCTCACGAATCCTGAGTTGGTGGTAACCGAATCTCAGATCGATCTTGGAAAAGACTTTTGCTCCCTGCAATTGATCTAACAGATCATCGATCTTAGGCAAAGGATATTTGTTCTTGATCGTAACTTTGTTCAACTCACGATAGTCGATGCAAAGTCTAAACGATCCATCCTTCTTCTTAACAAACAAAACCGGAGCACCCCAAGGTGATGCACTCGGCCTTATATATCCTTTGTCAAGAAGATCTTCTAGCTGCTTCTTCAGCTCTTGCATCTCGGCAGGAGTCATCCGATACGGTGCTTTAGAAATTGGTGCAGTACCAGGCTCAAGATCAATCGTAAACTCTACGATGCGATGCGGGGGTAATCCAGGAATTTCCTCCGGGAAAACATCCGGGAATTCCCTAACAACTGGAATATCAAGTACTGATGGTTCCTCTTTCTTGGGCTCATCCAGGTAACAGAGATACCCGGCACAACCTTGTCGAAGTAGCTTAAACGCAGCCATCGCATTGATGAGCTTGCCGTTATCCGCTTTATTTCGACCCTTAAACTTACATATATGCTGGCCCTCCGATTAAACCGTCACAGTTCTCGAATTAAAGTCGATTACCGCTCCATGACGCGTCAACCAATCCATACCAAGGATAATGTCATAAGGAGCCATATCAATGCAGATCAAATCTGTGTCGAATTCCTTACCTTGAATGGTAACTGGGAATTCTGACAGACGTTTGGTTCCCACTAATTGGTTTCCATTAGGAAGACTCACAACAAAAGGCTCACAAGCTTTGTTGCAAACTAATCCTAACTTGCTAACATAGCTCTTAGAGATAAAGGAATGGGTAGCATCCGAATCAAACAAAATGCATATTGGAGTAGAGTGGAGGTATAGGGTACCTTGAGCAATCGGAGTGTTGGGTCCATTCGCCTTACGCATCTCGTACAAGCGCTGACCTTGTCCTCCGGACACAGCTGGGGCTTTCCCCTTGTTCTGAGCAATAGTCTGAGTCGACGGACTGGGACTCTCTACTGGCTTGAATCTAGGCCGGTTGCTTTGATTCACAGATCCCTGCTGCGACTCAGCACCCATCTGTCTGTTCTTCGGACAAAACGTCTGCAAATATCCTTCTTTGCCACAAGCAAAACAAGTCTTCTTCTCCCTAGGACACACGTTACTCTTGTGTCCTAGCGTACCACAGTTAAAACATTGGATAGGCTTCTTACTTTGGCCAGACTGCTGTGTAGACCCACTCTGAGTCATCTCAGTCTTTGCCCTGCCAGATTTAGCAAAATTCGACGGCGGCGCAGGACATTTAAAACCACTTGCCTGAGATTGATTCTGCATAGATCTCTGGCGATTGCGTCTTCTAGTTGACTCCTCGAGAGTCGCCTCCACTTTATAGGCTGCATTCACATATTGCTCCAAAGTAGAGCAAGTGTGGTGCATCATCCATGGCTTAATATCAGGACTCATCCATTCATGGAAGTACCTGATTTTCTGCTCCTCACTGGATACTTCCGGTCCAGCGTACTGCAATAGATGATTGAACTTTGAAGCAAGCTCAGTCACCTTCAGCCCATCAGTCTTTGGATATAAAAACTCTTTGCGTTTCTCCTCTCTCATGGCTTGAGGAAAGAAACGATCAATCATTTTAGTCTTGAACATTGCCAAGTTCAACTCAGGGTTGTCTGCAAGACCACTACTTTCCCACCATTCACTGGCATCTTCTTTCAGTTGAAGAGATGCTATATGCACTTTCTCAGCTTCAGTGCATTCCACGTTATAGAATAATCTTTCCATATGGGAAAACCAGTGAGTTACACGAACTGGCTCACCCTTCCCATTGTAACAGTCGGGTCTCATAGAAGTTATGGTCTTTAGAGCTCGACCATAATTGTTTCTATTCCCGTCTGCATTGTCTTGTATCATGGGTTCCTGAACTTCTGGTGCTCCAACCCTGGGAACTGGTGGAGGAATTGGCACTCCTTGTGCCTGAGGTGCATTTGGTCGTAGAGCGTCAGCCATTGCTTGCATCACAATCCCTCGGATTGCTGCAACTGCTGCCTCATCGAACACCATAGGAGCATTGGCCGGAGCTTGGCCATTGCCCTCAGGGTTAGCATTGGATGTAGAGTCATGCACCTCCTCAAGGTTTGCAGCATCCCTTCCAGCTAGTCTGAGATGACCACTAGGTCCAGTACCGTTACGGTTGTTTCTCGTGTTCACCATCTGTTTACCGATCAAATTCCAAGGATTCGTTACATTAATATCTCTTCAGCATATTAAATGTAATAAAATCAACTCAGAATAGATCAACTTGGTAATATATATATATATATGATGAACTTCTTAACATCGCCGTAAGGTTCAACAAAATTAATTCTTTAGAGCTTTTGACAAAATTGCTCTAAGAATTTAGTACTACATCATATAATATCCGACTATTATACATAAGTACTATTATTTGTTATACTGGTCCTTTCTTCACAGACCCCTAAAACGCTTCCTGTATGGAATGCTACTCCTGCAAGGCTTCTTTGGACGAGGCTCCTCATCAGAATTAGATGACTGATCTCTCGCCTGACTTAGCCCTGGGGCACACAATTCATTCTTGGATTTCGGTGTCCTTGGCCTTATACGAGAATCCTGACCATTCTGACTTTCCTCTCCAATTCTTGCCTGTCTTTGAGCACGTTCCATTTCTCCAATCTCACGTTGACCTTCATGTCCCCTCTGTTGGCTCTGACGAAGGATCCCACGTAACTCGGGACTTGACCTTCGCCTTCTTCGAGCACGAAGAGGCGGAGCGTCTTCCGAATCATAGCGTGAGTTGTTATCCTCCCTGAGACCATACTCGATGTAGAGTGCTTCCCACTCTGCGTCAGTCAACGGTACATACTCAGGCTCAACTAATGGGTCTGGGTAGATAGCTTGCATTCCAGGGTCTTCCTGGTCCACTAGTAATTGCCTCATCTCTTCAAGCTCTTGTTCTTGTCCCCTTGGACTTCTTCAGGGCTTTCTTCTTCCTGTGGATCCTCTTCTTCGGGATCTTCCTCAGGATCTTCCTCGGAATCCATCCCGGGGACTGACTCAATTTCTGCATCTTCATCAAGATATTCTCCGGTGTACCCTGACGTATCACCGTCAATGTCTACCTCTATAGTCTCTTCATCTTCCTCTTCTTTTGCTTCTTCCTCATTCCCTTTCGGAATAGTGTTAATCGTGTAATCGTTGTCGTAATAGCCTTGGGCATACCTCGATGGCTCAACCCTTGATGGTACAACAGGTTCCACGACTGGAATCACCGCATTATCGGACCTCAACACCACTGATTCGGGAAGGACGAGCTTCACCTCCTCCTCATCCTCTGGTGATTTGCTTGAGCTTCTGATTTCGAAATGTCGCTGGGGAATAGGAAGGTTAAATATGTCGGGAGATGATGGAGCCATCTCAATCTCCTCCGAGTCCCTTTGAAAGGATAAGCACGCGCCCATATCCTATAGGCGACGAGAAGGAAATTAGTCTTTCTAAATATAGAAGTTTGTTTTCCATATCAGACCAAAGATGAAGGCACGACTATGAACGATGTTAAAATATGTTTTTTTTCAAATTCAAGTTCTTTGAAAACTTTCCTCAGTATAAAACGAGTAAATGGTTTGTCAAATACCCAACCCGTTTTAAAACTTGTGCTCTGATACCAGATCTGTAACACCCCCAAATTATAACCCATTTGGAAAGGCATTACCGCTAGTGATTTTGGAATTTCACCTCCGAAACCACCCAAGGCTAAACCGGATTATTCAAATCATACATAACATTTATATAATCCATAAACCAATGGTTCAAACATAAGTCACGGGATTACAACCCAATCCTCGTAGGATAAAACATTGTTTCAGAGTAAATACATAGCGGAAGTCTTTAAAGGTAAAACAAGTTTTGACCATAGCGATCAACGCCAAGGATCTCAACCTGAATAAACTTGTCAAAAACACCTTCCGTCATAGTCGTTCTTAGCCCTCGTGGAGTGGCAACTTATCTGATGTGCCGAATCGAACGGATGACACCAGCCAACCATGCAAGGAATAATTACGGTTGGTTAGTCTAAATGAATAGACTAGCAAGGGAATAAAGCAGAGTGGTTCGAAGCAGTCGTATTAGGTTAGACTCATCGTTTCTCGGATAATAACCGATAACGATAGCCAACCACCATACTTCTACTGGAATATATCAAAAGACATGATCAAGAGAAGACTCCAACGGAAATGAGTCTTATAGGAATTAATCCAAGAGAAGACTCCAAAAGAGTGAGTCTTATCGGAAGCATGACAATGTCTGGAACATTATAAGTTCATAAATATATATACATATACATTTAAAGACTGACTGAGATGCTTCGGTCCACGACCAACCTCACCGTATAATGCGAATCACCGCATGATACGAATCCAGATCGGAAAGAGAACGTACTACATTCAAGTCAGGGCGAGTTTCCTAGTTGCACTATCACCTAGCTACACTACTCGCCGGAGGTAAATTAATTATGTGCACTCGGACACTTATCTTATTTAATTCCAAAACGCTCATTCACGTTTCAAGCTTTTAAAATCTCATCCTCGGCGGATATTGAGATATAGAGAGTTGGGATTAAATCCCAGAGATTGGCACCAGCTATTGTGCACATCTCCTATACTCGGATAGGAGAAGGTCATGACCAAAGAAAAGTGTTGGGGCCTAGACATCTCATCCACTTGGTTATAAAGAAACGACTAGTACTCACTGAGAGATACCGAGTAGCGTTCCTACGAATACTCGTTCTAACTAAACAGTTCAGAACAATCAAATAATAATTTCAAAGCCATCAAGGCTAACATCCTAGATATATTTCAATCTAGATCATATATATATAATAGCGTTGTTCTAGCAGATATACAACCTATTATAATATTCATTTTATCTTTCCAAAGATATTTCATAAAACGATTCCAGACATGAACAATAATCAATCCAAATTAATTAACAATTAAGCAATTGATAATTAATAGAAATATGGAATGATAAGCAAGAGCGAACCGCCACTTGCCTTGGATCTAACGAAAGCTTAGAATAAAAGGGTTTCCGAGTCCGGAACAGGAACAGATCCTGGATAATAAATCCATATGGAACGACCCATAACAAGACCTCAATTTAGATTCAATATCTATATATACGAATCTAATGGAATACGAATCAAAGAACGGGGCCTTATCCCATGCCCAACACCACAACACTCAACCGGCATGGCTGCCGCGGGGGGCGGCAGGCACATCACCGTCGGGTACGGCGCACAGGCAGGGGCGGAGGGCAGAGGCGGCAACGAGCACAACTCACCCAAATCGAACCCCTTTGGCTTCGATTCTCCTTTGCTCGATTCTACCACCTTATTAAGCTTCCAACAAGCTTCAAAAGCCTCCTGAGAACGGATCAAAACAAAGCCCAAACAACCACGAAAATCGGATTCAAAGTTCAGCAAAAGTCACAAAATTTAAAGGTGAAATCAGTGGCTTGCAAGGGTTTTCTTACCAACTTTCGATCGACCTCTAGTTCGAATCGAGCTTGGCTATTTTTCTCACCCTTTTAAGCAACACCTCACCTTCAATATGCAACTTTGATCTCGCCAAACGGATGACAAAATCGATCAGAATGAGCTTTTAAGCCAAAAATACCTTAACTGTATTTTATATTGCTCATAAAAATATTACAGAGGCCAAACATTATACAGAATGTTCATACGTCTCCGAATTTAATCTGACTTGCAATACGGGCTTAAGAAAATTTGAAATTTATTCGTACAAATATACGAGATATTACAACGGTACCAGATTTCACCTCCTTAGCAGGCAACTCAAAGAATCCTTGTGCCTCCGCCACCATGGCCTTCTTCAAATCTGTCACACCCAACTGCTCTTGCCAATTCTGTGGAGGTGCCATGTCTTTTCCGTTGATGCTTAGCCCAAGGATCAACAATACGTCTTGGAGAGTTATGGTCATCTCTCTCCATGGCATATGGAACGAGCTGGTCTCAGGTTGCCAGTGCTCAACGAACGCACCAATCAGCGTCTCGTGCACATGCTCATGCATCACATCCGGAATATAACACAGGCCTGATCCAGATGCCAGTTCATCCCATTCCGTTTCCAACTGTAAACGCCATGCACGTGTCTGTTTGCCTCGTTGCTGAAACCTCAACGGTGGCACAGGCTATAAATATTTGCATTTTGAAACCAGTGTAAGCAATCGATTTGACATATTTATAATAAAATGTGAAATTACAAGAATAAGGTTTTCCATGCAACTTACAATGCGTTGGTAAAGGGTGTACGCCACGTGATTGGCAAAACCCTTCAGAATTTCGGGCATCTCCGAACCTCCAGGTACTCTAACCTGTAATTCAGGGTCATATCTGCCCTTTTTCTTCGTTCGGGGAGGTTTTGCCCGCGAAGAGGTGGCTTCTTGTGGCTCCTCATCCGCATAATCAGGTTGACCTCTTGGAGCCCAAGCCTGACTATCCTCGTCCTACATTTTTTTTATACAAATGATAAGTAATTACATTTTTATCATACACTCATATTTTCATATATTAAGGCTACTTACCATACGATGAGGTGCGTTCGGGTTGAGCCCTGGGTTCTCCCATGGGTTGTACCCCATCTGATCATCTACGCCACCTTGATAATAGACGGGGCTGTGATGATGGATGTGAGGGCTCTGATGGAGGTGAGGGCTGTGATAGGACATCGAGGTGTGATAAAGGTGAGGGCTCTGATGGGACGTCGGGCTCTGATGACGGTAAGGGCTCTGCTGGGGCGGCAGACTAAATGGAGGGCCATAATAGTTATTCTGATCCATCATATCAGAATAACCATGGAGCGGGCTCGCGTTGTAATATAGGTACAACTGCGGGTCCGAGTCCGCACGACCACCCGCCATAAGAAACGATGGCGATGACACAAACGACAACACATGGGGGTCAACATTGCATGTATCCTCCAACATCCTTACTACCGCCCGCAACCCTACGGGTTACCTCCTCCTCAGTCCGAAACAAAACCCCTCGGACGAGGTTTCGTCTGGTTCTACGCTTCGTTCTCTCACCGGGCTCCATCTACAACAATAAATCATTTTATCTCAAAAAATATAATTCTGAGTATACCTAAAATAAAAAATTCAATTCCGGGTATACTAAAAATTCCCCCGAAAAATAAACTCCGGCAACAGAATGTAATCCTCATGTTAAGTGTGGACTACATCCACACTTAACGTGGGGACTGTATCCACACGTTATGTGTGGAGACAGTCCACACGTAAAGTGGAGACAGACTCCACACGTTACGTGTGGACTGTCTCCATACGTAACGGCTAAAATTGCATTTCCCCATTCCGGTAAGATTTTCGGCGACATTTCGGCGAGAATTCCAGATTCCGACGACATTTCCAGTTTCCGACGAACCATAAAAATCATCATTTTTTCCCCAAAGTCCAACAAAACTAACACTAATTAAACAAATCCAACAAAACTACCACTTGTATTTGACTATTTTCATACAAATCCAACATAAACCCTTTCATACAAATCTATCAAATTTCTACCATTTCATACAAACTAACACTAATTAAATTAATTAACATATGCAAATAACTATTTCGAAATTACACTAAAACAATATGGATCTACAAAAACTAACAAAAAAACTAAAAAATTAACATAAAAATTAACAAGATATGGGATATTACTAACCTTTGAAGGATATGGATATACGTAACGTGCGGATCTTGTTGATTCGTAACGAGGAGACAAACTAGATACGTAACGTGGGAAGGGAGATTTTTGAAGAGGAGAGTGGCGGTTTAGGGTAGAGGAGGAGGAAGAAGAAGAAAGTTTGACTTTTAAAGCCTGGAAGGCTCCACACGTAACGTGGGGAGTCGTCTCTCACGTAACGTGTGGAGTCTCTCCTCACGTTACGCGAGGACCTTATGCGTTAAAAGACAATTTTACCTACGCGTTAAAAAGTAAGTCCCTTGGTTAATCCCGCTTGGAGTGATTGCAAGTTTGCACTTGACATGAACGATAATAATACTCTTAGCTACCTAGTACTACCGTCTCCATGAGGGCAACACTGACAGCGAAATATTGAAATTAACAATTTAATCCATTTCAAACTTTATTTTTAAAAAGTAAAGTATTGAATATGAAAGGGTACGTTATGTTGTTTATAGAATGGAAAAAAATAATGCAATTTGAATGCACCCGTACAGGGCGGAGCTACTTGAGGCCCGCTGAAACAAAAAAAGTTTTTTTTTTTTAAAAAAAATTCAAGTTTTTTTATTCTTATTTAATCTGAAAATTTAATTTCAGTCAGTCCTAATAAATTTAAGTCATGAAAATAAAATGACCTTAAATTTCCCCCCTCATCTCATCTGAAAATGTAATTTTAACCAATCTTAACAGATTTAAGTCAAAAAAATAAAATTACTGAAGTTTTTTTTCTCTCATCTCATGTGAAAATCACCTTAAGCTTCATAAAAAAATTAAAATTGATTTTTACGAAATAGGATTTAAGTCACGTTGAATTTAAGCCACATAATATTTTTAGGGAAATTCCTCTTGGTGTCCCTGAGTTTAGGGTTATTCTTGTTGGTGTCCCACGATTAAGTTTTTTCCAGTTGGTACCCCTAAGATTTTGGTTTGTTCTCTTTGTAACCGAAATTTTCCATATCCGTATCATTTCGGTTCGAATTGATCAAATCGAAGCTCATCATTATGTTTATTGACCTCAACTTAGTAGGATTCGACTCCTAAAACAATCAAATTCATACTCAAACCATTCCGATTTGAATTCTTAAGGTCGGAACGGGTTGTTGCTTCGGAATTCAAATCGACATGGTTCGGACATGGATTTGTGTATTTTAGGAGTCAAATCTTACTAATTTGAGGGCGATGAACACAATGGTGGACTTGGATTTAATCAATTTGAACTGGAATGATACAAACATGAAAAAGTTTGGTTACGAAGCAAACAAACCCAAACCTTAGGGGCACCAACCGAAATAAACTTAATCGTGGGACACCAACAGGAATAACCCTAAACTCAGGGACACCAACAGGAATTTCCCATATTTTTATCGCACAGGATTTTAGCCCCTTCTGAGGTAAAATCCTAACTCCGCCCCTGCATCCGATATACCGTATACGTAGTGGTTAGATTGTACTACGTACGTACTGTACGTAGAATTTGTAGTAACTAGATATAATTAGTAATTACTCCCTCAACTTATTAATTCATATATAATGTAGTTCTTCATTTTATTGTATTTATTTGTGAAAGTCCGTGGATTGAAAGATCGGGGTCGTGTAAATATGAGCATATAGACACATATGATTTTAGTATATAAGTCTGATAAAGTTCCATCATAAAACCAATTGATAACAGGATGAGTAATCTACTAACCTTATATATTAGGCTTGTTTAATTACAATTTTTCAATATGAGATAGTTATTTCTCACACGTCCCTTCAAGTGTAATTGTCTGGATTAATTGACACTTGACATCATAGGCATGTAACTTAGGTAAGGTAGATAGATTACATGCAGAAGAGTAGCGTTCGCCTATTCCAAATAAACCAAGAGAGGGGGACTCAGGACCAGACCAATTCTAATACCATATGAATGTCTGTGGACCGATACATAAGGCTAGGAGTCGTGCAAACACGAATATATAAGCATAAATAGGCTCAATACATATACTCAATGATGTTTCATCCTAAAATTAATCAATTGACAATAAAAAAAATAATCATTAAACTTATATATTAGACTTGTTTAGTTCTAAAATTTCAATATGGAATAATTATTTCTCACAATATTCAACCAAATTCATCTTAATTAGCAATATGGCATTTATCATAGCCAATACTCCGTATATTGCAAGAAGAAAACAAAAAAACATAACATGTTATTTGCTGACCCAACTGTTTTCCATATTATGCACTTAAACTACAGACCATATGTGTTAATTATGTTAACGTACAAGTCGATTGGTCTACATCGAACTAAGTTAATTTGATGAACTGGAAAATTTCCATCGCACAAAAAAAAAAAAGAAGCATTACAAATTACAATAGAAAAGGTACCGAATTGTTTAAACGATTAAAATTTAGCTAGGAGATTGAGGTACGAAATATGCAACTTATGTAAATACTTTAGAAAATTAAAGTAGGGGTGACGAGATATTATGAGTCGGGCATTTATTTTTACCCATATGAAAGTAACCCGTGTGGTGTGAGCAGTGGCGTAGCAAGGAATCTATCCCAAGGGCTAAAATCCCGTGCGATTTTTTTTTTACGTGGCTTAAATCCTATTTCGCAAAAATTAATTTTAATTTTTTTATAAAACTTAAGGTAATTTTCACGTGAAATGAGGGGAAAAAACTTAAGTAATTTTATTTTTTTGACTTAAATCTGTTAGAATTGACTGAAATTGCATTTTCAGATGAGATAAGGGGGGAAGATTTAAGATAATTTCATTTTTATAGCTTAAATTTATTAGGACTAACTGAAATTACATTTTCAAATTCAATAAGGATAAAAAATGCTTAAAATTTTTATTTCTTTTTGAAAAAAAAAAGTTTTTTTTTCCCAAGGGGGGCTATAGCCCCCCTGGGCCTGAACTGGATCCGCCCCTGGGTGTGAGTTCCTTGTATTGTGCATAGAAGCATTGCGCTTAGAGCGGTCAAAATTTGACCCGATTCGCAAACCTGACTCAATTCGACCCGTGTTTTTTTGGGTTGAGATTCGACCCGAAAAATATTGGGTTAAAAATGACCCGACCAGTTCGATCCGAAAAATTATGGGTTGGGTCATTGACTCGTTGGGTCATTACAAATGAGTTTATATTTTATATTTTTTTATGGGAAATTCCTGTTGGTGCCCCTGTGTTTAGGGTTATTCTTATTGGTGTCCCACGATTAAGTTTTTTCATGTTGGTGCCCCTAAGGTTTGGGTTTATTTGCTTCGTAACCAAACTTTTTCATGTGTGTACCATTCTAGTTCAAATTGATTAAATCCAAGTCTACCATTGTGTTCATCGCCCTCAAATTAGTAAGATTTGACTCCTAAAATACCCAAATCCATGTCCGAACCATGTCGATTTGAATTCTAAAACAACAACCCGTTTCGACCTTAAGAATTCAAATCGGAATGGTTCGAGTATGGATTTGAGTGTTTTAGGAGTCGAATCCTACTAAGTTGAGGTCAATAAACATAGTGATGAGCTTCTATTTGATCAATTTGAACCGAAATGATACGGATATGGAAAATTTTGGTTACAAAGCGAACAAACCAAAACCTTAGGGGTACCAACAGGAAAAAACTTATTCGTGGGACACCAACAGGAATAACCCTAAACTCAGGGACACCAACAGAAATTTCCCTTTTTTTTGTTTTAATTAAAATATTATATAATAATATTGTTTAATTTATTTTTTGTTTTAATTAGAATATTATTTTACTAATCATTTTATAAAATTTTGACATGGTGCTCTCGACCCGTTGGGTCGACCCGAACCCGTACCTCATCCGCAACGACCTGACCCGCAATTGACTCGCAAATTCTGACCCGTAATCGACCCGACCCGAACCCGTCACGACCTGATGTGCTTAAACCCGAACCCGACCCATTTGACCTGTTTGACGGGTCTAATTGCGCTGGTTTTACATGACGAAGTCAATCATTTTTATGCTTTTTTTTAGGAAAAAAGAACTATTATTAAAGGAAAACAAAGAACCGTTTATAAGCCAAGAAACTTTGCATTAGAGAGGAATGAAAGTAAACTACCATTGCCAAAACATGCAAGGAGAGGCTAAGCAGAGCAACAAACAACAAAATACATAGAACAAAAGATGCTAGCAAAAGAAGACCCTAGGAAACAGCCATTGAATCTAATAGATCAGTTATATATTTTACTAGGTTTTAAAGATTTACTTCCTACCACAGTCAAGGATCCATTAGACAGACCAAGAGAAGCCATTATCAGCCTTACTATCAGGAAAACAGCTAGCACCATAAGGAAAGCAACAAACAAAAGACATAGCAAACAACTGTGCAGAAGCAAAATCAACCTAAAATAAAACAACAACAACACTATCATGGCAAAACAAAGAAAATAAGTTAAAAAGGTTAGAGTAGATTGGGCAGGTCTCCAATTTCTAACTTATCCCTATAAGACAGGAAAATTCAACGCACCTCGGCGCCGTCATAATACTACGCTGAAGAGGAGCAGAAGACGAGCAACGAAATACGGAGTAGAGGAGACCAAACCAGAGGAGACCAAGAACGCTGAGACGGCAAGGACGACAATGCAAAAATAGTGTACAGTGAACATCAGACAGCACAACAGCAACAACGAAACAAACACCACAACACCCGCACAACGCAGGGAAGAACGAAAGAAGAACCGGCGGCGACGAGAGGAGAAAATCGATGCCCTAGCCCACAACAACCAGAGCAGAGAAACTAGAGAAAGGCACAACAAGGTTAGGAAACATAAAATACTTGTGCAAGGAGAAAGAAGGACGGCGGCGATGATATGCAGAAGAGGATCGAAGAACAGACAATAGCAAGAGGCAGTACGAACGGCGGACTAGCACAAGGCTAGAAAACCCTCACCGCAGAGGGACTGAGAGTTTTCCTACGCAAGAGGAAAGACTCCCTTTTTCGTGATTCATTTTTATGCTTTGGGTATTAATATAACGATTTTTCTAACCTATATTTTTAGGGTATAGGTTAAGATTTTATATATAGAAAGATTTGATTATGTATTAATTTTTTAGAATATTTTTAATTGTTTGTTCAAGAAATACCTTTTTTTAGGTTTTATTTTGGTTTATTTTTCTTTATAGGAATTTTTACCATATGTCCTTAGGGCATAAATTAGAAAAGTTGTTAATATAAAGTTAAAAAAGGTAAATTATTCATAATTTAGAAGGGATATTTCATATAGAAACAATAACACCCATATATTTATTAATTCATATTCCCATAAATCACCAATATATGTGATTTTATTTTAAATTAGACCATCCATATCTTTGTTATCCTTACAAAATATAAACATTTCTAATTTTTAATATTTAACATCAACCTCTATAGGAAACAATTTATATCAAAACATTGAAAACTAGTAATTCAACATTCTAAAACAACTTTTAAGCATAACAAAGGTTAGCAATTACGATGATGAGTTTTTTGTAAGTTTATTTCCATTATACCTAGTTATTTATCAATCCCCAATAAAAATATATCATATTTACTATGAGTTCAATACAAGTGAGAAGGATGCTTATATGCAAATGTGAGAACGTTGTGCACATCGCACAAGTTTTATATATGAACACGTAAAAAAATGATAGATACATAGTAAAAACTTATAGACACATGTATTTCAATAAATTGATGCACACGCACATAAAATTTAGGTACACATAGTACAAAAATTATGAACAAACGTTTTTTAAACATAGTACAAAAGTTATGAATACACGTTTTTAAATAAATTGATGCACACAATATAAAATTTACATACACATAGTACAAAATTTATGAAAACGCATTTTTCAATAAACTGGTGCACACTGTGCACAAATTTTATATACATATAACACAACAGTTACGCATATATAAGTATGCATTTTTTTTTATAATACGTCCAACTTATTTTTTTTTCACTTTGTTTATAAATTTTGTATTGTGTGTTCATGTCCTCACATATTTGCATATAAATGCTTTATAGTCATACGACTCATCTTCTTTAAATATTAATATATAAGATTGGTTGATAAGGCAAATATGGTGTACTCCACAACTTCATCATTTTACCTAGTTTAATTTTTAAATCGATTGAACTTGTGACTTCGTGATTATGAGATATCGTGCTTACTAGCTAGTTAGGTTGAGAAAACTTTACATTTTCTTACTTAGTTATATACATCATTAATTACAACGATATTGTAAGTTAGTTATGATAGTACGTCATTCCTTCATAATGACCTTCACGCATTCTGTTTGGCTGAAGCGGCAATTCAAAGAGTTTTGTTGCAGGAGGCAGACGTTGCAAAACGCGTTCATCTGACGGGACTGCGTAACATATGTCCAGCACTACCACGCCGCCACCAGCCCATCAAGTTGATCTGATGCGGCAAATTAATCGGGACCACGCAAAACCTTTCCAGCATCGCCAAACCGCCACAATCCCATCAGGCCAATCCGAGCATAACAACAGTGCATCTTCCCAGCCTGACATGTGTCCTCCTGTCTTGTCGGCTCAATCTCAATCCTATACCTGCTTGCCGACGTCTGTCATCGGATGAATCATGAGACGACACGTATCTCTGTGTGTCGACCGACTTCAAGCAAGACCCCTCGCCTATAAATAGCCCAAGACCCCTTCATAAAAATGGGTCGATAGAACAAGAGGAAAATGGCCACATAAGCTTTTTTTAGCCTTTTCAAGATCTGTGGTGATTCTCGGATAGTTGTAAAGAGAGCGAAGAGCTTTGTGTTCATCATTATCAATATATCGTGTTTCCCGTTCAAGTTCACACATTTATCGCGTTCATTTAAGGATCAAGTTTATTTTGTAAGCTTCACACTTTATTTACTTAGAGAATTCGGGAATCATCACTGCGCCGTCCGTGGGGAACTCCTCACACTAGGGCACCTTGGTCCTCTCTGTGAACACGACAAGAGATGACAGGTCAAGATTTCAACTGGACAGGATACGAGGCGGATACACCAGTTCCTGGTTGGCAATCCCAACCCCATCCGGAAGCCTGGTGGCCCCATTACTCAGCCGCTGTCCCAGGTTACCAGCCTTGGGCCGGTGAGCCCTATATGGCTCCTACGCCGATTTTCCATCAATTCATGCCCCAACCAGACTTCACCGTCGGTCAAGTTCCTCCAGGATTTGTCTTTGCCGCGGGTCACCAGGGACCCATGGCGGGGAATGACGCGCATCATCCCTCACACCGGTCTGCAACCTCCTCTCATCTTTACAATAACCGCGTACAGACAGAATTCCCCAGGATGTCAATGTCAGTGTCCCAGGGAAGTTCGTCACGTTCGCATAAGTATGACGAGATGATCACCGGACAGGAGGAAGCCTTGGACGGGGAATTGCAAAAAAATTCCATCTTTTCGGAGGTGGTAAGACGTTCCCCCGTGCTGAAGAGGTTCCGCCAACCCACCATGGAGCCTTATGACGGGACATCTGACCCTGATGAACATGTTCAAGCATTTCTGAGCCAAATGGAGATCAATGATTTCAACAACGCAATGTTTTGCCGCTCGTTTCCTTCTACCTTGAAGGGAGTTGCACTCTCCTGGATGATGAACCAACGACCTGGAAGCATCTGTTCTTTCTCCAAGATGATTCAGGCCTTCAAGACTCACTTCAGCAACGCCAAAAAAATGAAGAAAATGATCCAAGATTTGTTCCCGGTAGGGCAAGGAGCTGAAGAATCGCTCGGGGATTTCTTTACGAGCTTCACCAACATTGCCTCTCAAATCACCAATCTGGAGCCCATCATAGCGCGTGAGATCCAGATGAATAATTTGGCGGATGGACAATTCAAGTTGTCCACATATCGTGAACAGTCGGTCACTTATGACGCGTTGAGGAGCTACATCTCGCGGCAAGTCTATGCAGAAGAGGCCGTGCGGAGGAAAGGAGGGAAATCTCAGCAGATCAAGTGGGACCGCATTCATACATCCAAAGAAAAAGACAAGCGTGAAGCCAAACCTCCACTACCGGACCAGAACACGGGGTGTAAGTCGTCCCCCAATTAGGGATGCATACGAGATTAGCCGATCAAACGCCGCGGTCATCCTGCAGAACACAGACATCAAGCGTGTGATAATAGGGTATACCAACATGATAACCCTCACAAATATTATAGTAACCACAGAAGCAATCATCAAGAGCTGAGGGCACACGGCAAGGGGCCACGCGGGAACAGGCCTCCTCCGTCAGGAAGACCCACCCAAGTAGCATGACGCGATCACCCCGATCCGATGTCGCGTCCAGATGGCTACATCAACACAATAGCAGGAGGGCCATCTCTCGCATGTTCTAGTAATCAAGAGAGGAAGGGATATGCGCGGGAAAGCCATCATTCTCCATCTGTGTTCAGTATTGCCCAATCATCCCGACACCACCCTGGCCTGACGTTCACGGAGGACGATGCGGAAGGGTTGCACATGCCTCACACAGACCCTCTTGTGATACATGCTCAATTGGGGACCAAGATGGTGAGGCGTATCTTGGTGGATATTGGTGCGTCCGTAGACATTCTTTATTACGATGCGTTCGAACAGCTCAGAATATCCCCTGGTGCCCTCAAACCCTTTATTGGAAAGTTGGTATTTGGTAACCTTCTCTGGAGAAGAAATTGATGTCGCGGGCACCATTGAGTTAAAGATGACGTTGGGAAGCAGTCCCGTCCGGCGCATGGAGGATGTTGAGTTCACCGTGGTATGACTCCCAGCATCATATAACACGATAATGGGTAGAGTCTCCCTAATGAAGTTCCAAGCAGCTCTCTCCATCTACCACCTGAAGTTAAAGTTCCCGGTGGGTGATAAGGTAGGAGAGTCCAGAGGCCATCAAGAGGAAGCGCGGAGTTGTTATCTAACTTCCATTCAGCCAAAGCCGCAGAACCCCATGTGCATGATCGCGAGGCAAGGTGCAGAGGCAGGAGTTGCAACCCCCTATCGAAAGTCACCCACGAGTTCGAAAGGATCGCGATCCGACCCTATGAGGATAAAGAGGAGAAACTGTTCATCGGAGACTGCATGATCGGGAACCTCGCACAAAGATTAGAGAGTCTGCTTGCTTCCTCATGAGATGTTTTCGCCTGGACCATTGAAGACCTGAAGGGTGTGCATGCGTCGGTAATCACACATTCACTCAACATCGACCATACAACTCGTCTTGTAGTTCAGAGGAAGAGGAAGATGAATGATGAATGTGCTAATGCTGCTAATGCCGAGGTTGACCGACTGCTCGAGGCAGGATTCGTCCACGAGGTATTGTATCCTAAATGGCTGTCTAACGTAGTGCTAGTAAAAAAGGCAAGTGGCAAATGGAGGATGTGCGTAGACTTCAAAGATGTTAACAAAGCCTGCCCCAAGGACAGTTACCATCTTCCCTACATTGATGACCTGGTCGACTCTACCGCGGGGAACATGGCGTTGAGTTTCCTAGATGCTTATTCGGGATACAACCAAATTCAGATGGATCCACGCGATGAAGATAGCACTGCCTTCATCACCGGCCAAGGTACTTTCTGTTACAAAGTTATGCCTTTTGGCTTAAAAAACACAGGGGCTACATTCCAATGGTTAATAGACCGTGTATTCAAGGGTCAACTGGGGAACAACGTTTCAGCTTATGTGGACGACATCGTCATCAAGAGTGCCACGAATGAACAACATCTGATAGATTTGCAGGAAGTGTTCAAAACGCTGAGGAGGTTCCGATTGAGTTTAAATCCAGAGAAATGTGTGTTTGGGGTGACCTCGGGCAAATTTCTGGGCTTCATGATCAGTGCCCGAGGAATCGATGTCAACCCCGAAAAAGTTGTCGTTGTTGTCGCGATGAAATCTCCAAGATCCCGAAGTGAGATTCAAAGGTTGAACGACGCGGTCAATTATTTAAGTCAATTCTTCTCACGATTGGCCGACAGAGCTCTCCCATTTTTCGCTGTTCTGAAGAAGAACGAGAAGTTTGTATGGACTAAAGAGTTGGAACAGTCTTTCCAGGATCTCAAAATTTATCTCAACCAGCTGCCCACTCTCTCTCCCCCACTCCGCGGTGAAGATCTCCAGCTATACCTCGCGATCAGTCCTACATCAGTCAGCGCGGTATTATCCAGGGAAAACAATTATCCAGTGTACTTTGTAAGCAGGATCTTGCAGCCCGTCGAACAAAGATACTCCCCCGCGGAGAAAGTAGCATTGGCGGTTGTGTCAGCAGCCCGACGCTTGAGACCTTATTTCCAAGCACATTCCATCCAAGTCCTATCTGATTTTCCATTGAGACAAACCCGCGTTATCTGGCCGCATGACTAAGTGGGCTATTGAACTGTCAGAATTCGATATCTCCTATCTACTGCGCACCGCCATCAAAGCACAAGCCTTGGCCGATTTTATCATGGAAACAAGTTTCACTGTTTCAGAAGAGCCAAACCTCGAAGGGTGGAGAGTTTTTGTGGATGGATCCAAATGTGACGCGGGAGGTGGAGCAGGGATATTACTGGAAGGCCCCGCATCGTTTGAGGCTCAGTATGCTCTCAACTTCGCGTTCCCCGTCACTAATAATGAAGCGGAATATGAGGCTCTAATCGTCGGCTTGGAGGTGGCCCTTCTAAATGGCGCGCGGAGAGTCCAAGCCTTCACTGATTCAGAGGTCGTTGCGCGGCAGGTCATGGGACAATATGAAGCAAAGACAGGATCCCTTCCCGATTACTGCTCGAAGGTCAAAATCATGGCGTCTTGTCTCGACGCGTTTTGTGTAGAGCCCATACCCCGCTCCTCGAACACCAGGGCGGACGCCCTGGCCAAGCTGGGATCAAGTTTACCACTGGAGGTAGGAAACAAAGTACTGATAGAAAGGAGAATGACCAAGGGAGTAGCTGGCAGGGTGATGAGCATTCAACCCAAGGAAAGCTGGGTCGATCCTATTTTGCGGTATATTAGACATGGCGACCTCCCAGACGATTCCCTTGAAGCAAGAAAAATTAAGACAAAGGCCGCGAGATACTGCATCAGAGGAGAAAGATACTGCATACAGGAAAGGGTTCGTTGAAGCTGATTTGTTGTGCGTTGACTCACAAAGGGCCGCCAAAATCTTGAAGGAGGTTCATGAGGGAATTTGCGAAGGGCACCCCGATTGGAGGTCATTGGCTCAGGGAATTGCTCGTAGAGGCTACTTCTGGCCTACGTTGAGAACTGATGCCACCAACTATGTGAGGAAATATGACAGATGCAGAGACACGCCAACATTCTCCACCGCCCCGCGTCTAATCTTAAACCGATCCACGTGGCATGTCCATTTGCCCTCTGGGAAATGGATATCCTAGGCCCTTTTCCTAAAGCATCAGGGCAAGTTCGCTACATCTTGGTAATCGTGGATTACTTCACCAAATGGATAGAGGTTGAGGCAATGGCCAAAATAACTGCGTCAAAGGTATGCTCCTTCCTATGGAAAAGTCTCATATGCCGTTTCGGGGTTCCATGGTCTATCATCACTGACAACGGTCCTTAATTCGACTGCCGAGAAGTCCGCGACCTTTGTTTATCTTTGAATATTTCTTTGAAATTCTCATATGTCGCTCACCCTCAGTCTAATGGACAAGTTGAAAATGTCAGCGCGCGGATACTCGATGACCTGAAAAGAAGGTTGACTGGAGCGCAAGGCAGGTGGGCCGAGCTATTACCTTTGGTAATCTAGACCTATCACACCACCGCGCGAAGAGCAACAGGAGAAACCCCTTTCGCCATGGTTTATGGCACTGAGGCTGTTGTTCCTGTGGAGACCATGGTGCCCTCGATCGGGGTATTTGACTTCGACCCAAAAGACAATGAAAACTCCCTCAAGCTGGACATGTATCTTAGAGAAGAATTGCGAGATATTGCATCTCTGAGGTCTGAAGAATACAAACGCCACACCGCGGCAAATTACAACAAGAAGGTGAAACCCCGATCGCTCAAAAAAGGAGATTTGGTACTACATCGCGTGGATGGAGGAAAACTTGACCCGACGTGGGAAGGCCCATACCTCCTCGGCGACGAAGTCCATAAAGGCGCGTTCAAGCTATGCGACGAGAATGGAACGACCCTTTCCAAAACCTGGAACGCGGCACGCCTAAAGAAGTACTATGCATAAAATGTAACCCGAGACAAGACAATGTAATCCAAAGACGAACTTAGTGTCATCGAAGAAATCATTAGACGATCGCATGTATATATTTTGATGTTTTTATGTATGCATTTCGTCCCTCTTTACTTTGTTCTACAGGCAAGCTTTCAGAAAACGGGTGAGATCCCTCAAGTCTAGGCTTGGGGCTCCCACCGCGTTCAACTTTCAGAAAACGGGTGAGATCCCTCAAGTCTAGGCTTGAGGCTGCCACCGCGTTCAACTTTCAAAAAACGGGTGAGATCCCCCAAGTTTTCACTTGGGACTGCCACCGCGTTCAACTTTAAGAAAACGGGTGAGATCCCCCCAAGTTTTCACTTGGGGCTGCCACCGCGTTCAACTTTTAGAAAACGGGTGAGATCCCCCAAGTTTTCATTTGGGGCTGCCATCGCGTTCAACTTTCAGAAAACGGGTGAGATCCCCCAAGTTTCCATTTGGGGCTGCCACTGCGTTCAACTTTCAGAAAATGGGTGAGATCCCTCGAGTCTAGGCTTGGGGCTGCCACCGCGTTCAACTTTCAGAAAACGGGTGAGATCCCTCAAGTCTAGGCTTGGGGTTGCCACCGCGTTCAACTTTCAGAAAACGGGTGAGATCCCTCAAGTCTAGGCTTGGGGATGCCACCGCGTTCAACTTTCAGAAAACGGGTGAGATCCCTCAAGTCTAGGCTTGGGGTTGCCACCGCGTTCAACTTTCAGAAAACGGGTGAGATCACTCAAGCCTAGTCTTGGGGCTGCCACCGCGTTCAGCCTTCATAATAAAGGAATCAAGAATTCGGGCTAAAAATGAAAAGACAACGGTGTTCATCCACATCATTACTTAGAAATATTCCATAAAAGCTACAATGTTGTCAAAAAAGGTAAGGGCACCGCATCAGGAACAACAAAGGCATCAAATCAAACAACCCAAAATAAAAAATCACACAGTAAAATCCTCCGTCGTCGCGTCCCCTGCTCCACCCTGCCCAGGTACTGAGATCGCGTCGTGCCCCTCGTCATCCGAGTCAGGGATCTCAGGCTCCCGAAAAAGGCTTGTATACTCCGGCTCGAAATAAGTAATCGGAGGGTCAACACCACTGAATTTGGCTACCGCCTGTCTAACCCCGATACGAATCCCTTGTTGCCAATGTGGCAAGATCTCGTCAGCACGTTTCATCTTGTACTCCTCAGACGAAAGGTAAGCTCGGATCCCAATGTGCACCCTGGTCTCTTCGCCCCTAATATGCTCCTCCGCGACTCGAAGCTGCTCCTCTGTAGTCCGAAGCTTTTCCTCTATGGTCCGAAGCTTTTCCTCATTAGCCAGAAGCTTCTCCTCTGTAGCTCGAAGCTTCTCATCAACAAATCCGCACTCTTTAGCTAGGCCCTCGCATGCTGCTTTCAGCTTGTCAATCTCATTCCCTTTCTTCGCAACTACTTTCTTCAAACTTTCAGATTCATTCATCACTGCGGCAACTTCCTCCCTGGCCTCAGTGGCCTCCCTCCTCGCAGCATCGCGATCAGAACTAAGCTCGTCATTTCGCCTCTTATACTCTTCAAGACGCCCTCTATCGCCACGCGCTCCCAAAGCAGAACATCCAGCTTCTAAAGTCTTACAGTAAGATGCGGTGGCGAGCAATCCCAAACGAGCCATCTCCAAATACTTTAAAGTCTCAAATTCTAAATGAGCTGCGGGCAAAGTATTGAGCCACGCCCTCTCCGCAACACATGCATCCCTCGGAACTGACAATTTCCTCAACTCTGTTGCTACAGGAGCTGGGGCAGTGTAGTGCCTAATAGTATCCATATCAACGGACTCAGCGCGTCTAACCAGATTAATCTCTAGCGGGACATCCACCCTAGCTCTCTTTGCAACGGCCCCACCCTGCTTCGGATCATGACGCACCTTACTCCTCTTCTATATCCCAGATGGAACAACAGGGGGACGCGTAGTACTGCTTGCATCAATGACCGCGGTCGGTGGAGGGACTTATTCCTTTTCTACAATCGGACCCGAAGTGGCTTCAACCTCAGACTCCACGACTGGAAGGGAAGGTTCTCCCCCCTTGGTCTTACGCATCGCGCTCCCCAACAGGAAGGAGGAACTCACCATATTTGCAAAGGAGAAAAACACAACAATAGCCCCATTCAGGTACAAAAAAAGGAAAGAGCAAAGAGAAGGGGAAAAGAGTCAGAAGACAACATCAATATATAAAGCACCTAAACGACTACCTTGCCCTCCATCACCCATTCTCAGAGGAAGACTCAAGCCTGCCTTCTCCAAGTTCTCTTGAGTAATCAACCTCTTAAAATCTGGAACATCCGAATTATTGCGTAACTTGGCCTTACACGCGTCTATCTCCCCCTGTGAGGGCTTCTTGGGTCTTTTAAACAACGCGGGATATATTTTACAATTGAAAACATCCTCTAAAGAACCGCGAACCAGAAACCACCTATCTTTCCACTTGCCCACGTTGGAAGGCTTGCTAATGACCTTCAGAGTAGGAAGACTGAAATTACACATCCCCTTCTCATATTTCATAGTAAAGAGGCAGTGCATATGTTGCGCGTCAGGCGTTATCCCTTCTTTATAACACCGCATTGTATAGCCACTGAAGTATCTCCAAGCATTAGGATAGATTTGTGCAGGACTTAAGTTGGACATGGCCAAGAACTCGCGATAATGATCTGCTAAAGGCAAGCGAAACCCTCCCTCCAGACTAAATAAATTAACTACCAGACAGTTTTTATACCGCGCCAGTGAAGAACTCAGGCGCTCAGGAAGGCACAACTCCACACCCTTGGGCCAAGGGATCTCCCTCGCCAAGCGCTCCAGTGTTTGAAGGGAGACCGTGGTATATGAGCCCATATCACGCATATCCTCGTCCCCTGAAAGTGGCATCATTAGAACCTCTTTCGGATCCACCCTGGCCGGAGACGGAGGTTCTGCTCCCATCCTATGACTGGGAAAGTCAGCACAACTATCCACCTTCCCTTCCTTGTGAGAAGACGCGCCATCAGGAGACATCATAGGTGATCGCGCTACTACTCCTTCCGATAAAATCGACGCGTCTTACGCCCTGGCCCCAGGAAGTGTGGCGACGTCCAAAGTCTCTTCAGAATCTGAGGAAATGGTCTCAACGCCCCCATAAGCCACGGCGCTCCCTCCACCCTTAGATGGTCACGGAGACCCAGGAGAAGGGGAGGAGGACGAAGACGCGGAAGACGATTCCTCTAGACTTGTTCCCGGATCGTCTTCCAGATACGCGTCTTCCCTGGCACGGCTCAGCGGATCCATGCTCCCCGAGTCAGTCTCGCTGTTAGGCATCTTAAATGGCAACTTGAAGTTATCATGCGTTCTCTCAAACTCTCTGGAAACAAAGTAATACAAAAGAGGGCTTAGCACGGTGAGAAAATATGAAGCAGCCCAAGGGAGAAGGTACGAGGGGAAGAAGTATCTATCACCGTGCGATCAACTAAAGAAGAAAGATGATTAGGAGGAAGGGCTTTGTGCCCAGGACACCACGAAGATGGTGAGCCGGCTAACATAACCGAATTAGCCAGGAAGAAAGAGAAGATAATGGGCCGGTTTACAGAACCGAGTTAACCAAGAAAGGAAAGAAGCAGGAGGGGGCCGAGTTATAGAGCCAACTCGGAGTCAAACCCAAAACCATTCCTCCCTCCCATTCCCTTTTTTTCATCCGACACCAGCATAAGACTCTTCAACTTCCAGGTCCATAAAAATCCCCCAAATTCGGGACGATTTCTTAAGATAAACAGGTCAGGAAGCCGATCCCTCACTCTCGGAACCACCCCGACCACCCCATACTAACCCCTAAATAGGAGCTATTTCGACGGGCGAATTTGTTGCCTCCCGGTCACAGTAAACCTTACCAGAAAAAGGAGAGAAGGTCACGACTCCCCCCCCCCCCCCAATCCAGAAATTTCTTGCATGCAAACACTTAACAACGACCAAGAAAAGAAAGAAGAATAATGAACATTTACCTGAGGGATTTGCAAAAAGAAGTCGACGAAGAAGATGGAGAAGCCGAGAGGACGCCCGGAACCGCAATCGCCTGGAGAGAGGAGAGAGAAGAAGGATGTGGAAAGTAAGATAACTTCCCGCCCACCTGCTGGCCCTTCTTATTAATAGCAGGATAGATGGGCCCCCACTTACCAAAGCCCAATGACCAGGGAAGTCATCTGAAGGCCCACCAAAAAGTCGTCTGAAGGCCCACCAAAAAGAAGTCATCTGAAGGCCCACCAAAAAGAAGTCGTCCAGAAGCCCACCAAGGTATCAACAGAACGCGTTCATTTCTTAGAAAACTCATTTACTATTTTATTGTTTTGACTAAGCCAGGGATGACTCGCCAAAACAAGGGGCTGTGATAGTACGCCATTCCTTCATAATGACCTTCACACGTTCTGTTTGGCTGACGCGACAATCCAAAGAGTTTTGTTGCAGGAGGCAGACGCCGTAAAACGTGTTCATCTGACAAGACCGCGTAACATATGTCCAGCACTACCACGCCGCCACCAACCCATCAAGTTGATCTGACGCGACAAGTTAATCGGGACCGCGCAAAACCTTTCCAGCATTGCCAAACCGCCACAAGCCCATCAGGCCAATCCGAGCATAACAACAGTGCATCTTCCCAGCCTGACACGTGTCCTCCCGTCTTGTTGGCTTAATCTCAACCCTACACCTGCTCGTCGACGTCTGTCATCGGACGAATCATGAGACGACACGTATCTCTGTGTGTTGACCGACTTCAAGCAAGACCCCTCGCCTATAAATAGCCCAAGACCCCTTCATAAAAATGGGTCGAGAGAACAAGAGGAAAAACGGCCACATAAGCTTTTTTAGCCTTCTCAAGATCTAGGGTGATTCTCGGATAGTTGTAAAGAGAACGAAAAGCTTTGTGTTCATCATTATCAATATATCGCGTTTTCCGTTTAAATTCACACATTTATCGCGTTCATTTAAGGATCGGATTTATTTTGTAAGCTTCACATTTTATTTACTTAGAGAATTCGGAAATCATCAAATTACATTAAGAAATTCATATTCCATTGAGATGGCGTACATTCCTACATTAGAAAATACAACATCACATTAAGTGCATATGACTCGTTTGTGATTTTTTTTTTCTCGCAAAACCATTGAGATGGCGTAGTGGTGTTTTAAATTAGTGAGTTCACTTGGAAGACAATATATTGAACAAAAAAAATTGTATTTGATTTTTTTCTAGTATAAAATTCTTTTAGCTAGTGTCAACGACAATCACACACGATAAAGAAGGTAACACCACATTAGTAGATTTTTAACTTTTTTTTAACACCACATTGTCTTTGTCAACGACAATCACACACGAGTATAATTTTTTTTTTATAATAAATGTCCTAAATGAAAGAGAAAAAAAAGTCTTTAACTTTATAAATTTCTTTCACATAAAACAAATCTCAAAGAATATTTTCAAATTTCACATTCAAAAACCGATATAACAATACCGTACTAAATATAACAAATTAAAACATGTTGTTTAAATGAGACACGCGAATTAACAAAAGAGAGCAAAACAACTTGGTTGATTTATAATTTGGAAAGATTATACCTTGTACAACTAATGATCCTTTATTAGTCCGTAAATGACAAATGTAGTGTAGTATTTGCTGTAAGAAAAAGAAAGAAGGGGAGTAAAGTAAAGTTAGTAAAGACACTGGTATATTGGGAATAATCTGTGAGCACCAATCAGAATCGAAGCAACAAAAATGAAGTCACTGATCTAAAAAGAGAAGCCCAACATTATTAGAGTACATGATTGAACGTAACAAAACGACGCGGTTCGATTAGGTTTGGGTGGAGCATGGGGATATTCTCTCTCCTCCGCCCAACCCAGACAAGCCTAAAAATGCTCGGCCCCTCCCTCCCGCACCAGCACAGCACAGCATTATCACTTCCTCTCTCTCCTTCTCCGGCCTTTCCGCGACATCGAAGGCAGGCAAGAACTGCAGGTAAGAGATCGTCGAACCTTCTCTCCACCGCGTCTCTTTAATTTCTTATCTTCTTCCTCCCAAGATCCCCCCATCTCTCTCTCTCTCTCTCTCTCTCTCTGGGAGCGTTGACCCCCAAACATCTCCATAAACCCCGAGATCTGGACACTCCAACCCTAAAATTCCTCCTCCCAGGTCAGATCCCCTTTTTTGTCTTTTCAAATCCACTCTAAATCGCGGCCCCCCTTCAGATCCAATAGATGTTTCTAGGTTTTTGTCTTTCCTTTGATTTCTTGGTGCTTGTCTTGACTTCCTTGCCTTAATCTGACCTGCTTGCTCTTGTTTTTCCGTTTTATTGCGTTTCCGATTGCAGATCTACGGTTTTATTATGCGTTGGAGGCTCTGATCGCAAAATCATGTCGTCGCTGATTAAGGATGAATCGATCCATATCAGGGAGGTGTGGAGTCATAATTTGGAGGAGGAATTTGCGATGATTCGAAAGGTTGTGGACGATTACCCGTATGTTGCCATGGATTCGGAGTTTCCGGGGGTCGTCATCCGCCCCATCGCCGATTTCAAGAGCCACACCGATTTCAACTACCATACCCTCAAAACTAACGTTGATATGCTCAAGCTGATTCAGCTGGGTCTCACTTTTTCGGATGACAAGGGGAATTTGCCCACCTGTGGAACCGACAAGTTCTGCGTTTGGCAGTTCAATTTCCGCGAGTTTGATGTCGTAGAAGATGTCTACGCCAGCGATTCCATTGAGCTGCTCAAGCAATGCGGGATCGATTTCAAGAAGAACAGTGATATGGGTATCGATTCCCACCAGTTCGGGGAGCTCTTGATGTCATCCGGCGTTGTACTCAATGATTCCATTTCCTGGGTGACTTTCCACAGTGGCTATGATTTCGGGTATTTGCTGAAGGTGTTAACTTGCCGTAGTTTACCCGAAAACCAAGCCGGGTTCTTCCACCTCATCAACATGTACTTCCCTGTGGTGTATGACATCAAGCATTTGATGAAGTTCTGCAACAACCTCCACGGTGGCTTGAACAAGCTTGCGGAGCTGTTGGATGTGGCTAGGGTCGGAACGTGTCACCAAGCCGGGTCTGACAGCCTGCTCACCTGTTGCACATTCATGAAGTTGAAGGAGAACTTCTTCAACGGTTCTCCTGAGAAATATGCAGGTGTCCTCTATGGCCTCGGTGTGGAGGATGGGTAACTGGTTCGTCGGGGGTTTGGAGGTGTTCGGGGGCTTAACTGTTAGTAAATAACTGGACAAAAACCGTTGTCGAATTGTGTGTTTGGTTAGTCGTTCTTGAGAGAGAGAAGTCCTGATTTGCCATTGTACACACTTCAAGGTATTGTTGTTTTAAGTTTATAAGAAGGGGGAAATCAAGCGTCTCTTTGTACTCAGTAGCTTTGTGTAATGAGGTTGGAGGTCATGGCAATCTCTGTAACAGGAACTTCAGCTGCTCTTTGCAGTGTGAGTTCTCTGTAATATAGAACATCTAGTGTTTCAACTTTCATGGAGAATCTAATTATGCTTACCTTCTTTTGATGCCTGTGTGTTTGTTTGGTTCAGTTTATGCATCTTCTTACATTGCTTCTTCATTACACTGTCATTGTAACAAGTAAAAGATTCTGCAGTTGTGTTATCTGTTTTGTGTTTGTGCAGGAAAATTCTTCTTATCTTCTGATACATAGTATATATATGGGGCCTGAGTGTAGAATTGGTCTTTTGTATTTTGGTATATCATGATACTAATAAGCTTGCTCTGTAGCAGTGAAACTATATTTGATGTGAAAAGGCATTGGTGGTGATGTTCCTTCTTGCTACATCATGTGTGTTGTTTGCATATTCCCTTGTTGTATTAATGAACTCACTAGTTTCTTAACCTGCGTAGCTGGAAGATTTTGTGGAAGGTGTAAATGTGTAATTGATCTGAAGTAGTGTTTACTTGACTTTTATGGTTTCTCATCGATTGATCCTGGTCACTCTCAAGTGTTCTCCTGTTGATATATACTGTGAGAATATGAGGATTACATGACAATCTGATGACTGACCAGTGGCCTGGTACAGGCTATACCATATTCATCTTTCAACTTCTTTGTATATGATCTTGTGAGTGTTGCATTTCCAAAACTCATCATTGTGCATTCCTTGTATTATATGCAATTCTTCTGGACCCTGACACAGCGGATAACTCCTCTATAAAGTCCTTTGATGGCCAAAATGGAGGTGTGATCTGCTTTGCTGAACAGAAACAAAGATGGTGAGCAAGCATGAACTTGTTTCTGAGTCTGTAATGTCTTAGAACAGAAACAAAATGCCTTCTTGGATTGGTTGGTTGCATTTCATGAACTTGTTTCTGAGTCTGTAATGTCTTAAAACATCTTTTTTCTTGCAGAAATTCAATGGGCATGAGATTTGCCGTCTTTGACTTGGCGATGGCGTGACTGGTACAGCCCTGCTCAAATGTGCATGTTTGAAACAAGGTTTTCATACTCAGATCATGGCTTGGCTTCTATAATAAATTACAATGATGGGCCCAAAATCATAAATTGGTAAATAAGGAGTATTAATAATGACACTAATGCTGCAATTCTAACCTTTTGATCATTGAGTTGACGTCATGTTCCAAGGAGCAAGGTCCGTTAAAACCAAATGAACATGTCCAATGTGCTAGTGAGCTAACAAAGGAAAGCAGTTGCAACCTTAATGTTTTTTTTATAAAAAAAAAACAGAGGCCAACTTGGGTTGATGAGCAAGCACCGTGCGAAGCCATTGAAGGGTTAACAAAGCTATTTCTAAAATCCAATTGTCGAACAATGCATCGCTTCTTGTCAGCCCACAACGGTTTTGAGGGGCAAAATAGGAAAAAAAGATAGAATAGAAATCAGAATACTCGTGTGGATCTTGATTCTTGAATACAAATAGCTGTGATTAGGATTTTTGACCCCTTAAGAGGGGTGTAATAACAAATTTAGAGTCTTAATTAAACAAATTAGCTCATTGATTCCTTAAGTCATTAAACTCTCTTAAATCCTAAAAAAATACTTTCAAAATGTCTTTGGGCCATATGTATAGCAATAGGGAATTACATTTACAATTTTGAAAAAAAATAGATCTAAATATGCTATTTATGTGAAAAAAGGACCCTTCAAACCAAATTTTCTTTACAAATAGGCAGTTAGTTGTAACAGACTCAGGTGTGAGCTCAGCTCACCACTGGATCTCGCATGGGCCCGTTCTAGGCCCAAACCGTAAACCACTTTAGACAGTAGGCTCGCTTAGATGAATGAAAGAGCACCAAATAAACATGACTCAAACAAACTTAAATAAAGTGTTTTTGTGCATGTTCTACACTTTGAAATAATCCAATTTGGGACTCAACTTAATCTACCTTTAGCATAATGGTTAAAGGCTATGGTACTTGTTGGAAATCGAGTAGGATTTGCAAACGTAGACCCCGTTATCCTCCACATTCCACCTCAACTAATCAACCTTTAACCTCATAAAAAAAAACCATCCTTTAAGGCTTGATTGCTGCACTTTTTGCCCATAAAAATCAAAGCTTTAATCAACACTAGTAAAAGAGTCCTTATAACGATAATTGTAAGAAAAAATAATTAGAATATTTTAATCAGATCATTAGTTGATAGTTTTCATAACTAACGCGGATTCTTAATGTTAATACAAACTAATTTCTGAATGTAAAACACAATAATATGGAGTATGTTGAACAGCGAAATCATAGCATCATATGAAGTAATAAACTTTTGGATAATTTTTTTAATATCTACTCTTCCTAGAAACAGTTTTTTTAGAGGACCTAGAAACAGGTTATCGCATACTATTCAAACAGTCAATATAAAATTTGGGTGATATTAATTTTACGTGGCTGAAATATATCTGTTTGTTTTAATGCACATTCCGTAACTTACGTTATCTCGAAGCGTAGCCTTTTCCTCTTTTTCCTATGGGATTTGATTTTTCTATCCTTTAATGACATGCACAGAACACAGCTTAC
This sequence comes from Rheum nobile, assembly GCA_027886185.1. Lineage (NCBI taxonomy): Eukaryota > Viridiplantae > Streptophyta > Magnoliopsida > Caryophyllales > Polygonaceae > Rheum > Rheum nobile. Next base: position 1,256,656 of record WOAB01000167.1, read on the forward strand.
CTATCTTTGAATAAACCACTGCATGAAAAAGTAACATGTTACTTTCAAATAATACTAACATATATATATATATATATATCTTCACTTTGAATATGACATGATGCTCTACTCCTTATCTCGATACAAGGCTAGATGTTCATAAAAAAAGATTAAGTTACAGAAAGCTGTCAACCACTTAAACCAGCTTTGATGTACAAAAGAAAAGAAAATAAGTCATGAAAAGGAAGCTAATTAGGGTGGCCAAAGGGTACTTTAAACTAGAAGGATGTGATGTACTATCTAGAAAATATTTGATGTGAACTAGATCTAGAATAAATTATACATATATCAACCATACCTGCCAAAACCTAACAAATATTATACGGGAGAAAACCTGACCCCATTTGCTTAAAACTCAAAAAATATATTTTTTAGAAGAAAAATCTAACCAACACCTAATTAAAATAACACTTACTTCAAAAATACTAGTTAAATCAACACTAACTGAACTGGCTTATATGCATTATTATTATATAGGTTTTCTTGATTGAAATTTGAAACCCAATATAAAAACTAGTTTAAATCTATTCCAAACCCATATATTCAATTGGAAATTTTGGATTCATATATTCAAATATATTAGATCCATATTTGAATGAAAGAAGAACTTTGAGTTCAATATTAGCTCAGGATTAAATATATGTGACCAAATAAGATATAAAACTCTAATTAACCAAAATCCAAATTTAACCCATCTCAACATTAGCTTCAACTTTCTCTACAAAAAATTGACTTGATCTGAAATTTGCTTAACTCGACAGTCATGGCATGAAACTGAATGATCCTATTCCTAGCTAACTAAATAAATGGATCGAGCTAATCCACCTAATGCTACCACCACTGACAATTAATAACATCTATATCTATATATAATATAAAATAGAGTTTTCGACAATTAATGACCCTCCTCTTAAATGATACAAATTTTTAAATTAGTTTTAATTTAATATTAAATCAATCTATATTATCTCTATTATGATCTTAAAAAAGAAGTTTTTATGACAATCAATGCATACAAGCTTAGAATTAGAAGAAAAAAAATACATATTCTATATCTATATTATAATTATTATTTTACTATCTACTGATAAACATTTATTTGACCCATTATAATAGAGTTTTAATATATTATAAATATACTTAAACACAAAAACCACATTATAGTACAATTTTTATATGTAGAACTATATTTATTTGACCCATTATAAAAACTATTTTAGAAAAAATCGGGGGTAATATTATCTATGATGATACCATATTATTGATTTATTTGACCCATTAAAAACACTATTTAAAAATACATTAAAATAATAGAAAATCAATAGTTTACTATAAAACATACTTAAACACACAAAAGAAGCACATTAAAATACAATTTAATATGGATCCAAGCTTCCACTTAGGACTATATTTATTTGACCCATTAAAAACACTATTTACAAAAAATCTAAGGATAATATTGTCTATGATAATACCATAACACTTTCATATCCATATTATATAGTATACAAAGAGATGACTTATAGTCTTACAATAACCAACATTGATTTTTGAATTTAACCAATCAATTATTATATAATATACTTCTTGAGTTTCGGTACAATCCTAAGACATTTAACATATTCTAAATATAGGCTAATGCAAATATGGTAAATGTATTTAACATATTCTAATTTGTAACTCCTATAAAAAATGTAACTCCTATATATTAATTGTCACCTACATATTTATTTTGAATTAAATCCATCAATAAATCAAAATATAATAATCTACTAAAATTTCTACTGAAAAGTGTAACTCTTATGTTTTATTTTAAAAGTGTAAATCCTAATTAATGTAGTAATTATCTTATTAATCTCATTATATATAAGACATTCTTTAGCTTAAAGAGATTCGATCTACTAACGATTTAGGTGGGTCTTTGTTTTCTATTTCCCTTTATGTTTTGCTGAATTACTTTGATTATTTTTTGTAGTTATGATTTTTCTTTATGTTATACTACATAGTATATAGATTATGCATATATGTATTGTTAAAGCTCTTGATACTAAATTTTGGTTCATGTTGGTGGTTTGCAGGATGAAGATATATATTACAAATATTTTGATTAAGTGTTGTTGTACGTTGAGTGGTTCACTCTTGACTACATTAGAGGTAAAATGAAATTTTTAAAGTTGCATTTGTTATAGATACTTATGTTTATACTTTGATAAGTTTGTATCTCTTTTGTGCCTTTATATTTTGTACATTTTCTCTGCAAATTATCTCTACGAGATCATGTGATTTTTTTGAAGTACATTTGAGTAAATTCACACGTTAATAAATAGACTAATATGTAATAGTAATTATATATATTGTAAAATTTGAGTAATTTCACACATTATGTAAATAAAATCAAATATGACAGTAATTTTATATAAATTTATGTAAAATATAGCCATTAATATGTAAGGTTAAAATGTTAATAAAATATAAGAATTTATATATTACGTAACAAATAAATAATAATTTTATCATAAAAATAAATATTTATAAAATATAGAAAAAAAAATGTTAGTTAATTGTATAGATGAAATATACAAAAAATTATATCATATTGTATCTATATAAACCATGTTAAGAGTTACTTTTTTATAAATACATAGTTACTAAAATAGTACATAGTAAAAATATAATTTTTTAGAAAAATAAATTAGGAATAAATATCTCTCTCATTAGATGATATATCAAACTCTAACTACATAAAAAAACTATTTTACTGAAATTATATTTAGTTTTAAAGAGTAATTCATCCCTAGATATAATTATCTATTTAGATAATAAGTAACAAAAAATAGTAAAACATATTTTATATATGACAAATGTAAGTGAATAAGGTATTACATGAATGAAATTGTTTATTTATTAAAAGTGGAAAAAAATAAATCACACTACTTTTTTTAAATCTTGACCTATTATTAAAAAATGATTTATAAAGTATTAATGTTGATTAAAATGATAAACTTAATAAACTTAAAATGTTATGAAGCAATATATGTATACCTCAAAATATGCAGGATAGTTTATAAAAGATAATTCAATTCAAAAATTAACATTACATATTATTTTATTGATAAACTTTAACACACTTTTATATCTTATTCAATAAGTGTTTAACAACATATTCAATAAGTGTTTAACAACATATTAGTTTGTAAGTTTTTTTTCCTTCAAATTCCACTTATGATATTTTATTAATAAAAGCAAACAAATACAAAATAGAGTTACCAACTTAAAATCAAAGTTAATCAAATGAACTTCTGACCAAAAGGGTAAGTAATTGAATTCACAATAGGAATCCATTTACATAAATTAAAGATATATGTGATTGAAAATCCTCCACTCACATAAACTCCTTTAAATATAATTGGATAAATAATTTTGTGTAACATCCAACTCTTTAAAATTTCCATAATTTAATATTGGATTGAAATTTCAATTTCATAACCGTCACTACCCATATTAACTCAATACACAATCTCAGTTTGAAAATAGTAAAAAAAGTGAAGTATGTATTAATAAATTTGTAAATACTATATGAAAAATTATGTAGAGTATGTAATATTATGAAGTATATCATACTTATAAAATCTTTAAAGAACTAAATAGATGAGAATATAAGATACTACATGTTAAAATGGTTATATATTTTAAATTTTCAATGGACTAATATGAGAGACCATTTTTTTTGGATTTCTATGACATTAAAGAAGAGTAATTAAAACATTAAGAACTATAATGAAAAATATAAAAAAATCACCAAAAAATGAAACAATATAAAAAGTATGTTCATGAGAGAATTACTATTGCGATTTTTTTTTTACAAAAATGACCATAGATGAGTGATTTACATCTTTACATACTGATGATTTTATAATAAAATAGTTATATTCATATTTGTCTTTGAAAAACTAAAACAATTAAAAATAAAAAAATACATTCGACACTTTTTATAAAAAATCACATATATATAAACACTAAAACCAATTAACAAAACAAAAGAAATATAAACTAATGTTTAATTTAAATTATACTTATATACTAAAATAATTACAATAAAAATAAAATAAAATCCGTGTGTAGAACTACTAGTATAAATATATAAAGGTGTCTACTTTTGGCGCGCCGATTGGACTAAACAATAAAAATCAAATGGCCATAAAGAAGAAGGTTATGAGTTATGACCCATGGGTGAGAATAACAACACAGAAACTTTTGCTTCTCTTGGTGTCTCCTACAAGGGATAAGAGTTAACTAAAGTAAGTTCAGGCAACCCTTTGGACATTGGAGAAGTCGAGCTAAAAAAAAAAAACACCAATGGATGCCAATTCATTAAGGCCTACTTGACATCAAGCAACTCATCTCTAGTAAAGGTTCTCATCAAATAGTGTTGATTCTTAGGATAACATATTCTAAATCTAGCTTTAATGGCGGTTTCTCATTACTATGCATCCACCTCCCTTTTCATTCTTTGAAGCAACAATGATCAAGTGGGCATACATGTACGACATTGCATAATTAGTCCACCTGATGAACCTTAACGCGCAATTGAAAATTCGGTGACTTAGTTAAATGACCATTTGACAAACTTTTTTTTAAATTAATGGACCCTTAGTAAAAATGGACCCCTCTCCCTCTTTCTAAATCCTACTCCCTATACTCTACCCCTTAAACCCTAAACCCCAAAAAACAATATTTTAGAGAGAGAAAAAACAAAGAAGAGGGAGAAAAAAAAAACTAATAGGGGTAGAAAAAATACATAAAAATTAGTAATGATCTCTTTTATTAATTGAAAACTCTTAAAAGGTCAATGAGCCCAAAATCCTCCTGAAAATTACGTTAGTGTGCGAGATCATCCTGAATCTAATACAAATCATTTGGGTAAATTATGAGTTTGGGATTGTCTTCCCTAATTATACACTTCCATACTTTACTACCTTGGTCATTATTTAGGATACAAAAACATGTCACCATATTATTGTAATCAATAAAATGTAGCTTTGTGGAATAAGTCTGTGTTAGATGTCGATCTCTTTCCCCTGTTTCTAGTTTCTAGGGATGGCAACGGGGCGGGGATTCTCCATTCTTCGTGGAGAATCCCCGCTACAGGGACGTGGAATTTAAATGGGGATAAACGGGGATGGGGGCGGGGGAAAATTTAAACCCCGAGCGGGCTGCGGGGACGGGGAGCGGGGCGGGGATAGAGGTCCCCACCCCGTTCCCCGTCCCCGACGGGAAAACCTGCGGGGATCCCCGTCGTATACAATTTTTTTGTGATTTTCTTAACCTTAAATCCTAAATTTTATATTGTTTAGTCCCTAAACCTTATACCCTTTAGACGTTAAACCATAAATCTCAAATCATTTATACCCTAAATCGTAATAATATATAAATTTAGATAAAAATTATGTGTAGTGAAACGGGGACGGGGATCCCCGACGGGGAGCGGGGCCCCGGCGGGGACGGGGATCCCCGACGGGGAGTGGGGCCCCGGCGGAGACGGGGACATGGGAAGATTTTGATCCCCGTTCGGGGACGGGGATTGGGGCCAAAAATGGGGAAGGGGGCGGGGAGTAACAGGGAGAGTACTCCCCGCCCCGAACCCGCCCCGTTGCCATCCCTACCCGTTTCCTTTTTTTATACTCCTTCCGTATCAAAATACTTGTCTTTCTAACCTTAATTTTTGTCTCAATATACTTATCCTTTTAGTATATTTTACATCTATTTTACATATATGCCCTTATAGTTTTTAGCACTTCTTAATAAATGAGAGAAAAATTATAAGTAATTGTATTGGAAAAGTAACAAAATAAAGTAATAAATAGGGATATATTTGTATATTTAATACTCTCCTTAATATATGTGTAATTGTCCAAAAAGACAAGTATTTTGATACGGAGTGAGAATCTTTGGCTAAAGTGTTTTTGTGGAACAGCTCTTCAGATTCTTTGTTCTGCCAAAGCATGTCAACTATATATATATCATAAAGACAACAAAGGCTTAAGTCAGCAATCAGCACAAAGAAATGCAAATCTTAATTCACCCAACTGAGGAAAAGAGAGATTTGATCCTGCGAAATCACCAACTAGATATGACCCATTTACTCAGGATCGAATTTCAGTTCATGTAAACACGACTCGTGTACTAGTTTTAGAGAGATGAGATTCCAAATTGATAAGCTAAGATGGTAGCTTTCCCACAGAATCAGTTCATTCAAACAAAAGTTGGCATTGCTGGATGGGCCAATTGAGAACAAATATTCAGCAAAGCCAAAAGCAGTGACACCAAGCAAATGGACGTGCATCTAGCTACTTGCATTAGTATAATTGTAGATGATAGTATGCAAGTTCAAGTTGTGGTGATTGGTGGACCCTACACATGGAAAGCACAAACCACAGAGGTTTATTGGCAATGGAGTAGGATCAATTTAGGCAGATTACACAAGAGGTCAGAAACAAACCAAGGTGGTCCTTGATTTGTTTTTGACAAGTCTAGATTCAAAGCCATTATGTCAACTATCCCATGCATTTATAACTATCAATCAAGTTAGACATATCCATTCGAATTTCTAATTATCTTTTCTTTTATTGTCTTTCGTGTGGTGTTACAATTTGTTGCACATCAAAATTCAAGTCATTTTAGCTTTTGGGTCAGGTTATTTTGGCCAAGTCATCTATAAGTCGGGTAGGTTATAATGCTATAATTTTCGTTGTTCAAGCTTTCCAAGCATCTATTTATTCCTAGTGCTAGATTGGTTAATCTTTTGAATCCAATTTCAATCATATCTACTCACTTTGATAGTAAAAAAAACAAGAGAAGAGAGGCAAACGGTGAGGGGAAATAGTACAAGAAAAACAGAGTCATGCCCACAAGAGAGAAAAGACTAGATCTGTCCCAAGTTACTTGAGAAGTTGAACTCTTTTATGGTCTTTTAATTTCATGTTGGGGGAGGAGGCAAAGTCAACAGCTTTTCTCAAGTTCACTAGCTTTATTTGGAGGGACAGAAGATCTCATAAAGAGATTTGGTGTAATTTTGATTAGGCAAAGCTTTTGAACATGGAATCATTTTATGGATTTTTTATTGTTAGATAGCCAATCAGTACACAAAATGCCAACTAGCACTAAGACCTTCCCATCTCTCTAACCCTCCATTATTTCTTTTCAAGTTTTTTTTTTTCCCTCTCCTTTCCTTGTGGGGCATGAGGCTAAAGTCACATTAGTTATTGAATCAAAAGCAAAGATTATGCTTATCACACGGGTTTACTTTAATGATATGATGATGTTAAACAAATAATGCAAACATAGAATAGCATAAGTTAGGTTATTGAGCAAGATAATTCCGAGTCATGTACCTTCCCCCTATGCTTGTCGGCCATTTGTCACAATTGCCACCACGGGACTACAGAAAAAGCCACATCGTCTGTCGACACGTGGGCTGCCTTCATTGGGCAGTGTTTTGGCTTCCCCTGAACAATGATATATACAAATATACAAGAATACAAATATATGCATGCAAATGCTCACCTAAGAGTTTGCTTCCGACTGTAATATCAAAGAAAGTGATGACAATATTTAAGTGTTATAAAATTTGACAAATGCAAAAGCAGGAATCACTGTTTTTTTTATCCCTTTTGTCTTTTGAAATGCATGAAAAGGTAAGAGTGGACTCATATCAAGACTTTAGCAATCAGTTTTGAGCAATTTATTCTGTAGCACCGTTTTCAACTTGTTTATAAAAAGGCTCAAACTGTGCAGGTTCTGAATGGTGGCGACATAGAACTCCAATTCCTACTCAAATAGTATGCAACAACGCGTGTTTTGATGAGCGAGGTGGGTGTATCCCACATCGATTATATGAGCGGATTGGAATGAGTTGTTATGTCGGGTTTTTTCTTCCCCTTTTAAATCTAAGTGACTCGAGCTTAATATTAGTTACATGCTTCTATAGATCGAGTAGGGAAGATGAGTGCAAGCTGATGGGTGTGTCAACTTTGATGCTCTTTCAAGTGGAACTGAATTGAGAAACTGTAGACCTCTTATTAAAATGGAAGGTGGGTGGGTTCTGTAAGGTACACCACTAACCGATTAGTATATTTGATCACTCATGAAGATGATAAACTAAAATAAGCAATCTCAAGGAACTCATTGCGAGATCTAAGTGGGACAGTATGAGGGCCTAAGAAGCAGCCTTTTTTTTTGGGTAGAAAAGTAATAACCTAAGAAGCAGCCATGCATGTGACTAAATAAAGAAGAAAACAAATGTAACCTTCTCTATTAGATCAGTTGGCATTATTCAGACACTTGAATAGCTGGGTTGGGTAGCAATGACTCAAAATCCGATGCACACAGTTACTCAAAATCTAATGAACTAGGATGTCATCATCAGACCAACTGACCAAGGCTAGTTCATAGACACCCCTGTAAAGGATTAGGCCTAGATTTCATAGATAGGACACAAACAGTTACCTAAATGTTCAATTAAAATCCTCACTTCAAGCTGTGAAGTACTAATGGAATGTCACATTCAAGATCATATGTTTGTAATATGCAGAGTAACTAACGAATATAAGACCTAGCTACTACTCTTGAATCATTACTGAGATTGAAAAAGAAGCCTATATTGCACTGGCTTTCAAGGGCTGAGAGCTAGTTCCATTAACTATCCACAATTATGTCAAGTTCACATCTATACTTCTCTTATTGACATAATAATTCTGTGGGGAACACCTGAGAAGTGAGGTGCCCCCTCAGAGAACATGCAGAGGATTGCGCCCTCAACTAACATGGGACAATGTGCTCCTGCTTCATTGTCTGACGCAGCAGTACAAGGTTACCATGTCCCACCTTAACTAGATCATTCTCAGCCAAACATGTCAAAAATTGTGACCTAGCTAGAACAATCTCAACCGAAATCCAAAATAATCAGAATTTAAAATTGGAAAACTATAACTTAACTGGGAATTTGGGATCCACCCAACTAGAAAACTTTAGTATTAGAGTCAAGAACATATCTTTTGACCCCATAAATAATATGAACCTACCCCTACCCATTACCCAACCTGCCCAACTCGGTTGAGATGTCAAATCTCAGCCTATCAACTGCCAAAAGATGGACATCACAGTTCCATGCAATTCACAGATAAGGTAAGAGTTCAAAAATTCCGTAAATCTAACATCTAGAAGTTGAGAAGCTCTCAGTTTCAGATCAGAGTATCTGGCCAATCAAATTGTAGCACGTCAGTAGTATACTAGTATGGAACAACAGTCCATACAAAAAAAAATACTTATTTTACATGTATGCTTTTGTGTATTTTTATAAGAAATTATACTATTGAGTGGCACATTGGCATAAAAAAAGAATTATAATAAACAAAGTAGAGTAGATTAGAGAGAATTAAATACTATAATAGTACATAAAAGTAGACTTAAGTATAGGCTTGCAGGATTAGATATAGGCATAACGTGGAGTTCCAATAAACAAGTGCATAGTGTGAATAAATAAGTATCACTCCATCCCCCCAAAACACACAGACCAATATGCACACAAAAGACAAGCTTGGAAGTAATTAACTTCACTTGTGTTGAGAAACCAGAAGCAGATTACTTTCGGGAGGTTCACACTGAATAACAACAAGGAGAGAGAAGTGTTGAAACATACCTGTCAATGGAGCCAGCAACAGTAGAGCCATGTCTCTCTGGAACATCAAGTACTGTATCTCCACAAGACGCCTCGTCGTGTCCAGATAAAGCACAACCACATCCACCGCGCGCCATAGGAAGCAAACCTCTGCAGCAACAAGAGCAAGAGGAAAATCAAGAAACACTCTGCAGGGCACCATTAGACTTGATGCAATCCCATGAAGATTCCAACAGGAGATTCAACACAGAAGCCAATCTTATTGACTTCCTAAACATGGGTTCATCACAGACTTCGTCAAATACCACTCAACCGTCTTCTGATGGCGAGCCACGGGTGTTTCCTTGCAACTACTGCCAGAGAAAGTTCTACAGCTCACAGGCTTTAGGAGGGCACCAAAATGCTCACAAGAGGGAGAGGACTCTGGCAAAGAGAAACCAGCGGATAGGCGCGACAATAGCAGCCACTGCAGCGGCTTTCGGGCACTCATTCATGCACCACAACATTGCCTCACTGCCTTTACACGGGTCTCAGAGCAGATCTCTAGGAATTCAGGTACACTCGATGATCCACAAGCCTTCTAATATGACGCCGCTCTCTTCTGGGTCCGGAAATCTGTATGGACAGCAAGGATGGTCAAGATTGCCTATGGAGCAGCAACCAGCAGTGGGGAAGCTAGTTGTGGAGAATTACCATGTTATGCCTGCAGGAGTGTCGTCAAGAAATGGTGTCGGTAGATTCGGCTTAGTTGATGAGGCAGTTGGTAATTACAAGTGGGATGCTGATGGTTCAATCCAAACTAATCAAGAAGATACAAAGAAGCTTGATCTGTCTCTGAAGCTATGATCATTTTTTCCTCTCCTAAACAGACTTTCTTTTGCACTTCTTCAACATTTAGGTGGTGTTGGTATTCTGTGCTTGAGGATTGTTTAGTTTCTGTGTTTCCTTTTTCTGGGATTGTATCTTGTAAATACGGCATAGCAGAACAAAAGGGTTTTCTTTCTTATCCTCAGGAAAATTCACTTGAATCTATAAAGATGGATGCTAGATGAGTATTATTGTGCAGTCCTATTAGTCCCAGTTTAGCTTCCAAACTAATCAAAATATATCACTTCTACTCTGAAGTCACAGCAGTAGATCATAGACTATTTTAATCATAACCAAAAACTATTTACATGTTCTAAATTACAAACAAGTACCTAAAGAGTATACATCAAGTTCAGTAGGAGTTCAGATAGTACTTATCTCTAATAGATATCCAATAATTCACAATGACTGGAGACACTTCAAATTATAAAAATTGCAGCACGTTCAGTAATCTCAATCAAAGTCAACAGAGTCTAAGCAGACTAAGTACAAAACCTAGAGCCATTTGCACCCTATAGAATACAGTTTGACTACTTCCATCAACATATTGCAGAATAGAAAACACCAGATAAGACATCTCTATGATGAAACGAAGCTCATCTAGAGGTAGGCAATACTTCATGTGGAAAGAATGACAAAGAAGCTCATGTCCAATGAAATTTTACCCTGATGTTAAATTGTTTATTTCTATTCTTTCAAGTTTATTTACAAATCTGGAGCAATTCAGTTCATTTAGAAACCAAAATAGATGAAGAGGGTAGTGGGTGACGCCTAGGTCCCATCTCTTAGCAATCTTTCAACCTAAATCTAGTAGTTTGCATTTGGATGCAATACTAACATATGCAAATTTAATGCCAATCAAGCACTAAGTTATTAATATAGTAGTAGTACCAACCTCTTTTTCACACTGACTAAGCAATGACACAAAATATTTGGTGGTCCCTCAGAAAATTCAGCGAGATTTTGTAAGGAAGAAAGTCAAGATACAAACCTTAAAATATGCAATATTAAATGTTCACTACATATAAACTGTTCACTATGTAATTAATCTTCTGCAAGCGCACAAAAAAACATCATGATCAATTAATTCAAGCTATTCTTCTTTTTAGAGCTCACTGGTTCAAGGCAATATTGTCCTATTTCTCTAGACATTGTTATGCTATGGTTTAGAAGTTTATATACAGGTTTAAAGAAATTTGTTTACCAAGTTCATGACTTCGTTTCACATTCATTGATATAGAGACATAGTTTCAGAATGTTTAGTGTTTACTGTGACATCAAAAGTCCTTGCAGTGAATCATAAGAATAAGCAGTCATCTTCATTTCAAATTTGTTTACACTTCATCAAAAAGTTAACAGCTGCGCTCTTAACGACAGCCAGTGTAGGGGGGATAATACAATGTAACAAGGTAACACTTGCATTGAATCATAAGATTAAGCAGTCACGTTGACATCTGAGAAAACCAGTCACTTTTTCCACCTTGGATAAAAACATGAAGAGAAAAGTTATTTTGGCCTGATCAATTCAAAGGACCAGTTTATCGGTTTACTCTGCCTTTAAAACAATAAGAAGCCAAATCGATGAGTTATAAGTGACCAGTAAATAAGAATTAGTGTCAAATGATCAGTAAATTAAGATCAATGTCACATGACCAGTAAATTGAAACGAGCTGTCCAATGGCCCTAATGTCTCTACTGAGAGTAACTTTCGGGAAAGTATGCAAATTCTTGAAGAGAGCATTTCACATCATAGAGTTGGACAGGAAGAGGACCAAAATAGACAAATATCTCAAATTAACAGTTGGCAACAATATTGACTGTGGAGCCATTAATCTGCAACAAGAACAGGCTCCTTGGGATACCAAAGAATTCCAAGAAACTACTTATACTGCTTCTTTAAACTAGCAATACTGTCACATACAATCTGTCAGAAGAAAACACAAATCTACTACTTTTCCAGAAAAGACAAAACGGTTCCCAGCCATCTAATAAGTTCAATTCTGTCCTTGTTCATCATATAGTCATGCAAGAAAGCAGAGAGATCACCATTTACCCCCCTTTCTTCCAAGTAATCATTAAAAATCTTCTGAAGCTTGGAATCCAAGTGCCTGAAAAAAAGGCAGCCAAAGCATCCAAATTAGAGACTTTAACTGAAGTCAATAAAACATTGTTTGCAATCCAATATTCAGAGAACCATGTCTTCGTTGATTTAAAGCCCTTAGGTTTAGAAAAGCATAAAAGAGCAGGTGAGAAGAAGGTAAATATCTTCATCTATATAATAATCCATTTTTTAGCCAATTAAAAAGTAATTATACTTTGAAAAATATATCAATGCTACTTTGCGAAGGCTCTATTATACATCTATGAATGACCACTCTCTCAATAGAACAGGTCAATAGAGGTAAAGGGCGCACAAAACCCTAAGAGCATGAATTACAAGAATAAGTATCAGTACAGTCAGGATAATACCTGATAATGAAAATGAGCAATACTAGTGAAATTGTTTTTTATTTCTTAACTATTTGAATAAAAAAAAACTAAAGAACAACAATGCGATAACTATAATGATTTAATACACAGAAATAGAAACATACCTGAAGTTAGGACCCGTGTAAGCAGCTGGTGGAAGACCATTTTGAGGGAGCACATACACCTTCTGTATCTGCAAACTATCAGGCCATGCCGAGCACACAAACTCCAATGAACTGGACCCGTCTTCCTTAGAAATATCAACAAACAAGCTAATATGGAGGCGCAAATTTTCACCATCAGTGTCGTCCCCAGGTTTCGGAACAGAGATGCATCCATCAAACATTGTTGCCTCAACTTTAATATCTTCATTGTGTTTAGACTTCCCTGTTAGTCTTACCCATTGCTCACCACGGCGCTCATCAACATTAAAATTATTGAACCTTGAAACCGGCTATAAGGCCAAAGAGAAAAGGAAGAATCAATAAATAAGAAAATGGAAAACCTACACTAGGAAAAACTTTATACATCCAGATCAAAAAGGTGAGATGATGCATAAGGACAACTAATGGAAGATACTGACTTATCTCAAGCATTTTCTACTTGTTGAAATCTATACTCCTTGATTGAATACAGCTTACAGAAGTTCATTTTCCACATAAGAAAAGCCTCCATTTTAGCAATAAGAACTCGATCACTCTTTCTCACAGTCACTTCTGACAGAAGCCAATTCGGTGGCATCATTCTTTCCACAGCCATTCATTCCCAATTAGAAACAATCAGCTCAGATTATAAAACAAACAAACAGAAATCACAGTAATCAAGCCAAAAACACTAAATCAGTTATAACCTTCAAAGGTACACCTTCATAGCAGAAAAAACGATAAGACATTGATTAACCTCCAAATTTCATATACGATAAAACAAACAAATTATCACAACTTGTATGAAAGTACATCAACTAATTGAAGGAACAACCTGAGAATCGAACATGAGTATGCGCTATTATCAATTTCATATGATAAGTTACTGAATCAGAAAATAAGTCGGAACACAATTCAGTGACTTTTCCACGAATCAACCAGAAAATAAAATTGAAATAGTTTATTAAAACAACGCGGCGGAGTACCTGAGAAGGAGGAGCGTACTCGGACTGATATTCGATCTCTGTACGAAGAATGCGGATAAAGTTGGACAAGAACGGCGAGCTCGAGACTGCCCCATCCGTTTGGTAGCGGGTTTGGATCGACCTGGAACTGAGCTGGGGAAGAGAACTATAAGGTTGTGGGAAGTGGAGATGGTTCTGGATCTGATTGCACAGTGGCACGGAGGGAGAAAGCCGAGATAGAATCGATGATGATGTTCGAGATGCTCTGGTGAGAAAGGCAGCCATGGCGAGCGGTTTAACCGTTGTTCTGGTTATGTCGAAAGGGTTGGAGGAATGAAGACAGGATTTTCATTTGTTTTTTGTAGTGTTGGGCCGCCGAAGGGTGTTTGGGCTTAAACCTTTCGGCCCAGCCTCCCATCGGTCCATTACTCTATTTTTTTTCTTTTTTGCATAGCTCCTTTCGTTCTTATAAAAGTCTCAACTTCAGTTATTAGGGTTTCTGTTTTGCGGTTCCCGGCTTTCTTTCTCCCAAAACCGCAGTTCGCCGTTCTTCGAGGTCTAAAATGGTAGGAGTGATCTCTGTTTTTCTCTTTCGTAATATTGTTTGAAATCGTGTGGTTCTGAATTTCTCTACTTCCATGGCAGCCGTCCCACAAGACCTTCAGGATCAAGAAGAAGCTGGCGAAGAAGATGCGCCAGAATCGCCCCATCCCGTACTGGATCCGTATGCGAACTGACAACACCATCAGGTATTTCTTCGTATTATGCCATTGTTATTATCTGCTTGATTTTTTCGTCTAATGGAAGTTTGAAGAGATGTGGAATGGGAATTGAACTCGGAGTTTGCGTTTTTTAGGTATAATGCGAAGCGTAGGCACTGGCGCCGTACTAAGCTTGGGTTCTAAGGTGGATCCACAGAATCCAGAACGCTGCCTTTTACGATTATTTTCAAATTTGTTGCGTTTGTAGTTGATAGACAGCCATTTGAGTTGTACTATATTTTGAGCAATTACAGTTGATGGTTATCATTTAGCTGCTGATTCTGGACTATTTACTGGTTTTCATTCTAAGCTGATAAATTCTACAGTATTGTGTTTTTACTTTTTAGTATCAGACCAGTTTTATGAAATGGGTTTAATCACGCTGTTTTTTTTATCTTGCTTGTGCATCCTTCTACCATACAATGCTAAGTTTGTATTCTGTATAGTGATCTTTTGCGAGGGCCATGTTTTGATATCTGCTGCTTGCTCTCATATGCTTTGTAATGCACAACTTGTTATTTGGTTTAGATTTAAGGGTGTTCTTGTTTCTGTTAAATGGATACGCTGTATGCTCAAGTAACCTGGCCTTTTTATTGTATGTCTCTGATGATCAATAGTGACGTTACTAGAATCTCTGCAGTAAAAAGGTTAAAAATGTATGGTTACTATTGCCCCGAGCATGGTAGATTAATGTTTTTCTTAGGTTTAAAACGTTCTCCCATGTTCTGAAAAAGTGACAGTGTTTACTTAAGATGGGGCTATGTATTAATGAAAAAAATGGTTTATATAAACTCAAGCTTATCGAGTGGGACTACTGATAAGAATCAGGGGCTACTTCGATATTGCTTGTATACGACTGTGAACAGCGAATCGATGACAATCCAAGTCATCTTCAACAAAATTAGTCAAATGTAGCTTGCAATTATTCGAATTATGGTTTCCTGGCGTCGTTTTCACTATATGACATGATATAGAAATATGATTCACGGCATAATAAGTAAATTGAATTTGAATGCACATCGAGTTTTTATTATCTATGACATGCACAGTTGTTTTATTGATGAATACTGGTTTCCTAGCTTCCCTTCCAATAAGACTAGTTGAAGTAGTTACGGACCCATAATTTCAGTAAATTCAAGCTTATACAACCTGAAAAGTTAAAGCCGACTGCTCTGGGATAGCTTGGAGATCTAACTTATTTTTCTGGGTAAATTTTAACTTCTCTAAGCTATTATAAGCTGAAATAAACTACTTATACCAAACACATCAATAAGTATTTATTTTTACATATGAGCTAACGGAGCCTATATTTCAAGGTCATCATGCATCAACGCAGAGTAAAAAATTGAGTGATTGTTGAGTTGCAAAAATACTTCTTTAAAGAATCAGGTTAGCTTTTGATAGAGTTTTAGTGTTTTACATTACTGAATGCTTTTTTTGTTCATGATGCTTGATCCAAAAAATATTACAACAAACACCTAAGATGTAAGTAAAGAAATTAGATTTTCAAATTGAACATTATGAACATAATCCACTTTTAATCTTATAAAAAACTAAATACTAAAAACTAAAACATGAACCAAACAAGCAACATATTCATGCTTTCATAGTTCAGACGCGTAGTCTGCGAAGAACTTGCCCTTGCTCCGCCGTGCTCGTGCAATGTTTCGTCCAGTTTCACGCCCATTTGCTTGATGCTCGATAACAAAAAATCAGCTACGGCGGTTTGTTTGCCTTTCTACATATATGAGAAAACAAATATCAACTGAGGTACAAAATATACAATGACAAATCATCTGGTCATTCTACTAAGATGATAAAGCATACGGATGTGCCATTCATTTTCGGGAATCCAGATGTTCTAATCCAAGAAAAAGATAGATTGAATAACACAGTAAGGCTCTCATCCGAAAGGATGCTATAGGCTGAGTATTAAACGGGGCTTGACACTAGTCTAATTCTTACCTTATATATAAAAAAAAAAAGTAAGGCTTGAAAGAACTTATTATGCAGCAGTAAAAAAAGTTTCTCTAACCTAGCGTTGTAGGCATCATCACATATATATAGGACGTCCACCACTTTCCTTGTTACGAGAGATCTTCAACCACCAAGTTTTCTGCATTGAGAGGAGTTTAGAATGTCAGTTGTGTCAAGATATAAATGATATTTGTGAGCTATTGGAAGTCATTTATAATCTTGATCTCTTGTAATACTATGTTTTATAGATTTCCAGAAGCATTAATCTGCTGAACTAATAAAATGTGAGTACTACTTCCAAAGATGTCCATCTCTCAATAACTCCATACATACATGGCAAACAATAGGATGATAGTGTGCAAGAAATGCTTCTTCTTTTTTCACATCTATCCATCAGGAAGGATGGTGATATTCCACATCAGAAATAGAGTAAATTTCCCGGGGGAAGAAAAAAACATACTTTTTGTTCCTACATCTTCCTCAGCTGAGGCACAATGTTGCTCATACAAAGGACGGTACTTCTGAGGGATGTAATCCTTGAATCTGCCAAAAATACAAGACGAGTGATTTTTTGAAGCAAGGGCTTTAAGTGGGCATTGCAAGGCTTTCTGAGCATAGAAAACTCTGAATGTCAAAATCAAAGATTTAACATTACAAATATTCAAAGGTATTATACAGAAGTAGCTCTTCTTGAGATGAGATGCTGATTCAGCCAAGGGTTCAAAGTCCTAGTTTTATAAAAGCCCGAAAACCTCACTACATAGTTTTGGGGTGACAATGTGCCACCAAGAATGCATAGAAGGATGAATAGTTTTTCCACTTGTTACGCATGAAGAAGATCATTAATACAATTAAATTCAACCACTGATATATATCAATTGCATATTTAAAGATTGCTATGTATTCGGGACAACAGTACCTCCTAAGAAGCGGAAGCCTCTCTGCAGTAGAAAACAAGCGGACGATGGACTGCATAACAGTGCTAATCTTCATTGCTTTAGACTTCAATGCTTTCATGTAGCCAACAAACTCTCCATATTCTGCTGAAGTAAGCGTTTCCCTAACCTGAAGATCGACAGATACAGATTATTACGCTCGAAACAATACAAGTAGACAGCTACTGCATATACAGAACATTTGTACTCATAATCTTCCCATTTTCTCCTTATCTACTCTTTCAAGGATGGAAGTTCATACTTTGCCTTGTTCTAGACTTCTAGTAAGCAGCTAAATATCCAGTTCCAAACTGCAAGGTCTTGTAAATAATATGATGGTACGGAAAATTTATAGTGAAACAATATAAGCTCAAACTAGTGTCATGAAAGCAAGGATCAGGAAGGATAAGAAAATAATGATGATGGTTTACCTGAACTAGGAATGCAGATCCTTGTGCTTCTTGCTCCTGACCAGATGCCTGGGAGGATGGAATACATTTATCCACTTGACTGGAACTCCTTTCTTGGGCATTCATGGCACTTGACGCATGTGTACTAGAATTACATTGTGCATTTTCCGTGTTCCTACCATGAATTGTAGGTTTTTCTTTTATGGAATTAGCTGCTGAAGAAAGGTTTCCTTGTAGTGCATGCTTTGAATCAACTGTCAACGTTAGATCAGTTACAATGGACCGGGTGGTACTAGGTTCAGGCTTTAGGAACTTGGTCCTCTTAGAAGAGCAATGACCGAGAACTTCTTTTGCTTTTCCAGCAAGAGGTGAATCAACAGTTAGGTCAATGATTGGAGAGCTACTATGCTTAGATAGAGTCCTTTTGAGAAGAAATCTTTCTGCATTTTGTTGCATATGACTTCCATGTTTCAGTGTGAGAGACTGACTTGATCTTTTATTTGCAAGAGATGCACGATTTGCTGGAATAATATCTGCCAAACCACCAGAAGTTTTGCTTGTTTTGGAAGCAGTTATAGACAATGATGAAAGAATACACGTTTTCTTTTCTACTTCCATATCCTGCAAGGACACAGAAAGTTTAATTTACACACCCAACAGTTTCTGCAAACACATGTAACAGAATAGGAGTTACCGGAGGACTTGAGCTATTTGCAGGAACAAAATCCAGAGCTGGAAAAGAATTTGCACTGAAATTCCCTGCAAAATGATGGCAGTATTAGCCAGCGTCTGCACCCAATCAAAATAACAACTTAAAAACCACAATATATATGCCACGAAAACAATTCTACACATCCTATATCATCCAGCAACAAAGTACAGCTGATATCGCAAACTAATCTCAATCTTTTGCACAAGTGTTTCAACATTCTACAGAGCTTGACATAACAGCACCGATCTATACACATAAGTATACGTTAAGCCATCTTCCCATTCATGTACACTGAGTCCATCAACAAAAACAACCCACGTCATTCTTAATAACAAAGACATAAAACGGCAGTATAGCGTAGTCAAACACCATAAGTAACCATCCACTTTCCCAATTTAATATAGATATGAAACTCGGAAGCTCAGAATCTACAATTGAGCAATCAACATTCAACAATTCTTCCAAAATTTTAATCGTACAGCTGTGAAGATTTTATTTTATTTACTTTACAAGGCAAGGCAAGCTCTATCATCTATAGTATTTGCTAATAAAATACTCCATATTCACTTACAGGCAGGATATGATACACAGTGGTCATAACTGATGAAAAGTATAACGACAAACAATTTAGTATAAGAGATGTTTTTTGTTAAAAAATGGGTACTTGAAAATTTCAAATGCCATTGACAAGAAATGCAAACCACCTGGAAAATAAAAATCAATGATATCATATCGATACATATTATTAGCAAAAGAAAAATAACAATTAGATTTAGTAGGGAAATGAATATTTCAATGGGGAAAGGGAAGAGTTAACTGACCTTTGTGTGCAGAACTGGATGGTTCACTCTTTTTAACACATTGAGCTCCTCTATCCCGGAAAAATCGTGTTAGCGAATAAACTACATCCCCATATTTAGGGTAAGACTGCAAATGACAAGTGAAAACAATCTTCAATCTAGAAAAGAGAAAAAAGAATGGCCAAAGAAAAGCTTCAAAAGATAAAGGATCACCGGCTTTAATGACACTAAACAGATAGGAACATTCAAGGCACTGAACAAATTGGACATACATACCTTAATATGTGGTTGTATCCAGCGAGAAATTTGTGATTGACGATGTGAAGATGCAAACCTGGAGTAGCTCAAGAGTATAAGCATAAAAAACAAATCATTAGTGTTCAGGCTTGTGTAACTACTATAAATTACAAAGACAGGCAAGAATATACGGGTCTACTGAGTCCAGTAACTGAAGCTTTAAGATGCTCATAGTTCCAAGAAACTATGAAAAAATCAACAGAGCAACACTTAATGAATCATTTCTCTATATTTCAGTGTGCATGCTCTACATTATTTATCTATCATTTAATGGATGAGATTTAGTCCTTGAACTTTTTTCAAAAAACTGCTACTTACGAGCTAGTTTGTTGTTGTGAGTTTAATATCTTGAAGCTTTTTGTTAGTTTATGATCATAAATTTAATATTTCCAAATCATTATAACTTTATTATAATTATCTTGATTTTTACTACCAACTCGGAGTACAAGAAAATTTTGGTTTCAGAAAAATCACTTTCCAGTTTCTTTGCTTAAGAACTCAAGACTGAAAACTAAAGTTAGGGCTTGTGGGCTCCTTTTATATGACTGAGTTTTCAGTTTAAGTTTTGAAATATTTTATTCTTTCGTAATTGTTTGTTTATTTCAAAATTTGCTATATCTCTATAAGTCAACTTCATTAAAATTGTCAATCAAAACCAAAACCTCTAATAAGTAGTGAACAATAAAATCTGAACAAGTCCTACTCGTAGTCATCAATTTTTTACGTACATAAAAACAATATTTTGCAAATACCCCCCCAACCCCACCCACACATACATAGTTTTCAGTTAGTTTTTGAGAGTAAGGAGACAAATAGATAAAATATGTTTTGAAGTGATTATTTCAATAATCAGGGAAAGAAAATACTTCAAATAATAAAAACTGAAGACTTACTACAATGATACCAAACAAGTTCTAAAATGAGTGTCTTGAGTGTTTGTTTGTGCATTTACATCATTGATCAAATAAGAGGCTTTTTTACAGCGGTAAAAAGAAAAAGGAGACTTTCTAGTGAACATTAACTTAAGCATCTACATCACTTTACATGCACATCTGTTGATGTCAATGGAGCATCTATAACAGTCCTTTAAGGAAAATCAAATGATAACTAATGTACAGAGATATAGTAAGATTGACTGAAGGACAAACTAAATAATCTGATTTTTGGGTAGAAACCATACACATTCATGAACCAGGATAGATATTTTCACATGCATGTGCAATTCCAATTTAGGCATGTATTTGTCAAGCAAGCATATGAACATTTAAGGACATAGCTGTGTAAGTCTGAAACTAATCAAGCATGCAATTATAGATATCATAATGAATTCTTCCTATACAAACCTTTCATCACAAAATAGTATTGCACCATAATCATGGCGATGTCGAATGACACGTCCAACAGCCTGATTAACTGCTCGAGATGCTTGTTGATCATACCACTCTTCTCCCGTTAAACTCTGTAAATCAGCATCTATTTCAGTGGAAATCTTCAACAATACTGAACGAAATCACCTTATCATAGTCGTTTACAACAGAAATATACCTTACTTCCTCCTTTTTGTGATTGAACAAGTTCATCCAGGTAGTCACGCTTCAAACGGACCTTTGTTCATAAGGGCAAACCAATCAAAACCACAATAGGCAAAAAAAGGAATATAACTTCACACAAGAAAGAAGGTTAACAGGGTGTGCTCAATTTTAGGAACAACTATTGTCCTTTAGAAGCATCTTTTAATGTTGCAAGAAGCCAAGAAACCTGGCCTCTGTTGGGAAGAAGGATTGGCTGAAAGGCATATTAATCAAGCAAAACGCTTGCATAATTACCCAAATTATGGAGAAGACATGTTTACCAGTGGAACATATTCATTTTAACATATGCTAGAAAAATTGGCTTATAAGCCTCCAAGGATAGAGTGCATATTTTGTAAGGTAAATAAATTATTTTCTTGAGGTACCTTATGCTGAGCAAATGTCTAAGATATATACCCCTCTTTGCTAAGGCATTAAAGATGTGATGGAACCTTGTGGATTATTTAATCAGAAGGCCTATACAAAAGCTCCCTGATGCTCAGTACATGTCCAACTAGGGCTCCTAGTAAGACAGTTCTCTTATTTTTTTCATTTACATTTTGGAAAATAATCAGCATGTGTACCCTCTAAAAAGTATCCAAATCAACTTTCCATGGCCTAACATTTTATTTGAGTTGCATCAGATTTGCTTACATCTTAGGCCCCTTCTTACAAGAAAAATCCTTCTGATGTTTCCAGCATAATAGCATATCATGTGTCCATAGCAGAAATTAGGAAACAAAACCAACAATAATACATGCTCCAATTCAGGATTGCCTAAGATATACACTTCTAAATAAATTGTGTCTAAATGACACAAAGAGATCATTAAATATGATTATCTCTCGCTAAAAGTAGCCTAACATGATTGTCTATCTTCCCCAAGCAAAAAAGGTAAATGCAAATCTAGCAATAATTGCTATAGAGAAGCTCCATTAATGCAATGCAATAGCTACATTCTCTTATCAACAACCAAATACCAAATTAAGGATCATTGACCATATTATACTGCTAGACGACAGCTTCTTGATTACACTTGGTCAGTTTAGCTCGAGTGAGAGAAACATCCTCCACAAAGTTGGTCGTGTTCAATTATATTTCATACATTGACCTTCCACATTTATAAAGTTCAAATAATATGGCCAAGGGTTTCACATGAAAAGAGTAGGACATCAAACCTTAGGGTCAGTCCTCGTAGCAAATGGCAACCCAGTGACGATCACAGCTCTCCCAGCATGGTCGCTAAAATCTAATCCTTCACTAACCTGGCAAACAATGGCAAGAACAATATACTAATATAGACCTGAACTGTTGATAGAGGAATCAACAAAAAAATAAAGTGAGTTTTGAGCCTGAGAGTGACAGAGAGAATGTTTTATTAAATGTTGCATACCAGTGCGTTAAAATTTAGAATGAGCAACCTCAAGCATGGGAGTGACTAAAGAGCATATACTATCTCAAGTACAAAAGATTCTGTGTCTCATTTTTAGATAGTCCTTAGCTAACATTATTAAGTAAATTCAAACCATCTGAATTTTATACCAAAAGTACAAATTTACCTTGCCACGGCAAACAGCGAAAAAGATTGCTCCGGAGGTAGAACTGTCATTCAGCTTTGACATATAGTCCTGAAATTGTTCTTAAGTAGTCAGACTATCCATGGGCAATTTTTTTAACAACCAGTAAATTGACATCTAAGATGCAAAATAAGCTGCTTACATCAATTGATGCAGAGAAAAGTGAAGATTGCCTAGGTTCAACGACAGGAAGTTTATGTTTGCACATTCTTTCCCAGACTGTGCTTGAACTGGCTGAATTTATATGAACCTGCAGGGAACAAAAGTACCATAAAAATTGAGCATATATTAACTCAAAAATGGTTGTAGATGCTCACACTGCTCTTCCAGTAATCAATACAGTGGTCCATGAGATAATATGATGGAAAGAACACGAGCAACCCATCAGGTACGATTCGAGCAAAGTTGACTGCAAGTGAGAAATAGAAATAAGACTTCAGAGATAGAACAGTAACACCAAAAGTATCAGACATGGTCTGTTTATGAGAAGTCTATTCCACCAATATACCAGATGAAGGAGATCATCCTTCTTCCAGGAACAGGTGAATTGCAAAATTTCTTTTTCCTCATTTCATACAAATCTTTTAGCCTACTCTCAGTTTTCTCCTAGTTATAAACTTAAGGCAATCCATTATTTCAGCAAATCAATTGTGAAAAGCATCTGACCCTTCGCCTAGTGAAGGTAGTATCCCATATACCATAACTTTCTAACAAGGACACATAGTCAGAAGATGTAGATCAACACTTAAGATTAATGCCCATGAGGGTCGAGTTCAGTTCCTCTAGCCACTGCTTGGAGCTCTTCATCTGTGAGCAATACGTAAGTCTTAACAGAAAATTCCAAAAAGACTTCAAGGGTCTCCCCACCTCGGATGGGGATACCCTCCCTACTACTACTACTACACTTCTACTCTGTAACCAGAAATCTTACATGTCTCACAAAAGCTCTTGAAAATTGTAATGGAGATTAGTTTTTAATCTTTAATGATGATGTTCTTGGATAGATGATCCAAGAAATGGTGATTAAACAAAATGAAGATAATTCCATGTCAGAGTAAAATCAAGAAAAGGAGACAGTATATAACTAAATGAAATTCTGCTAAATTGAGATGGGTAGAGAGAAATAGAGTTCATTATTGGACAAAAAACGGATTTCTGCAAAATATCCTAACCAGGTAGAAGTTGGCATTACAAACATAACAATTAGCAACCAGTTCTGACCAAAATACATACCAATAGCATTGCCTAAGTCTTGCTTGTATTCTGGAGAATCACGAGTCCTGAAAGATGAGTTCAAGGAGTAGCCGGATGGTCCACCTTGTATAACACCAGCCCAGATCTGATCTGAGGAGATAACATGAGGATTCTCAAGTTGTATAGGGAATTCCCTACAATGGTCAAAGTTATCGATTTTCAGTACTCCAGGAAATGTTGATCGAAAATACAAAATTATACAACAATTTACTAACAGCTTCAGTTCCTGAGCAAACGAATCCATGGGAGACAAAGTCCCAGATGTCAAAATTATAGACCCAACACCCTCTCTGGCAAAGTCCTCCATGGCAATTCCCGGATTGAAACACCACCAGCTCAGGGTTCTAGAAACTTTACCTGAGTATCAAAGAGAGTCAATAATGAATACAGAATAAACAATGGAAACTGAATTTAATGGATGATGGACTTTTGTACCACCACACTAAAAGAACCTGAACAACAGAAACAGTTGATGCAGCATGCTTAGCATTCTTTTTTCTCTTACAATCTAGCCTACCGCCCTATAAAGATGATGGAAAAGAATCTTTTAATTGTCCAATAATGAGGGGCAAGGGGGTTGATCGAGGAAGATCTCTTGTTCTTATTAGATTATCGTGAATGAATCCACATATCTTTGGTAAAAAGAACCTTCTCCTTTGAGAATAATACAAAGTGGAAAGTATTCAATTGGAAGGTACATGGAACAAGAACGAAATGCATGCAGAAACTACAAGAAAAAATTATATTCATTTAAGAAATTAACCCAAAAAGAAAAATGAGTAAAGACTGTATTGGTCAAATTTTAATAAGGATTTAGATAAGGACATCCCAATTGTGCAATAATTATTTCTACTTACATATCCAAAAAAACAAAATTGGGAAGATTGTCACCACAATATAATGTCATGGTCAAGCTACATAATCTTCAATAGAAAAAGGAAAACGAATTTGTATTTAGATAGACATATACCACTGAACTTTGTCTCCTGCACATGAACCTGAAACCAGCAGAAATAAGAATTCAGTCATTAGATTAACATCATGGTACTGCAAATAAGAACATTTATAGGAAAAATATGATGTTATGGCATCGGCAGAACAGACTACACCAAGGTTGCCTATTATAAGGATCAAACTGAACTCACACGGTAGTAGCGTGCATGAGAACTGCCACCATCTCTGAAGATTATCCGCAGAATTTCACCCATGCTATCCAACTTGCAGGAGCGGCCTTTCACCCCCTGTGTCTGATTACTTCCTATACCATTTGCATCTAATGAAAGAGGATATTATTAACCAGAGCAAATATCCAAGTTGGCAGGATCACAAACAAAAGCATTCTGATGGTAAAATGATACTGATTCAGATATCCAAGTTGCCCATTAATAAAACATTAAACATGTTATTCTTTAAGAATTCCTCTCCATTATAACTCTGATCTCCCATTAAATCATATTATGTTATTATCTTTATTTGTATGAAGTCAAGGTAAAGCATACATATTAACTCACCTTCCTCAAGAAGCAAAGCTGCTTCCTCAATGATGCCCATCAATTTGTTCGCCGTCTTACTTGTTACATTTAAATCGCCAAGCAATTCATATATATATGGACCAGGTTTAGTAAACCCCAATTCACTGGAATCAATCTGCACATCAGCAATTTGCTTCTCAAGCTTCAACAAAAGTGCTGCAAAAGAAGTTATACCAGATGAACAAAAAGCATATAAGCTGAATTCAGAGAATCTGAAGTCCTTTTACAGAACAGATGAAAGTGCAGAATTTACACACTAGAATTACATTATGATCAAGGTAATTGACAGCTCATGTTGCCCATTTCGTATTTTCACTGACATCGAAATAGATTTGCAAAATTTCTTAGAATTCAAAATAGACCACAAGACGACTGTTTTAGGGAGGTGAATAAAGTGGCACATAAATAGCCAATTTTGACCACTTGCATCATGCTAAAGAATATTTTCAAATCAAGAACTTAAAATCACATCCAAAAGGATGTTGTATAATGATCTACACCAAGAGCACCAATCGTCCTAATCACTTACATGTTCAATAAAACTCATAGTTAAATTCAATTGCACAATTTACCTCTAAGAATAGCAAAATTGTCTGGGTCATCATTCTTGTCATTTGAGTTGTCTATTTTCCTCCTTTTGATAGAGAGATCAATGCAGCTTTTTGCTTCTGAAATGCAAGCTGTCAAGAGAGCAGAAGGCAATTCAAAGGAGGCTGCATCAGCACAAATGCTTTCCTGTGTTGCACACCATATCATAGAAACTTTTAGAAGCACGGTCAAATATTTCACATCCACATCAAGAAACCAGCAGGGATTGAAGGACAAAAGTGGACTTTGCATTGAATTTGGAAGAAAAAAAATCAACCCCCACCCGGGGGGGTGGCAAAGTAAAATCCATAGTAATAGAACTTTCAATATCAAATGTGAGTTAAATCATGTTCCCAGAAGTCAATACAACCTCTCAGGCCTTAGCTAACCAAGCAATTCAAAACTTTGTTAGCAAGAATAAAAGAAAAGGGAACAAGGGAGCCAGATAGCATTACTTTGCACAAGAGCAGAACCCTTTGCCCCAGCCCTCAGCTAAAACTCCTAAAAGCCAAATATACAAATACACATTTCATCATGACCCCCCTCACAATATGCACCCCTCTTTTGACAGAGATCTAAATGACAAGTTGACAATAAGCTAAATGAACCATTTTGTTATTCAAACAAATAATTGTTCTCATGTGAGTATTACAAAAAAAAGTAACATACATTTGTTTCAATTTTTTCATCAAAGTACAATTGTCATGGACATTCCCATACTTGGTTTAATCCAGATTTTAGCCAATTTGAAATGAAAGGTTATTCATATATATTTTCAAAAAAATTAAGGTTTATTTGATAAACTATAATCACCTAAAAAACAATTGCCTCATGTAGGTACTAAACTGTTTATATTCCCTAGTGTAATTCATACCGCTCTTCTTGTTCATTCACTAGTTCATGGATCTCCATTGATTGTTGAACTTGCACCCTTGGATCACCCATACAAGTAACTATTTCATATTGCCAGATGTTTTTGAGACAGAAACTAGATAAATTTCCAGACAGTGCAGCATCAGATTCTAGGGAAATGTATTGAAACAAAATTAGAAGTAGATTTCTTGCAGTCTCCAAGAAAAAGTATGAAACATAAAAATAAAAAAACTGCTACAATGATAATTGTGTGAATAATTAACAAAGATTCCCTTGAATTGAGCAAGTAAATTATAAGTATTACTACTCACCAAATTGTGAGCTTCATCAAATATAAGTATGCTGTTTTTCCACTGTATCTTAAGTGATTCCCTATAACCACGATCAATAAAGTAGTTGTAAGGTGCAAATAGTATGTCCACAACCTTGTGTAGCTCTCTTGATAAATAATACGGGCACCTACATGCAGCATAAAAGCCTTCATAGTTACAGACTGAACAAGCAACTGAAATTGCTGCATAACCATTAATTCTGTAAAGCAGAGATGTCTGATGAAGAAAGCAAATTCGATTATCTTGAAGTTAAAAAGACTGCTAATCAAATAATAAAACACCTCCTTGTTGAAAATAAATACTATTTAAACTTCAAAACAAGTGTGATAACCTACGGTCCACAAGTTCTCCCGATATTAACCAAATCTTCAATGTCAACAGGATCATTTCCAAGATGGGGATTTTTACTTACAAAATCTGCAACATGAAAAGTATAAGAAGATAAGAGTTCAGATTATCAATGAAACAAAGCACAAAAATATTGAGAAATACAATCAAATTTAAGAGATCCCTTGGAACATATTTTTCCTAAGAAATGAAGTTTCTAGGAATAAAACAGGATACTTTCTGGAAGCAAAATTTATCAAGGTGCTATCTGAAGAAAACACTAGTACATGTTAATCAAGTAGACTATAAAATTTAGCAGTAGTGTTCAGTGTTCTCCAAAATCAAATAATGCTACTTATCTTGTCTATAACATCCTTCATTATCATGTCTATGCACCAAGAGCCTATGTATAACGTAATACCTCCGACCAACGAATAATGTTTACACTGGTGCTTTCTGTGTCTTTTCCGTAGATATTGACAGGCATTTGTCTGTGCTTTGCCACGAAGCTGTCGGACATCATCATGAATGCACAATTGTTCACGAGATCCTAAGACAACCATTTTGGGCCTGACACATAACCAGAATGAACTTATCAGATTCATAAACAACAAAATAATGGCTACTCTTTTAGAGAGTACATTAAGTAGATACAAAAAGAAAGCTGGTAGTTTTAAAAATTAAGAAACATTGGATGAATGGCAATGGATTGAGCGGGTGGATGGGTCACGCTCAACTAATTCCACCCATCACTTGCAAAATACTCCACACATCTTATCCATCCATAAAAAATACACAAGTAAATTCAGCATATCTTGTATTTACCACTCATGACCTACAAAAAGATCCAGCATTATATTCTCACCGGTAATTTGTTCTCTTCAGCTCTTGAACAACCTGACGGATCTGGCTGTGTGTGCGTGATGCATACACTATCATTGGTAGTTTTGGCCCAGATGACTGTGATGATGGTACCATGGAGCCATCATGACCTTGATTTGAAGATTGCGTTTCAACAATGCTAGTTGAGAATGCGCCCAGATTTCTCCTCCATGCTAGAGTAGCACAAAGAAGGCACAAAGTTTTTCCAGTTCCCGTGGGACTTTCCAACAATGCATTGCAGTTCTGCCACATCAGATCACAATGGTGACAATAAGAAAAACAACACCAAAAACAGAATAGTCATGATAACAACAAAGAACTCTTCAGAAGAAATTGTTTATTTTATACCAAATCTAAACTTCGTATGGAGGCAGAGAGAGTACTACATAACCTATAGAGTTCTAAATATGACTGTCATCCGAATCTAAGCCTCAAAACATACTCAAATTGCACCATCAAAGAGAAAACAATTATGAGCATAAGTTTGCAGACAAATAAGATAAAATGCATGAATAAAGATGAATTGGGTACAGCACATTGCCTCTTCTCCTCTTATAATTGACATTTATAAACACCTTTTGTAATCTCACCCGAATCAAAACTTTGAGAAATTTAGGACAAGAATCACAACACCGGCTTACAGAAATACTTTGAAATTATCAGAAAATAACAATAACATTAACCCAACCCACAAAACAAACTTAAGATTGTGAACCAAACATATCATCAGTCAGCACTGGTAAATTCAAACATGAGAATTACATACCAGATGACACGACTCTCATCCTTTTATCCAATGTGACACAAATGTCTGACACATAGTGTCCTATAAAGCATAACAGCTACTAAAAGCAAAATCGAGATAGAAATTCATTAGCACATCAAAAACCCTAAAGCTGACTTGATAGCAAAGAGCCAAAAAATCGAAAGAACCCTCCTTTTCAACATTTTATAACAGAATAAATAAATTGTAGGAAAGAGGAAGAGACATAACAAGGAAGGGCTACCTCCTGAAGAGATTGTATGACTTTCTCCATGTAAACAATCTGACAATCGTAGGCATCGTATGGAAAATCGACATCAATTCCTCTAATTTTGTAAGTCGGCATGATTTTACTCTGTATTCGGGGCGAAGAGTTCGCTCCCGCCCAACACCCGACCACCACGACGGCGAAAGACCGGAAGATGAAGAAAGAAGCCTCGGCGGTGTACGGAGGGAAGTGGAGGGAAAAGCCCAAGAAAAAGATGGCCCAAACAAAATAAAGCGGGAAATGGAAATTCGATTTGGTCTCACTGATTTTATACGGGGTAAACTAAGGCCACTTTTAACGGTGGGCTTATAAGTGGGGTTTTTAGGCCATTTATATTAAAATAAGAGAATTCAGCTAAAAGCCCAATGAAGGGTCTCTAATTTTGGGCACAACACGGGACCGTCCCAAGAGCAATATAATAGGGGTTGTTTGGCTCATAATTTTTTTTGTCTCCGCGCTGTCCAAAAACGACGTC
The DNA here is from genome assembly GCA_027886185.1 of Rheum nobile. Classification (NCBI taxonomy): domain Eukaryota; kingdom Viridiplantae; phylum Streptophyta; class Magnoliopsida; order Caryophyllales; family Polygonaceae; genus Rheum; species Rheum nobile. The sequence continues at coordinate 1,287,149 of WOAB01000167.1, forward strand.
GTATTTGCCCAAAACCAAACGCGTCCCTTGGCCTCAGCTGACATTAAAGTGCCACGTGAGGCGCTTAACAAATCCACCGCGGGGCGGTGACCTGTCTGAGACCCACCGCCGGGTCGCGGTGGCTTCTGGCGCGGGGCGTCATCGGTGTCTTCTTCAGCTTATGTGACACTTTCGTAAAAACGCCATAACTTTTGATTCCCAACTCGGATTTCGCTCATATTTTGAGGACTTGCAGTAGACTTCAAGATCTAACTCCTCGAATTGGAATCACTTCATTTGGACATCTGAGTAGAGAGAATGAACCATTTGAATTCAGCACATTGTTCTTCTACTCTTCAATACACTTCAAACATTTATAAATCTCATGATTTCTTCACTTCTCCACTCTAACTCCATGATCCACGATTGTGCTCTACACAACTCACACAATCCTCTATCACTTATCTCTTGTAACCTCTCATTCCTCCCTTCTATTCTCATTCCTTCCTTCTATTATTTCATCATGAATCCAAACCAAGATGACATCCCCCTTTTGTTGAGTTCATGTTATTTTCGCATGTTGTTTTGTTTTCTTGAATGTATGCATCCCCCTTTTGTTGATTTTTCATCAATGTATGTTTTTTTCCTTAATTTTAAATAAATATTATAATTATATAATTAAAATAAATATATAAATATTAAGTTTAATGTATGATTTTATCCATAATTTAGTAAATGACATTTTTGTAATTTCAATCCAAACCAATGATATAATTGTACATAAAACTTATCTAAAAGCCTCATCTAAAAGCCCCATCTAAAAGCCACTAATATACCACGGGGCTTTTAGCAAATAAATACATTCAAATCCTCTTAAAAGCCCCACCTAAAAGCCCCCATTAAACATGCCCTAAGACTCCGTTGGGATAGCCCATTTTATATGCTTCTCGGTACTCTTTTGATTTTTTGGCAAAAAATGCACAGGCGCGGTACCGTTCGGTAGTCTTCTTTCCCACTGCTTTCACATGATTTCAGATGATCTTGAATGCTCAAAAATGGCTTCGGAAAAAAGTATGGCCCCCATACTTTTCATACTTTTCAAGTGCTCTTTGCCCCCGATTTTCCCTGGCTGCCCCCGATATTTTCAAGTGTCGTTTGCCCCTCGAAGGACGATCGCAATTTGTTGGGTCCATTGTTGCTCGCAGTTGAAGGTGATCTGTTCCAGGCCTGGTATGTTCTTTCATCATCTTCTCTCTCATCCCCAAGGCCTTCGTCTTCTTCGTGTTCTTCCTCTCCTCCATGTCTCCCCTCACTCTTTCGTGTTCATTTTGATTTAGGGGTTTTTGATTTAGGGGGTTTAGGTAAGGCTTCTGATTTAGGGGTTTTTGGTAGGGCTTTCATGGTTTCGATTTAGGGTTTGCTTCTGATTTTAGGGCTTTTATTTCTAGGGTAAGGATTTTAGGGTTTATGTTGATTTCATGGTTTTCATGGTTTCGATTTAGGGTTTTCATGGTTTCGATTTAGGGTTACACACATCAAACTTTGATTAGGATATGTATGTTGCTGGACTTGGCTTGAGATGTTGACATGTCGATCACTACGATGTAATAGGATTTAGAAAGAGTAGAATCTGGCTAAACCCTCAATTTTGTTGGGGCCTAAATATGATATTTGCTATAACTTGTAGATTAACACATGCTTCCCAATTTGCAGCTATCTGTTAACTGATACTATTGAACTAGAGATAACTTGTAGTCTTGTTGTAGACCATCAAATGCAGCTTCTGCTATTTTTGTGATTGTTGTTCATCCTAGACTTGGATTGTAGGACCATGTCTTGTAGAAATGGAAATAAAAACTGAAGTAGCTTCTTTTATTTTTGAATGTGCCAGATCGAATAGTCATCTTGTCATATGAGAATACGAAATGGATTTCCCCCTTGTTCTTCATACTTTCATTGTGCTGACATCTTACTGAATTGGACGATGTCGTCTCTAGCCGTCGCGGACGAACGCCTTTCGCGAGCCTCCCGGACACCGGACCAGCGTCTGACGATGGGGTTTCTAGCTGGAGTCGTCGTCGTGAGCAGAGGAGGATTGGCTTGATGTGTTGTTTATCGACTGCTATCGAAGAAGATAAACGACTGCATATCGAAAAAGAGAAGACGAGGTCGAGGGCTTCTCTGATGTCCAGTCACGTGCACTTCCCGTGATGGGCAAACTTTGAGCCAAAAATTAGTCACGTGCTATGCACGTGATTATACCCTTAAATAGTTAGTTGAGGCTATTTTGGTCATTTTGGCAAAAAATAAGTATAAATAAGTATTGTTTTACCGAACAATCATACATAAAATAAGTATCAATATCAGCATAAGTATCAGCATCTAAATAAGTAACAGCATCAGCATCTGTTACAGCATCAGCATAAGTAACAGCATCAACATTGTTTTACCGAACAGAGCCTAACACTTCAATCGGACTTTAATTTAATCTACTGGATTTTAGTATGATTTTGTTAGGGTTTGTGATTTTAACTTGATATATATGTGTTTCATATTTTATATAGAGTGTTCAAATTAGTAGGGTTGGGAACTTTCGGGTATATAAAAAAAAACAACCTACCCACAGGGTAAAAACAATTTTTTGATCGGGTTCGGTTCTTGAATTTTTTTTCTTAAACCCGAACCGAAATTATTTCGGTTCCTATAGTCGGTTTCTCGGTTATTTGAAGTAATAGAAAATATCCAAAATAACATCCAAATTCAAGATTACAACATTGTTTCATGAAGAACTTGTTCATGACTTTGTTCAAATACCACACAGACATTAAAACATCATGTCATCAATTCATCAAGTATAACAATCCAGATTCAAAATGACTACAGCAAGTCAGTAAGACAACAACAATCCAACAGCTTGAAGTCACCAAGACAGCAACAACTTCAAGTCTTCATCTGCAATAAGTGAACCAGCATATTGAATATTCATGACAACAACAAGCCAACAAGTGAACCAACAGATTTAACAGCTTCATTACTCAATGTATTGTTTTGTCTTGTTGTCAGCAAGACAGCAACAATCCATGATGTCTTGACTCAATTGTAATTCAACATTTCAACCATTCATCTAGCTCAATTCATTAAACTAAATTAACTAATAGCTAATAAAGTAAATAAACCAATAGACACATACCTGAGCCTTTATTAGACTTTATTTGTTCCTTTGTGAAGCCCTTGTTGCCTTTCTAGTTCCACTTGCATTCTTTGAGACCTTCTTTTTCTTTGTTGGTGGAGGAGCTGAAATCTTGGATGCATATGAAGTTGCAGAAACTCTTCTAGAATTCACAGCCCTAGGATTTTGGTCACTGTCCTCATTGTCTTCAGCTATAGTATTATTGATATTGTTTACAACTTCTTGTCTGACTTCTTCTTGCCTCTCTACAAATCACAATTCACAAGTTTAGAAGAATTATTAAATAATTATAAGTTAAAACTTAAAACAATAAATGAATAAAACAGTATAACAAATAATGTTGTCACCTTTTTCAAATTCCTCATAAAATTCCATTTCTTCAATGGTTGGGATATATTCCAATCCAATAATGTTGTCACTCTTCAACCAATTCTGGAAACAAATCAAAGCCTCAACAGTTTTAGGTGTCATTGAGCTTCTGTAAGGATCAATTACCCTCTTACCAGTGCTAAAACTTGATTCACTAGCCACTGTGGACACCTGAATTGCCAACACATCTTTAGCAATAGCCTGCAGCAATGGATACTTGCTCCCATTATCCCTCCACTAGTGTGTTATCTTGAATTTAGCTCCAGCTTTAGGCTTCTCAATAGGATCAAGCAAATACCTATCTATTTCATGACCTACAACCAAGTCTTCACCTTCTTCAAGTTGTTTGTCCCAATCCTCTAACATAGCCTTCTTCTTTCCAGTACACACCACCTTTTCCTTTGCATTCCTTCTTCCCTTACTACTTATTTCATTCACAACTGAAGTCTCTGAATTTCTAGACTTTTGTGAACTCCCACCACCCATAGAATTCTCATACTGGTCACAAAGCCTAATCAATAAATCTTTCAAGTTGTCTGCCATTTTCTTAACCTCAGCCTTCTCCATGTTTAACATCCTTTCAGCTTGTCTCTCCAAGTACTTGAGCTTGTATCTTGGATCAAGAACTAGAGCTATCAGGAAGAGTGGATTGATGTCATCCAGAGTGCTAAAATACTTATTGAATTTTGTTATCATCTTCTTTGACATGTCATACAAGATGTGATCAACTTCACTACTGTTTTCATCTGGTGGGTTGGTAGACAAGTCATCTAGCTCGGCTTTGATGCTCACTATGTCATGGAATGCAGAATGTGTAGTTGGCTCAAGTGAAGCACTCAAATTCACCGTGACTTGGAAGAAAACCCTAAGAAAATTGACAAAACACTCTGCCTTTTCCCAATCTACATCCTTAGGTGGCCCAACTCTCTTTTTTCCTGGCCTCTGAGCTTGAGTTTCCTCTTCTTCATCATCTAACTCCTCTTCCTCATTGAAATAACTTTTGTAATTCAATGGATCATCATCTGCCATCCTCTGAAAAGCCTTCTTCAATTCTATAGCAGTGTCCAACACCATGTAGCTTGAATTCCATCTTGTTGGGACATCAAGAATGCAAATTTTCTTGCATTCAATCTTGTCCTTCTCCACACACTTCTTAAATGCCCCTGTCCTAGCAGCAGAACTCCTAACAAACCTAATGGCATTTCTTATTGCAGCAACTGAGCTTTCCATCTCTCTCAAACCAGACTTCACAATTAAATTGATGACATGAGGAAGACATCTCACATGCAGAAAATCTCCTCCACATAAGGGCCTCCTATCCCAACCTAACATCCTCCTCCTAACATAATCAATAGCATGCTTATTTGGAGAAGCATTGTCCACTGAAATAGTTAGCACCCTCTCAATTCCCCACTCAATTAATGCATCCTCAAGGATTTTCCCAATTGTATTCCCACTATGGTTTGGAATAACACAAAACTTAAGGATTCTTTTGTGCATTGTCCAACTAAAATCAATAAAATGTGCAGTGATCACCATGTAGTTAATGTTTTGACAGCTTGTCCAAGTATCAGTTGTTAGACAAACTGATACTGACTGCAATTCCTTCTTCAACTCTAGCTTCTTTTCCTCATACACCCTTAGAAAATTCGTAACAATTGTCTTCCTACAAGGCAAGACTAACCTAGGAACAACAACTTCACAGAAATGCTTGAATCCAGACCTCTCTATAACACTAATTGGCAATTCATCAATCACAATCATCCTAGTTGCAGCATCTATACAAGCTTCTTGTGACCATACCCTAGTAGTTAAATTCTTAAAACTTTCAACCAATTCAGAACTCAAATGACCTTGTTTCCCATCCTCCAAAGACACACAACCTAAGCTACCAGGATAAGCCTTGCAATGAATTTCAATATGCTTCTTAAGAGATGAAGTACCATTACCTCTAGAATCACAAGCAAGGACTGTCTTGCAGTGTAGACACTCAGCTTTCTTTGTTAACCCGACTTGCTTGTTGAATCCATCGACCTCAGCAATTATTAGCTCATCAAATTTGTTGAAATGCTCCCAGACCTTCGAGCGCAACTGAACAACCTTCCTCTCCCTCTTTCTCTTCGAAGGTCGAGTTGGAATAATCGACTTCGCCTTCACCTTCAAAGCTTTGATTGCAACATCAGCGGCAACAGTGGTTTGTTGACTTTGTTCCTCGCTATCACTTGAACTAGTCGAATCTGAACCAGAAAGCTCTTCGAGTCAAATTGGTGTGTTTGACGCTTCTGCCATTTCAACGAAATCGATTAGGGGCTTTCAAATTGGGGCTTTGAATTTGGGGATTTCAACGAATAAGGTCTCGAATTAGGGTTGGGTTGAACAATTGGGAAGAATTTGGAAGAGATTGAGAGGGGTTGAGAGGATTTAGGTTTAGGGCTCGAGAGAGTAGCGGTGAGGAATTAGGAAAATGGTGAAAAAAATTACAAGAGGTATATATATATATTTTTATTTTTATTTTTTTATTTAAGAATTCGGTAAATCGGTTCCAAGTGAAAACGAAATAACAAGAACCGTACCCGAACCATAATTTTGCACTAAGAACCGAACCACAGCCAAATCGCATCATTTGTTACTCATAACCGAACCGAATTGAGTGGTTCGGGTCGGTTCTTCGGGTACAAAGTCCCAGCCCTACAAATTAGTCCCTTTATCAGTGGAATCAAATCTTAACATGTATTAGTTCGTAGAGATGAGTTATCATGCATGGATGAAGGGGAATGGGAGTTGAAATTAAAATGAGTGAAAAAAAGAGTGAATAATGATACGGTGACATAATCGTAAATACGGTGAATTTTTTAAAATTTATTTTTCGTTTCTGATCGTTCTGGAATAGGCAATTATTGACGTTCACATCTAAGTATTAAATGTTCATTATTTGTGTCGTAAGGTTCACATATAACATGTTCAAACACATGTATTTGAACATTTAGTGCTTATTTGTGAAATTGAGTGTACAAATAAATGACATTAAGAATTTATTTCTGAACCTTCTATATAGGTTATTCCAGAATTATCAAATGACGAAAACAAAAACAAAACAAAAAATGTTGATAAAAATAAACGGATGGCTTGGATTCGTCCGTACTTCGTATCGAAAGAAGGCTTCGTACACGATCCTCTATCTTACTTCGTAAGAACTTTTGTTTTGACTAATTTTTATTATTATTTGAGTTGATTTAATGAAGTTCGTACATGTACTCGACAAACAAGTAATTTTATATCGAAATTTCTACGTGGTATTGTACAATATTCAAATTGAAATTAGTCAACCAAAGAAGCGGAAAACACTAGTAAATAAATATTATTATTTTTTGATAAGGTAAAAATTAGACAGAAAAACCACACGAAGTTGGTTTTTTGGTCTATAGCATTCTTTCGGATGAAATTTATAAGATCTTGATTAACTTGAAAGTCTTCCAGGGGATGCTGTTGGCTAATCTTTGTAATAAAATCAGCAACAACGTTGGATTCCCGGAAGACATGGTAGATCTGCATTGTAGAAAAAAGTTATAGATAACAAAGGATATCAGAAATCAAGATTTTAATAAATCAAGAACAGTGCCAAATCTTTTTCAGAACATTTACAATAATGAGATTATCACATTCTAGTTATATTTTGGTTATTCCTTGTTCATATGCTTTAAACAAGGTATTTCTTACTATAAGGGTTTCTGTTCTTAGTGGAGTTGAAATTTCACATTTATCTCCAAACATATATATAGGTTCGCCACATTTGTTCCTAAAAATATAGCCTAAACTAGAGTCACCATTAATCAAAGTTGATCCATCAGTATTAATTTTTATAAAGTCTTCATGCGGTTTTTTCCATTTCGTTTTTGGTCTTCTACTATTACATTGTTTACTAATTTTTTGTTTACAATTCATAAGGGGATCTGGATTCCTATTCTTAGTTTTTGCCCAATAATTTATTTGGTTTTGATATAAAGAGGAACATCTTTAATAAGTTCATTATCATTGTTCGTTGTTCCAAAGCTTTGTTGGTTTCTATAAAATCATATTCTCCACCAGGCGACAGCCAATTCCACAAATTACGCTTGATCTGTTTTATCGCGAATTTCTTCAATAATGTCTTTTTTTTGGAACACCAAATAGCCATTGTTATTTGGTGTCCACCCTATTTTACTAAATAGCACCCACTCTATACATATATAAGAGATTTGTTCTAAAATTACAACCCTACCACTCTCGCTTTCATTTTCCATCTCCCACCTCTCTTCCTTTCCTCCATTTCTCATCTCACAAGCCATGAAATTTTTCAGCTCCTTTCTTCCTCAGTTAGCCACTAAATTGGCATCAATTTGCATCAAGGAGTTATCACACTTGAAGAATCAATCAACCATCTCCAAGAAAATGTAAGTTTATCAACTTTTTTTGTTAAATTCGTAGTTAGGGTTTAGGAAGAAAGAGTTGGAATTTCGGGGATGGGGTCAATTCGAAGTTTATCAATCATTCATCTGTGAATTGTCTATAGATCGGGATGAATTTTGGGGAACGAACACGAATAGATCGTGTTGAAAAAAATGGTGAACGAACAGGTCGTGGCGTCTTCGGAGGAAGAAGACGGCCTCAATGACGGAGGGAAGCGTTTCATCTGTGACGGATGAGAAATTTATACTGACCTAACACAGTGTCAAACCTACCATGTGGAGTAGTCAAGAAGTTTTTCAAACACGAGTGTTCTCCTTCAACCCTACAGTTGAAATAACAAAAATGACATATAATCATATTCTATATGTATATGCTTGATAATAATGCATTGAATATATTATATTGCACAAACCTGTTTGCCGTGATAGTTCCTAATGTCAAAACCGTATCCGTCCAAGCCGACACAATTCTTTCCCTATACGGTTCAAGCCACTGATTTCGGACATACTAAAGCAGGTTTTTCCCGGTGCTCCATTCAACCTCAATCTTGCGCAGACTTCGCTCGCAAGCCTCTATAGTTTTTTCCTTAAACAACTCCATGTAAGCATTTGCAAACCTTGTTGCAGTGTCAACATGCTTGATGATTTTCTTAGCTTTGGCCTCGATGTTCTTATATACATGACGCCTACATAGAATGTACTTTGCCTTTGGAAACATTTCATCCACCGCATTCATCAAGGCAAGCTCTTGATCTGTCACTATACATGTGGGTGTTTTATACACAAGCCCACAAAGTTTGGCAAGCTGCTTTATAGCCCACAAGTAGTTATCTTCCCTCTCATGTTCCATAAACGCCCCCGCTACGTTGTAATTCTTCCATGTAGAAGTGAATCCTATAATTTCCAGGAAAGGCATCTCATATCTGTACACAAATTAACATGTTATTATATAATAAAATAACATATTAATAACTAAATAATAAAGAGATATGCATGATGGTTACCTGATTGTACTCTAGGTGGAGTCCAACAATAATACATATGGAAATGCCCTGAGGAGTGATATGGAGTCCGGGCTGACAAAAAAACGTCGATGATCGTATTGGTTTTAGGGTCCGCCCTATGCTCTATATAATAGTTGTAATCGTTGCATTTGAGGAAGTATTGTTGGACAACTGTTCTTCCTTCCATCCTAGCCCTTCGTACCTTGTACCGCTCATTGTACACTTATTTCTTTCTAGTGCAGCTCCCTTGGAACTCGTTCAGTGCAGTTGTAATCTGGGTTGGCGTATAATGTGTCTTTGTCATGGACTGCACCAATCTCTTCTGCTCATCTGTGAGCCTGTCAGCTAATGCATGCCCGTATAAACTGGACCCAATCTCATGGTTGTGTGTTCCATGTACAACATTGATCTTCCATGAGCTCTAGGATGTTCACGACACATCAATTTGAAGGGACATCCACATTTCTTTGTCTTTGTGTTTTTTCCAGACTTTGTTTTCTCCTCCTTTAGATGGGGTGTACATTCCTTCTCTTTCACACACCAACATAGTCTTCCCAAGATGACGATCATCTTATTTTCTATCTCGGCTAATCTTGATGCACGTGTTATTTTAAAACCCCGTTCCATTAACCCACTTAATTGCCTTATCCCTGGTGTAGAAAACAGTATATGTGTTAAACAACTCAGAATAATCAGTTGAAACTTGGCATACATCCTCTAAGGGCACCCCAAATCGCGACTGTGTGTGCAATTGTGTGAACCCAAACTGCGGTTGAGTAAGTATTGTCTTTACTCGTAGACAACCACTACGAATCTGTTAGGGGTGTTCATCCGGTCTGGACCAGAAATTTTCTAAAGTATGGACCGGAGACCGGACCGGTCTTATTCGGTCCGGTCCGGTTCCGGTCTAAGACTAGAATTTTAAAAAAAAACATTTAAACTCATATTTAATTATATATAGGAGTTGCTTACTAACTTATTAACTTAAGGAAAATATCTATAAAAAAACATTTAAACTCCTATTTAACTTATTAACTTAGAAAAAAAAAAACATTTAATCTCCCAACTAGGGTTGCTTACTAACTTTTTTTTTATAAAAAAAGGTCCAACCGGGTTTTCCGATTTTTTTTTCGGATTTGGACCAGACCGGACCGGAACCGGATTAAGGAAAATATTTGGACCGGAGACCGGACCGTAATTTCCCCAGTCCGATCTTTTTCGGTCCGATCCGGGCCAGTTTTGAACACCCCTAGAATATGTGATGCCGGTACATTCAGAAGTGGGGATACAAATCCATTGCTACACCCATCGTCAAGTGTAAAAGTCAGAATTACAAATCCATCACCAATCGTAAAATTCGGAAGTGATTCTGGTGGTACAAATTCATCGCCATACGTGTACGAAGAAGACGTCTCATTTTGTAATGTTGATGCAAACCCGCCATTAAGGCTTAGGTCGTTTAGACCAATATAAAGTTCATTATTTTCCTGTTCAAACAAACAAAAATAGTGAGTTACAATTTAAAAAAAAAAGTAAAGTAAATTCGTCAATGAAGGATGAAGTTATTCCCTCCGTGAAGGATGGGAACACTTCATCCTTCACGGAAGGAGTAGTTCCATCTGTGACGGAAGGAGCAGTTCTATCTGTGACGGAAGGAGCCTTTCCATCCGTCACAGAGGGAGTTGTCCTACCCTTCACGGACGAAACAACTTCATCCTTCACGGATGAAGCATGTTTTTTTTACACACTTTTTTACCTACGATTTCTACTCAATGTTTTTCTACGGGACGACTGTTTTTTTTTTGCAAGTTACAAACACTAAAAAATTAACTATAACACAAATTTATGACTAGAACAACATCAAAAAAACAACATATTTTGCAACAACTATCTTTAATCTAGTTAAAGTTTAACCTTTTAACAAGTAAAAATCAAAACTTTCATGCTTTGAAGTAAAATATTTATGACTAGATCAACACATAACTCAATTTTGAAGTAAAAACAAAAGAAACTTACCTCATTGTGATTAAACATGAATGAATCATTGCCTCAATTCATGGTGACATAGAAATCGTCATGATTTGCCATAACATAAGAGAATATTTTTGTTTGAGGGTGGAAGAATTTTTGTTTGAAGGTGGAAGAGTGATTTATTGAAAGAATGTTGTAATATAAGAAGGGGGTAATTTAATTCGGTTAGGTGGGGACAAGTAACACTTATTGCGATAATTGAGTTTTGTGTTTCCTCCGTTAATTGACCATAGACGAATTGCTTTCCTCCGTGACTTGACCACATACAGACTGATTCCCTCTGTGAGCCACTCACGGAGGAACACAGTTTTCCCGTGGTCAATTCACGGATGAAAGCAGTTCGTCCGTGGTCAATTCACAGACGTAGGGTGGGCACTATTGAGAAATATAGATTGGACGTTAAATAACAACCATGTTAAAATACGGCATTTAAAAAAATATATAAAATAATAAAAATGCTTTAAAACTAAAAAACTCAAAAGGAGTTCTGATTATGTCCAATTAAGTTTAACATGTTAAGCCATATCAACAAGATGAAATACGGCTTTATACTTGTAATTAATCGTATGCCCAATCTCACTTGGACCTTTTAGCATATGTATAAGGTAACCAATGATATTTTTATTGGGCTTATAATATCGGTTTGATTTCGATAAATAAGAGTAAGTAGAAGTAGTACGTGATTGATCAGGATACTCCCTTGCAAATGCAATTGACTTTGTGCAATTGTTCTTCAGATAACTTGTTTTTGATGGAAACATGATGTTACTCAAACGTTGTCGCCAAATCTTAGGTCTCCCTTTATACTAGACTACATATTATAAGGCCACAAATGATATAGAACAACTAAATTGGTCATCCCCTCGAAAGAAATGCATGCCTCTTTTGCCCCGTGAAGCAAACTAAAATTTGGCACTTCTAAACCAAATCTCATCTTTATGATCAATTCTTCTTCACAATATTCTCGTTTCAATTGTTTTTAAAGTATTCTAATTTCTTAATTTATTATCTTACACCAAGAATGTAATATTCTAATCACCCATACTCGTAGCAACACAAAAGCAAGAAATTAGAAAAAGAAGAGGAAGAAAACAACTTTCATTGTTGAAACGAAGATTATGTTTGTTTTTGTTTAATTAATTACAATTTACAGCGAAATGCAGCAGTTGGAGAGTTGTGGTGGGAAATTATTGAAAAACGTCTTCAATTATTACCCACCACCACCTCCCTCCGTTTTTCACCTACCACATCTACATGATCCAACTCCTCCGCCGTCGCCGGCGATAACTGCCACCTCCGGTCCGAAACAATCTCACCGCGAACGTTCACCTGATGACCAGCGTCCACCACCACCACAACGTCTCCGCGGCTCTGAACTCTCATCCGCGAAACCACCACCGACGGAGCTGGAGGCGGCGGCGGAGGGCCGATCATCGAAGCTCGGCAGATCGGACAGCTAGACTGAGAACGGAGCCACGTGTCAATACACGGCGGGTGAAACGCGTGTTGGCAGTTAGGCATCAGCCTCAAGCTCTCCTCCTCCTTGAACTCCGTCAAACAAACGGCGCAGTCCGTCGACTCCACAAGCCCGTCCCCTCGCTTGTACTTAAACACCGTTATCGACTTTATGAAACCCTCGTCCAACCCGCCGTTAGAATTAACGGTGGAGGCTTCGATCTGAATCGACGGCCCCAATCTGTCCTGGAGTACGAGCGCGTCGATCCGAGCCTGGAGCTGCTGCTCCTCGTCGACGACGTCGTTCTGAGATCGTCCAGAACGGCGTCGTTTGCAGAGCTTTGAAGCGAAGGTGCAGTAGAAGAGGAGGAGAAATGCGGCGGCGAGAACGCAAATGAGAGCTATCAATAGAGGAGAGATCTTGGAAGCAGAGGAGGAATCGGAGTCGAAGCCCGGCGGTGGCTGGAGAAAGTAGTCGCTGGAGTCGGAGCACCATTGGAGGCAGTAGGGGGTGCAGATCCCCTGCGAGCAGTCGCTGGCGAAGCTCGGTGGGGGCGAGAGCAAGGGTTTGGGAGATGGCTTGGGTGCGGCAATAGGGGATTTCATCTCCCCTGCGATCGGGATTTGACGGAGGGAGGGAATTTGAGGTGTCTGATACTTTGATCCGATGAATTGATCGATCGGGATGAATACAAGATTTGAAGGTGAAACCTTCGGGAAGGGGGAAAGGGGAAAGTAGCGCTGGAGCGGGCCTCTGGGCTTTAGCTTGATGTCATGATGCGAGTGCGGTGGTCCAACCAGAACTTGTTCTTTGGCCCACCTTTCTTGTAAGTCAATGGCTACATAATGAAGAGAAATTTGGTATCTTCAACAATTATAAATATGGCTAGCTACAATTATTTCCATAACAAAACAAAAAAAAAAAACTGCAACGTGCTATGAATCTATGATTAACTCATGCACCTGTCAACCGGTATGTATTGTTGGAGTGTATATAAATATAAAGAGCTGAATATAGAACTATTAAGTTGAATTAGTTTGTAGCTCTGAAACTATGTAAGTCTTTCTAGGAAGTCTTTAAGAGTAACAGGATATATATGTATACCTTACTTGGATATTGACAGTTCCTTTAATATATTTGCAGCTGATGAGTTTGGTAATCCAAGACGAAAAGTTGACAAGGATGACAATCAAGTTTGAACAACTAAATTAAAATAGGTGAACGTTTATTGTTACACGGTAAGTTGACAAGGAACTAAGTAGAGCAAGTGTTATGTATGATGGTTCCCGTACGTTTGAGTTACTAAAAAATAAATTTGTCGCGACATAGACTATCCCTCAACAAGAATGCGGTCTCCATAATATTAGACAAAACACTTGAAAAGAAGACATTTTATTCATAATCGACGCGATATCTCTTTTGGCGATTACATTTCAACAAATCTTTACACGATAACCATACATAGACCTCTCGTTTTCTTTCCAAAAATGGGCGATCCAACAAAAGGTCTCCATTAAAATGCAGCCTCAAGCCTATTTATAGTGTTCGAGTCCTGCTTGTGATTGCTGGCAAATAGCAGAGACGTGTCAGCCAACAGAGCCTGGCATGGAGCAACGTGTCACGTCGATGATTTGCATGGGACGACGTGATGCGCCCCTGCCCACCATGAATGCCATAGAGGAAGAAGAAGCTATGAGCATTCGCTCAGAAGGGCCAATCACAAGAGCACGCGCTAAAGCCATCGCCAACGCGACGCAATCCTTGGTTGCTCGCGTCGTCGCCAGTCAAGGCACACAAGAGACCGCGTTCTCTTTGAAGCGTCTTCAACCAAGCCCAGAGAACGCGTTCTCTGTCTGTCTTCTCTCAACCATCCAATGAACGCGTTCTTTTGAACTGCATGTAATCTCTTGAGACATTATTGTTTTTATTTCTTTTTGGGGCGTGTGTTCCACGCGTGTCGCGTGGGCCGGCCCACTAATCGAGACTCGGCCCATCCGAGTCCCGCGACCTAGCATAAAAGGACAACTCGTTCTTCTGTATTAGGTTACGTTCATTTTTTTAATCAAAGCCTGAGTATTGAGAGCCATTTGCCTCCTCCCCTTTGATCGAACGTCAAACACCTCTCTGACTTCTCATCTCTTTCACTCCGCTGCCGACGCTACGACCAAGTGCTCGATGTCTTTCGAGTCGTTCTCCCTCACGCGCCAACCTCCAAACACCGCGTTCCATTCCTTTCAACACCGCGCGACTTCCCAAACAAGATCAGAGATCCTTCATCACTAGTAGGAACGCATCACGACGTGTCGTGCGCGAGTAAGGCAGTATCCAATGGCGGTTGGGTCGTGGCTTCATTTCATTGGGTGAGTGAAATCGTATCTAGCGAATAATCATCGCGATCTTCCCATGGCTTGGCGTGACTAAGCGAGGGCTTCATCTGTTGGTTTGAGAATGACAGAGCAATGAACACGGTTATTTCACACGTTCAAAGCTATTCTAGAATAGCGCGTTCCATCAATGTATGCTTAATTGCTTGTGCATGTAATCAAATATCTTTAACGTCAATGGAGTTGGGTTGCTTGATAAATTGGGAGATTAAAATTAATGATATTGTGTTTTAACGGCAGGATCACTGCTGATATGCTTTTCAAGAGTCTGGATAAAGCAGGGCACCGCGCCGGCCACGACACTGCATAGTAGGAAGTCAAGGGGTTAAAGGAAAATTTCGACTCGAGGATTTAGGACAAAGAGATGTAATGTCTGGTTACGGAATTGACAAAGCCCTACTAACATAAAAACACATTTTAATAAATTGATTTTGTATTATTATAATAAAAATAAATAAAAGATATTTAATGAGTTCTCATTATACTCTTTATTATATGAGTATCTCACACCATATATATACTCGAACTCACTCTCTCAATTGCTCAATGTTGCACCACTAGTTGCCTAAAAAACACACATCCTATTTCTATTTATAATCTTCCTATATCGGTGCTTAATTCAACCTCAGGAATCAACCGACATTCACTTTTCTCTAAGAACATAATTTCACAAAGTCCTAGTATTTAGGGTTTATTTGAATACAACATTATAATGCTTTTTTTTATGTGAATAGTTTATTTGAAATAAATATGTTTGGTACACATATGTTTTTATTTTTATTTTATTTGAAAGGTGAGGATAATTATAGTACACAAATCTCAAAATAACATAAATATTTTTATTAAACCAATACCTTTATAAATAAAAATAACATTATAAATGGAAACCCCAAACAAATCCTTAAATATATTTTTTATTGACATATCTAATCCACGTGCTAGTTAATTTCTTGATCCGCTTGATTTCTTTTCGTAAATTCTAGAGCTTTCTCATATCCCATTTTCTTAGTTCATCACAAGCTTTCAGCCGTGCATAATGAGCTTGTCTCTGGGCTTAGCTAGTTAGCTCTACCAAAGCCCAAATTTAATGATTAATTGGATTCAATAGCCCATTTAAGTATTTGGAAAAATGAATTACACCAATAATGTCCTGGTTGCTACAAATGTGTTAGGACGCGATATTGATATATCTGTTTTTTTTTTTTTTTTGATAAGGTAAAAATTCAAAGTTGCAAACATGAAATACAACTTTAAGAAGTCGAAAACAACAGCTGCCACACAAACAACAAACAAACACAAACCTACAACAAAAAGAAAGAAAACAATAACAAGAGAAACACACTTGTAGAAGAAAGCTAAAGAACCCAGATGTGAGGTGAGTAAAACACAGACGAAAACTGCGCCGCCGGAAGGATGATCATCATTGACCTAGTCCGGAGCTACAACTCGATTTACCGCCTAAGAAGCTCCCTTATCCAAAGAATGCATCTCATGAAGTCAAGACCAAAGGATTCCACACATATCTCAATCTCTGATATGTTGTTGCTTGTTGGAATACAAAGGTTTTAGCTCTGGTACATATCAAAACCTAATATATAAATTTAATAAATCATTATTTATTTTTAAAATAGATTTTACTAAATTTATATACTAAACTTATATATGTTTATGCGCTCGTGCATTCACGAGTTCCATATTTATCAATCCACTAAACTTTAACCCTACGTTGCTAACTATAATATATCTAACAACATTGAAACATATACACTCGTCGTATTGGTAGAACTGGCATGTGCAGGGGCAGAGCCAGGTGGGGCCGAGAGGGGGTTACAATCCTCGCAGATTTTTTTTTTTTAAAAAGAAGCTTTTTTATCCTTATTTAATTTAAAAATGTAATTTCAACCAGCCTTAATAGATTTAGGCCATGAAAATGAAATTACCTTAAGTTTTTTCCCCTCATCTCATTTGAAAATGCAATTTTAGTCAGCCCTAACAGATTTAAGTCACAAATTTTTTCCTTCATCTCATGTGAAAATTACTTTAAGCTTCATAAAAAAATTAAAATTGATTTTTACGAATTAGGATTTAAGCCACACGAGATTTTTATCGCGCAAGATTTTAGTCCCCTCTGGGATAAAATCATGGCTCCGCACCTGGACATGTGGCCACAAATTTCTTGACTTTGAGGTGTACTAGCATGTGTCTCCATGCCTTGCACGGGTATGACCATATATTTTCACGTTTACTTTTTAGTGCATAGGCATTTTTGCTGTTTAATGCATAGGCTCCACACGTTACGTGTGGAGCCATGTACCACGTAACATGTCAGACATGTCCACACATTACGTGTAGAGCCATGCACCACGTAACGTGTGGAGCCTATCCACACGTTACGTGCAGAGTCTCCATAGGAAGATGTCTAGACTTAACGTGAGGAGATTGTTCCCAAGTTAATTAGACCTCTTTTTTTGATTAAGTAACGTTATACGAAGTATTTCTGTCTTCTTCGCTTAGTATCGAGTTTTACAATAAGATTGAAGTTACGATCGTATTGAGTAATTTACATTCGCTTATTTCGGTCTTCTACACTTCCAATGTAAAGTTCTCGATCGAGCCACCGAGCCGCTTCATATGATATCTCTGGTTTAGCATTTGAGTTTTACAATTCACTTATTAGGGGAGGGCTACCCCCATTGTGTAGCCCAACTTGTATTAATCTTTATAAGAACAATACAAAATGATCATCAACATAGAAGACAATATAAATTGTTCATAACCCAAATTGACTACAACCACATTTAGCACACAATACAGAAAATAATACAAATTGATCATAAACTTAGAAAAAATTAAAGAAAAGATATAACACTGCTTTAGCGTTTGAAGAAATTAGGGTAGTCTCTGATGAATGTTCGCTTCATATGATATCTCTGGTTTGCTAAATTTGCTTGCTCCCTACAAAGGTTGATAGTACATAAACAACATTACACAAAAGATACGACATTAATCACCTACGATGTACATCATTTAATAGATTGAAGTTATACCTACGAATGTTATCAAGATCTTTAACAAGTTCTTGATTTTCCTTAACAAGATCTTGTTTTTTCTGCCATTGTTGTCGAATAACCGCGTGTGCCCTGTCCTCGTACATTGGATCAATCCACTCCCTGAAACGACACCCCACTTCTGGGCATCCCCAATACCTCCTTCCGTAGTTCCATTGCAAATCCCAAGTTCGGACAACGGCTTTCAAATTACAATAGCATAGCCTATCTGCGTTTGTTGATGATTTGGATGAAGATGCCATTATTTGTTGTAGGGTTTGGTTTCCTACAAATATCATAAATCCATTAATATCAAAAATTAGGGTTACTAAATCGATAGAAACTGGAAGAAGAAGCTTACCCAAAAGTATATCTGTAGGCGCCGCTTGTGTTGGAATTGTTACAGTGAACAAACAACCCTAATGCTTCTTATATAGTGAAAAGGCAATGTGTTTGACAACTAATAACCAGCTAGAAAAAAAGAAGAAATCTGATTGACAAATCTTTGACAGCTAATAACCAGCTGTTGTATATAGCTGTATACCCTAAACCCTAAAACATAAACCCTAAACCCTAAATCCTGAACCCTACCTAAGGGGGGAATGTATCGCCACGTTACGTGTGCGCACCTTGTTCAATCTGAATTCACGTGATGGACAAGGACAACATCACCACTGCACAATACATGTATATTTAAAGACTTTAAAAAACTAAACACAAAACCCCCCCTAAACCCTAAAACCTAAACCATAAACCCTAAATCCTAAACTCTAAACCTAAAGCCTAAACCCTTAAAGTCTTTAAGGGGAAAAGAATCACCACGTTACGTGTGGTAGATGCTCACACGTAACGTGTGGGATAACCTCACACGTAACATGGGGATACGGTTGGTGTAAAACGCATTGAATTAACCGTCTTGTCCCCACCTAACTGAATTAATGGTCACCTCTTCATCTTCCCCGACTAAGCCCCAATTTCGAGCCTAAACCCTTCATTTGAAACACTCATGTTTTACACTCTCAATTTAAAAAAAAATGGACAATATGAACAAGAATGATTATTGGAACAACAATGTTGAAGAGGATCCACTTTCAAATGAGGTAATTTCCGTTATTTAAAGTTAAAGTTTTCATATTTTGTTTGGGACATGTTCAAAGTTTTGATCTTTAGTTGTTGAAAACAATACATGATATTTGTTGTTTAGGTGTTAGAAACCATGTTTCACATGCTAGATTTTCAAAGTTTTAAACTTGATATTTGTTGTTTAGGTATTAGAAACCAAGTTTTACATGCTAGATTTTGAGGGATACATGTGTAAGAAAGCAAGATCCACGTTACATTGAAGAACAGTTTCACACGTTATGCCCTAAACATGTCCATACATAACGTGTGAAACATGTCCACACGTAACGTGTGAAACATGTGCCAGATTGTGGTTTCACACGTTAAGTGTAGAACATTTACACACGTAACGTGTGGACATGTTTCACACGTTACGTGTGAAACATGTGCCAGATTGTGGTTTCTGGCGGTTTCTGTGCCTTCTGTAAAAGGGCACGGTTTGTCACAAACCGTGTGCTTTACCAGAATGTGATTTCTGTTCCTTCTGTAAAATTTAACCTTGTGGAAAATAAGAAAAATAATGTGTGGAGAGTTGATGAAATTAAAGGTTTAAGGGATGGGTTATTACACATTTATATAGAGAGTATTTCTGTGCCTTCTGTAAAGGGCATGGTTTGTTCACTTTAAATTGATGTCTAAGAATGCTTCCTTAAAATGAATTATGGTTTCACACTTGATAATTAGTTCACTACTTGATGAGACGATTTCATGTGTATGCAGACGAACTATTATTTGTATGAGGGGTTAAACAATATTTCCCTCGATGACTAGAGCACCCCACAAAAATCATTTTCTGGTTGGAAAACACCTCATCAACCGTTGCCGGAATGGAACACACCATCTGAGTGTAAAACACCAGATGATATACCATCCTTCTCACTTGGAGTGTTTGACTTTAGTTGTCCGCCTCCAGAAGCATCTTTATCTCATGAAGAGACTAAGAATTCGGCTTCTGCTAACCCACAATTTTGCTTTCCATCCCTACACACACAGCCTCAGTTCAGTGTACCACCAAAAGATGATGTTTTCGTCTCTGCTGATTATTCAAAGTTCTTCAGAACAGACCAAATCTGGGAGTTCAGAGAAGAAGCATTTATATGGGAGCGAGAGACTGCTATGTGATGTGACCTCGCCTACCATGACAGCTGCAGACGAGGAGGAGGCTATGAGTCTTAGGTCCTCAGGTCCCATTACTAGAGCACGAGCCAAAGCTATTCAAGCTGCGACTCAATCACTGGTGACCAGACTTGTAGCAGGTCAGGGACGTCCAACTACAGATGAGGGATCCATTCTGAGTTTAGTGACAGTTGAGACGTCTACACAGTCTGCAGAGATCCCGGAGTTTACAGATTAGAAATATTGATCGCTAGTCGCCTAGTTATCGATATTTCTGATTTATGACATTGTTAGTTTTTAGTCCGGATATTATTTATTATTATTTTTAGCATTTCTAAGGAATTTAGGAGGTCATTTCTATACTTAGAATGACCAGCCCCCTTAGAGTTATTTTTAGAGTTTTATTTGTTTTATTTTTAATCTTTTTGGTTAAGGAAAATGAAGAGTCTTCTTTTTACTTAACCTAGCGTTGTAGCCTCCTTTCTCTTTTACGTTGATAATTATAACTTTTATGTTGAGAGAAACCTCCATTGAAGCTCCTTCAACGTCACCTTGAATCACCTAGTCGAGCTTGCTCCTTCGTCATTCTCACATCAAATCCTTTAGATCTAGGTCGAGCGTGCTCCCTTCATCTATTCCGCTTCCAAATCCCCATCTTCTTCCAGCCCCATACTGGCCGTAACACCCCTACGGCCAACCCCTCAAATTTCTATCGCTTCCGCAATCGCTTCCGCCTCACCGTCGTCTTGCAATCTCCATCAACGCAGACACCTATTCAAGGAGTTGCTTCGCCCCACTACGGATTCATCACGATCTCATCCGGGACTTGGGACCTTCCGGAGTCCATCATCAGAAGGGTGGAAAAGGTAGTTCTGCGCTGAAAGGCACTTGTGAGCAGCGACTTCTCTTGGCGCGACGCCGGAAGGTTTCCAACGTCATCCAAGGCAAGTCTCCTTGTTTCCTACTCATTGCTCTTCCTACTGCCCTACCTGTTTCAGAGTCCGCACTCCCCTCTTGTATTTTGTCAATTTTGCAGGAGTTTCAGGATGTGATGCCGGACGAGTTGCCAGATGGTCTTCCACCACTTCGTGGCATTGAGCACCAGATCGATTTTGTACCAGGAGCTACTCTTCCCAACCGAGCTGCCTACCGAACTTCTCCAGAGGAAACAAAGGAGTTGCAAAAGCAGGTGCAGGAACTGTTGGAGAAGGGGTATGTGCGCGAGTCTCTTAGCCCGTGCGCTGTTCCCGTCATCTTGGTGCCTAAGAAGGACGATTCTTGGAGGATGTGCGTGGATTGCCGTACCATCAACCAGATCACCGTCAAATACAGACATCCCATTCCTCGCCTCGACGACATGCTTGACGAGCTACATGGAGCACAGTTCTTCAACAAGATTGATCTGAAGAGCGGCTATCATCAGATTCGCATGAAGGAGGGGGACGAGTGGAAGACTGCTTTCAAGACGAAGTATGGTCTGTATGAGTGGCTAGTCATGCCATTTGGACTGACCAATGCTCCTTCTACGTTCATGAGACTGATGAACCATGTCTTGAGAGCTTTTCTGGGTAAGTTTGTAATTGTCTATTTTGATGATATTCTTATTTACTCTAGGACTTTAGATGACCATGCTGAGCATCTTCGCCTTGTTTTAGAGTGTTTGAGAGTAGAGAGCTTATACGCCAATCTTGGCAAGTGTGTATTTTGTTCTCCTTCTACAAACTTCCTAGGTTTCGTCGTCAGCAAGGACGGCCTGCAGGTGGATGCAGAAAAGATCCGCGCTATCCAGGAGTGGCCGACGCCAACTACTCCTACTCAGGTACGTTCGTTTTTGGGTTTGGCTGGTTTTTATCGACGGTTTGTTCGTGATTTCAGCACTATAGCCACCCCATTACACGAGCTGACCAAGAAAGCCGCGTCTATCACTTGGCTTCCCCGGCATGATGCTGCTTTTGCCGCCCTGAAGGATGCCTTGTGCCGCGCGCCACTGCTGTAGCTTCCTGACTTCACCCGTCGGTTCGAGGTGGAATGCGACGTTTCTGATTTCGGCATCGGAGGTGTCTTGCTGCAGGAGAAGAGGCCGATTGCCTATTTTTCAGAGAAGCTGTCAGGTGCACAGCTGAACTACCCGACGTATGACAAGGAGTTGTACGCGCTCATTCGGGTTCTGAAGACGTGGCAACACTATCTGTGGCCTGCAGAGTTCGTGATTCACTCAGATCATGCAGCTCTTAGTTATCTGCGCACCCAGACGACTCTTAACAGACGCCACGCTCGCTGGGTTGAGTTCATGGAGACGTTCCCATATCTCATTGTGCACAAGAAAGGTAAGGAGAATGTGGTAGCCGACGCCCTTTCTCGCAGGTACGTCCTCATTACTCAGCTTTAGTCTCAGTTATTTGGGTTTGCATTGCTCAAGGATCTTTATGCTGTTGATCCTTTCTTTTCTACATTCTTTGAGCAATGTAAATCCACTGGCCGTGAACATGCTACGTATTTCCTTGATGACGGATTTCTGTACAAAGGTGGGAAGCTTTGCATCCCTTCATCCTCTATCAGAAATTTGCTGATTGAGGAAGCACATAGTCGTGGTCACTTTGGCGTGTCTAAGACGCTGGCATCACTTCGCGAGCACTTCTTCTGGCCTAAGATGGACAACAATGTTACGAAGTATTGTCAGAGTTGTGTGACATGCCATAAAGCTAAGGCCAGGTCTAGTCCGCATGGTCTCTACACGCCTCTGTCGATTCCCGTTGGCCCGTGGGAAGATCTTTCCATGGATTTTATCACTGGGTTGCCTATGTCTCGGCGTGGTAGAGATTCTATATTTGTGGTCGTAGACAGGTTCTCTAAGATGGCACACTTCATTGCCTGTAAGAACACTAGTAACGCCACTGACGTTGCTACTCTGTTCTTCGACAATGTCGTGAGACTGTACGGTATTCCACGCACTATTGTTAGTGATCGGGACACCAAGTTCGTCGGCCATTTCTGGAGAACCTTGTGGGGTAAGCTCGGTACTAAACTCCTATTTTCTACGAGCTACCACCCACAGACGGATGGTCAGACAGAGGTGACCAACCGCACTCTTGGAGCCCTCCTTCGGACGGTTCTGAAGAGTAACCCACGCAGGTGGGAGGACTTACTGTCTACTGTGGAGTTTTCTTATAACAGGTGCAGACACAACGCGACTAAACTGACCCCGTTCGAAGTTGTCTATGGACGGGACCCGCTAACGCCGCTGGACTTGACTCCCTATCCTAGGAAGGATACAGACAACACCACAGCTGAAAGATTGGCCGATCACATCAAGGAACTGCACACTCGGACGCGCAACCAGCTGGAGCGCAGAGCAGCACGGTATGCAGCCCAGAAGAACAAAGGACGACGTAGGATTGTCTTTGCTCCTGGCGACTTGGTTTGGCTTCACTTGCGGAAGGAGCGTTTTCCTTCCAACCGCAAGTCTAAGCTCGACCAAAGGGGTGATGGACCATTCCGTGTTGTCAAGGCCATCAATGACAACGCCTACCAGCTAGAGCTCCCAGAAAAGTATGGTGTTCACCCAACCTTCAATGTTGCTGATCTATCACCGTACGTGGAGCCAGAGTATGATGAGGGTGAAGCGGGGACGCTTCACACTCAAGTGGGGGAGGATGATGTGACCTCGCCTACCATGACAGCTGTAGACGAGGAGGAGGCTATGAGTCTTAGGTCCTCAGGTCCCATTACTAGAGCACGAGCCAAAGCTATTCAAGCTGCGACTCAATCACTAATGACCAGACTCGTAGCAGGTCAGGGACGTCCAACTACAGATGAGGGATCCATTCTGAGTTTAGTGACAGTTGGGACGTCTACACAGTCTGCAGAGATCCCGGAGTTTACAGATTAGAAATATTGATCGCTAGTCGCATAGTTATCGATATTTCTGATTTATGACATTGTTAGTTTTTAGTCCGGATATTATTTATTATTATTTTCAGCATTTCTAAGAGAGTTTAGGAGGTCATTTCTATACTTAGAATGACCAGCCCCCTTAGAGTTATTTTTAGAGTTTTATTTGTTTTATTTTTAATCTTTTTGGTTAAGGAAAAGGAAGAGTCTTCCTTTTACTTAACCTAGCGTTGTAGCCTCCTTTCTCTTTTACGTTGATAATTATAACTTTTATGTTGAGAGAAACCTCCATTGAAGCTCCTTCAACGTCACCTTGAATCACCTAGTCGAGCTTGCTCCTTCGTCATTCTCACATCAAATCCTTTAGATCTAGGTCGAGCGTGCTCCCTTCATCTATTCCGCTTCCAAATCCCCATCTTCTTCCAGCCCTATACTGGCCGTAACACCCCCTCACCCCTACGACCAACCCCTCAAATTTCTATCGCTTCCGCCTCGCCGTCGTCTTGCAATCTCCATCAACGCAGACGCCTATTCAAGGAGTTGCTTCGCCCCACTACGGATTCATCACGATCTCATCCGGGACTTGGGACCTTCTTCATAGCAAGGTCACATCACTATGTGTCACAACTTCTGCATCATAAAGGGGAGGAATAAACCTTCCACGTATAGAGCCATTGGGAGGACTTGGTTACCGTGCGATAGGCATGGACAAAACATCCGTAAACAAGCTGACCAAGTGAGGGACATCACAAAGTCGAAGAAGTATGGGTGTCCATTCATGTTGAGGCTGAAAGAAGGGCCGAAGGGATCATGGAAGATCAATGTACAATATGGAACTCACAATCATGTGATCAAAGTGAATTTGTATGGTCATGCATTAGCTGGGCGACCAAACGCTGAAGAGAAGGAGATTATTAGGGTGATGACAGTTAATCATTGCAAGCCTCAAAATATTTTTACTACAATCTCATCCCCAGGAAACTTGACCAAGACGAAGCAAGTGTACAACATCATGCATGACATACGAAAAAACGGCATGGAAGGAAGAACAGTGGTGCAACAGTTCTTCTATGAGTGAAATGAGAAGGGATACTTCATGGAGTATAGATTCAATAAGGAGACAAATAAGATCACATATATCTTCTTCGTAAGCCCGAACCAGTTGTCGCTGCTGAAGGCATTCCCGTACATTGTGTTGATAGACTCTATATACGCAACTAACAGGTTAGTAACACACATATCTATTATATTCTTCACTTGTTCATGTAATCATTAGCATGCCATAACATATCATTATGTGTGCAGTTATGATTTGCCCTTCCTTGAAATTGTCGGCATCACATCTGTTTGGAAAAAACTACAATATTGTCGGGGCATTTCTGTAGCATGAGAACGAAGAGAGTTACAAGTGGGCCATACAAAAACTTTTAAAAATGTTTAAGGTCCAACGAGCACCCACATGCTTGGTCACATATCGGGAGAAGGCGTTGATGAACGCCTTAGAGAAGCAGTTTCCAACTACAAAATTCTTCCTATGTAGGCGCCATGTGAGAAAGAATATTGAAGACTTCGGGAAGAAGGCCATGGACAAGTTTAGGGGCACAACGTTTTCCAATGATTACATGAAACTATTCAAGGAAACAACCATATAAGGGTATGAAGCAACACTGAAGAAGATTCAGCAAGATTGAAGGAAATATCCAAAATATCTCCAGTACGTACAAAAAAACTGGCTTGACCCGTACAGGGAAAGAATCGTCTCAGTATGGACATATACAATCTTCACTCTTGGAACTACCACAACTAACAGGTTTGTGCATTGTGTTTTTATATTTAACTGGTTATTTGAACTTAGACTTTTACAACAACATATTGACTTCGAATTCTTGATTGTAATACAGGGTTGAAGGGGCCCATTCCAGTCTTAAAAGCTTCTTCACTAGCAATGATGGCAACCTTTGCACTCTATTAGATCAATATGATGCACGATTGCGCATTCATATTAATGAGATAAGGGGGCCTTGAATGAGAGCTTAGAAAAATGATTTACGCTGATAACCAACTCACATCTTTTCTGCAAGCTGCACTACAAGGTCTCTGCGATTGCACTAGCACGGTTGATTGAGGAATACAAGAAAGGCGAAGATCCATTGTGGAACACTATATGCAGATGCCAGATGAGGGTCAGAGATGGCTTGCCTTGCGTGCATGACATGGTGCAGAATGTGATGAACCAGGAACCAATTGAACCTAGCTCATTGCATTCGTTCTGGAGGCAATTGACCTTGTCAGAAGTGCGGACAGAAGAAGAAGAAGAAGCCACATAACGTAGAGTGAATAGGTCGTTGCTTGAAGAATTTGCTGCAAGCGTCTTCCCCACATTGCCAGTGCATGATCAACACAGAGCTATCTCAACACTAACAAGTATAGCACATCCAGAGCGGACTACTTTGCAAGAGCCAGCTAAAGTTAGGCATAAGGGTCGGCCTCAAGGAGCTCTAAACATTCCCACCAAAAGGCAACCGTCAGCATGGAAGTACACTGACCAACAGATGGAGGGAACACCTCCGAAGAAGCAAAAAGGAAGACCACCTAAGGAAGCTTCAACCATGCCATGCCAACCATGGAAGCCTATGCCTTCGGGTTACATGACGTTGATCAAGAACCCTAGGCGATATATTACCCACTTTCCCAAGTGTATGAAACAACACGTGGGAGGATGGTGGAAAATAGGTGGTGATGGAAACTGCGGATACAGATCAATTGCGCATGGTCTGGGTTTCGGGCAGGACCAATGGGCTTTTGTTCGACGTACCATGATCGCTACGTTGAAACAAGAGTATGAGCTATTCGCGCCAATTTGGATGTCTACGATGACACTTGAGGCAATGGAGGCAAAGCTTGCATGATTTTATGCACCCAACATGCCTGCCCCACGGGAGACGTGGTTGGACCTCCCGGATATGGGATGTTTGGTGGCTACTGCATTCAACTGTGTGTTCGTCTCCATCGGTGCTGGTGTAGGCACGACATACATGCCTATGAGGGCGAATCCAAACCAAGCGGTTATAGAGAAGCTGAAGACGATATGCATTTGCCATGTCGAGAAAGAGCAACATTTCATTGCGGTACGTTAATACAAACAAATAAGTTGAAACTATCTTATGTTAAAACATATGTATGATGCAATGACTTTGATGTAGATTGGCGTTGCCGAAACCTCGCCCTTGCCGGACCTTTACGGGGCGTGTGTGAGATTTCATGACCCGTCTGCGGGTGATTTGGTAGATCCATTCCTTGATCGATTGACGGAGTACCAAGCACACAAACCAAAGGGTCGCGGAAAGAAAAAAATTGAAACTATTTTATGTTAAGACATATGTATGTGCAATGACTTTGATATAATACCAAGACACATGTTCGTTGTATTTATGAGCTGTTGATGTAATACCAAGACACATGTTTCCCTCATCCCTCATCATTTTGCTTACCGGAAAGCCGAGAGTACCGCACGGCCTGTTCTAAAAAACGCACGGCCGTGCGGTCTTCGTTGTATTTTTTGGATGAAAAGCCGAGAGCACCGCACGGCCTGTGCGGTAAAACGCATGGCCGTGCGTTTTCGCTGTATTTTTTGGATGAAAAGCCGAGAGCACCGCACGGCATGTGCGGTAAAACGCACGGCCGTGCGTTTTCACAGATTACATCCAAACAACACGTAATGTGTGGAAAGGTTCCACACGTTATGTGTTGTTCAGTTCCACACGTAACGTGTGGATTTCAAGTTATTTCTGGCGGTTTCTATGCCTTCTGTAAAATGGCACGGTTTGTCACAAACCATGCGCTTTACCAAAATGTGGTTTCTGGCGTTTATGTGCCTTCTGTAAAATTGAAACTTGTGGAAAATAAGAAAAAATGAACCTATCTGTATGATCTACTGTTTATCGTGATGGCGGTTTACACATAATTACGTCATCTAGTTCGTTAGCTTCACGTGAATTAAAATACGGTCTCATACACAATACAAAATGAAGATATCATAACAAACATTCAAATAGAAGTCATAACATTCATTGTTGCCATAATCCAAAGTTCAATCAAATCCATAAAACGAAACAAGTTTAATCATAAAACAGTCTCCACAACTTCCTCAGTGATTGGGAAGGAAGGGATACATTCGCTCCAATGAATGTAGCGCCTCTGCTACATCTTCACATTCATGGTTGCGATGTGGCTGAAGATCATTGTAGCAATATTCGAAGGCCTGCACATAACACAAAAACGTTGATATGTATAATAAATATAGATAGAGTTAACCAGAAATTAAACAACCTACAAATTAGTCAATTTTATACCTGTGTCGCGTCTTCAATGGTCGGGGGGTTGACGAATTGGTGTGTACGTGGGAGGTACCATCCCATGTAATCACCGCTACAGTCATGGCCTTGCTGGACAGGAGGGCCCATCGCAGCTAGGGTCATGGAATGTATATTCTGCGCATCCCATGCAAATCGAGCTCTGTCGTACTTCACCGTGTAGCTGCTGATCTTTATTCATCTCCAAGCTTTTGTAGGCACTATAGGCGCTCTTGGAACCTGCTATACATGGGCAAACTGTCTCGCCACACGGTCTGGCATGTACGGCTCGGTTATCCAAAGACACGAGATAACTCCATGGAAGCGCGATGGAGCGAAGCTCACATCGTTAAAGTCAACCTTACCGTACGACATCCAATCAACCTAAACATAATAGGATGCAAAATAATTAAAAATCAAAGTCAACCTAAACATACATATCAATCGTACCGAACGACATCCAATCAACCTAAACATAATATATGCACTTACCATGTCCGCAATCATCATATCGAGCTCCATTCTGTAATTTCTCATGGGGTTGGGTTTCACTGAAAGGTCCCATCTACGAGCGTATGGGATCGCATGTTCAAAGTCCCAGTCTCTACTCTATGCAGGTCTGAACATGATGAAATATTGGTATATCCACGCCTGAAAGGCAATTTTCATAAGCAATCCATGTTATTGAATAATTACATTTACAACAACAAAAAATTGGTATAAACAATAATTTTTATAATTAAAAAATATACCTGAATCAGAGTGTAGCATGTGGACATCAGTCTCGCATCTTTTCTTGTGCACTTGCCCAAGCTGCGGTACACGTGGGCAATGCCAGCACCCCATGCATAATCCATGGTAGACGAGTGGTCAACCACAAATCCCGTATAGTACAATGACAATTTGTGTTGGGACTTGTCCGGGAAGAGACAAGAGCCCAACAAGACAGCAAGTACCCAGACGCACACTGCTCATCATTCAGCCATCCGCAATGCCCCTTGAACCACTCAGCAGTTACGGTACCAGATGACACATTCTCAGCAGGCAACTCAAAGAATTCCACTGCCTCCTCCACCATGGCCTTCTTCAAATCAGTCACCCCCAACTGCTCATGCCATTTCTGTGGAGGTGCCATGTCTTTTCCGTGGATGCTTAGCCCAAGGATCAACAATACGTCATGGAGAGTTATGGTCATCTCTCCCCATGGCATATGGAACGAGTTGGTTTCAGGTTGCCAGCGCTCAACGAACGCACCAATCAGCGTCTCGTGCATATGCTCATGTATCACATCCGGAATATGACACAACCCTGATCCAGATGCCAGTTGACCCCATTCCGTTTCCAACTGAAAAGTCCATGCGCGTATCTGTTTGCCTCGTTGCTGAAACCTCAATGGTGGCATAGGCTATAAATATTTGCATTTTGAAACCAGTGTAAGCAATCGATTTGACATATTTATAATAAAATGTGAAATTTCAAGAATAAGGTTTTCCATGCAACTTACAATGCGCTGATAAAGGGTGTACGCCACGTGATTGGCAAAACCCTTCAGAAGTTCAGGCCTCTCCGGACCTCCGGGTACTCTAACCTGCAATTCAGGGTCATATTTGCCCTTTTTCTTCGATCAGGGAGGTTTTGCCCATGAAGAGGTGGCTTCTTGTGGCTCCTCGTCCGCATAATCAGGTTGACCTCTTGGAGCCCAAGCCTGACTATCCTCGTCCTACATTTTTTTTTACAAATGATAAGTAATTACATTTTTATCATACGCTCATATTTTCATATATTAAGGCTACTTACCATAGGATGAGGTGCGTTCGGGTTGAGCCCCGGGTTCTCCCATGGGTTGTACCCCATCTGATCATCTACGCCGCCATGATAATAGACGGGGCTGAGATGATGGATGTGAGGGCTCTGATGGAGGTGAGGGCTGTGATAGGACAGCGGGCTTTGATGGAGGTAAGGGTTGTGATAGGACAACGGGCTTTGATGGAGGTGAGGGCTCTGATGGGACGGCGGGCTCTGATGACGGTAAGGGCTCTGCTGGGGCGACAGACTAAATGGAGGGCCATAATAGTTATTCTGATCCATCGTATCAGAATAACCATGGAGCGGGCTCGCGTTGTAATCTGGGTACAACTGCGGGTCCGAGTCCGCACGACCACCCGCCACAGGAAACGATGGTGATGGCACAAGCGGCAACACAGGGGTCAACATTGCCCGCCTTCCCGTATCCTTAATCATCCTGACTACCACCCGCAAACCTACGGGTTACCTCCTCCTCAGTCCGAAACAAAACGTCCCAGACGAGGTTTCTTCTGCTTCTACGCTTCGTTCTCTCACCGGGCTCCATCTACAATAATAAATCATTTTATCTCAAAAAATACAATTCCGGATATACCAAAAATAAAAAATTCAATTCGGGCAACATAATGTAATTTCACACGTTACGTGTGGACTGTCTCCACACATAACGTG
The DNA here is from genome assembly GCA_027886185.1 of Rheum nobile. NCBI lineage: Eukaryota > Viridiplantae > Streptophyta > Magnoliopsida > Caryophyllales > Polygonaceae > Rheum > Rheum nobile. The sequence continues at coordinate 1,318,010 of WOAB01000167.1, forward strand.
TGAAATTACATTTCCCCTTTCCGATCAGATTTCCGGCATCAATCCGGCGACCTTCCGGCAAGAATTCAAGATTCCTGCGAAGCATTATTTCATCAAAATTTCCCCAAAATCAAACAAAACTAACACTAATTAAACAAATCCAACAAAACTACCACTTGCATTTGGCTATTTTCATACAAATCTAACAAAAACCCTAAACACCCTTTCATACAAATCTATCAAATTTCTACCATTTCATACAAATATATCTATCAAATTAACCATCAAATGCAAATAACTACTTCAAAATTACACAAAAACAACAAATACAAGATTAAAAACACTAAAACAATATGGATCTACAATAACCTGACAAAAAAACTTAAAACTTAAAATAAAGATTAACAAGATATGGGATGTTACTAATCTTTGAAGGATATGGATCTACGTAACGTGCGGATCTTGTTGATTCGTAACGAAGAGACAAGCTAGATACGTAACGTGAGAAGGGAGAGTTTAGAAGAGGAGAGCGGCGGTTTAGGGTAGAGGAGGAGGAAGAAGAAGAAAGTTTGTCTTTTAAAGCCGGAGAGGCTCCCCACGTAACGTTTGGAGCCTATTTCCACGTAACGTGGGGAACCGTCTCCCACGTTACGTGGAAAGCCTCTCCTCACGTAACATGGGGAGTCTCTCCTCACGTTACGTGAGGACCCTATGCGCTGAAAGACAACTTTGCCTATGCGTTAAAAAGTAAGCCCCTATATTTTAAGAATGAATTTAAAAATTTGTTTATCGTATGTAAAATATAAAAGAAAATTATATAAGAAAATTAACATGATGTATTGGAAATATAATTTCTTGATTGGAATAATTTATAAGGTGTATTGTACGTAGACATGAGCAAACGCGGGTTGGCCCGCCTGAAAAATAATACGGGCCTGGACAAGGATTCTAGATCGAACGGGCCGTTTGGCCCGACCCGGACGGGTAAGCGGGCCGGGCCCGGTTGGTTCAGGCCCGTACGGGCCGCTCTGCCCGGCCCGACCCGGTATTTTTAATTAATATAAAAATATATAACAAATAAAAAAAACCTAACCTAAAATTACTTACCCTTTTCTTATTAATAGTATTAAATAATTAGTTTGGGGAATAACAAAAATAAAAAATAAAAAAATAAACTTGAGAATGACCAACTGGGCCGCCCGCGGGTCCGGTTAAGGATTCTGACCCGAATAATGGGCCAGACCCGGCCCGCTTAAACGGGCCACAAAAATGGGTTTGGCCCGGCCCGGACCCGTGTTTGATCAGGTCTAATTGTATGATGAAAATTGAAGGTAGTCGATGTGTGAATTTGTATTAATAGAAGAAAATATAAATTAGGAATTTTATATAATTATTAAAAATAAAACTGCACTAAAATAGAATTGTATATTGTATTCTTTATAATGGAGTTTACGGACAATCTATTCACCCTTATTAAAAACATGAACACTAATTAAGTATGATAATAATGTTTTTGATAAGTGCATAATTATATGTATGTTTGGTGGATGAACCGTATAACGTTAACTATTTACGGACCATCTATCTATATACATATCTTTATAATGGAGTTTACGGGCCATTAACATACATATTATATTATGGACACTAATTAAGTATGATAATAATGTTTTTGGTAAGTGCATAATTATAATGTACAATGAGAAATATTTTGGGATGGTAATTTAGAAAATTTGTATAAATAAAAATAAAATAAATTGTAAATAAAATAAGGGTAAATAGATAAATATATATAATATTTTAATGATGTGACAATTGACATACTTAGATGAATGACACGTATGATAGATAATTAAGATATTAATATTAGTATATAGATAGATAGATTATGACAGACCTCCAAGACGAAATGACACTATTTCCACTTGTGATATATGGACTTAGATCTGTGCTCTGCTCTGGTACGGGAATTTGCAAAAGCTAAAAAAATGGACTCTTCTCATCTCGCATGATTAATACAACTTGGTAGGTCACCCTCTATGCCATGTCATACTTTTATTCCAACTTGTTTAAATCTTTTTTGTACCTTTACTAATTATGCTGACTGGATAAAAAATGGTTTACTTTTAACAGAGATGCTGAACGTCACCATCTCTATTTAATTAGCATCTCCATTCACCTATTTTTAGACAAAATTGCCCTCCATAGCTAACCCCTCCTTCCTAATCTCTAACTATGAATCCAGGAATCAAACTCCGCTCGTCCTCTTCCGCTCCACTGTCACTCAAGAAATTAAGATCTCTCATAGAACCTCCCAATCCACCGAGTATGCCCCTCCGAAGCACCGATCAAATATCTCACCTATGGTTTCTCAAAATCGATCTTTATTTTCATTACTTTTCACAAATATCAAACACTTCAATGAATCTAGTTACTCTAAACTATCCTCCTTGTGTCATCTAACGAAATCAATCACTAGAACCTCAATAAGCACAACAAATTATATATTTACATGAGAAAAAACGGGATAGACTTTGACGGGTTTGTGCTTAGTGAGGGTCGTACATCCTTTAATTCAATCTGGATCTCATGTCTTAAGTTGACAAATCAATTTCAAATTCCAATTTAGAATACCTAAACCCAGATTTGTTAAAAGAAAGAGAAGGGTATAGGGTGAAAATTTAAGGGGTATTTGTGGAAATCCATTAATGGTGACATGGTTTTTGGGTTACGTTTAACACCACTCTAATTTTAATTTGAAGTTGAAGCCTCTCATTAATTTCGGGGCAGTGGCATGCTTCTTCTTCCCCCCAATAATACAGAGTATCATTTTATCAGCTTCTTCACCAAAAAATCCTCTTACACCCCCCTTCCTCCACCATCAACATTTCTAATACACAGTTCAAGTGTCGGAATTTCAGAGCGGGTAGGATTTCCTGAACGGTGACCGGAAATTTGAGATTCGATATGTATTTTGATTGTTAGTTTGTCAAATTATATATACTGTGTGCTGCTATATATGATTTCAATCAATAGAAAGGACGTATATCACTTTGTATGGGCTGAAGGACTGTTATTTGTAAACATGGGATCACAGAAATTTGAGTTAGTATATTAACATTCTGAAATTTGAGTGCTGGTGGCCGGAAATCGTGTAGTTGGGAGGCACAAAGAGCATTGGTGAACAAAAATCGTGCAGTTGGGAGGCACAAAGAGTGTTGGTGGTCGGAAAGGACGAAGATGGCTGTTGGGAGAAAGGATGAGTGGGTTATGGAAGTAGAATAGTCTCCTTTTACAAAATAAATTAAGTTAATTTGTATATACAAAAGTAAAAGTTAATCGGTTTTTATAGTGTGCCCATATGCACATGCTAATAAGCTTAAATATGAAATTTATCTTTAAAATATTCTCTAATAGAAAATTGATAAATCCTTAGTAAATAAGATTAAACTAATGACTAACTAAATAATTGTCAAAAAAGAATTTTTAGAGTGTGTCCATGGACACACACTAGAAAAAACCAAAGTTAATTGGTTAAAAACGAATTACACGGGTTGAAGTTTTCACAGTTGGATTAGAAAAAAATATGATTCAATTTGAATATCCTATTCCATTAACAAGGATTGACTAATGTTCGATAATCATTTATAATTGTTAGATATTGAGTAATATTAGACTCCTTTACAAATTTAAATATTAAATATCAAATGAAAAAAAAAATATGAGAGTTATAGATATTAACTTAGAGAATTTTTTTTACTATCATCAATATGTTTGTAACTATGGAGTCATATTGATAAAAATCATATTTATATAATATTTAATTATTCATAATATATAAGAGTGAAGACTTCATATGTATTGGATGTACGATATATATTGCACATATTGAGAAATTTTTAAAATCGAATAGTTGTTCGTATCGTTGAAAAATCTAAGTTGTACCAAACTTTCTAACAATATGATTATGATTAGCTAAGATGTTATATAAAATTAGATACTTACTAGTAGATTGACCCATGCCTTGTATATGTTATTGAAATAAAAAAACATATGTAATAATATTAAATAAATAATTATAATGTATTATTTTAAGAAAATAAATAATTTAACACCAGTAATGTTATATAATAATAACGATGAATATCAAATAAATCTCTCAAAATAATGAAAAATGTATATTAATAATGTTGATAAAAAAATATGTGGATAAAATATATAACCTTATAGATCAATTTTTCGTGAAAGATCAAAGATAAGGTTACACATGTAAGTCTTTATTTTTAAAGTTGTAGCTATTTTCGACCTTTTTTTGCATAAGAGTGAAAATGTAAAAGAACGAAAAGATGGATCACACTATCTAGATTAATTCATATATCAATAAAAGTTTGTTTGGTCTTGTATTTATAAAAAAAAGAATACTTTTTGTCCTCCCTTCACGTTTCTCTATACCACCCAAAATTCAAAACTTATTTTTCTAAAGGAAGAATTTATAAACAAAAAGTCTTTATAAATACATAACCAAACAAACCCTAAATTATAAGGATTAATCATGTAAAAAAATTACCCATAAATATTTCCTAATATTAAATGAAGTTGGACATTAACTATAAAATACACATACATAATGCACAAGCCATATTTGAGTCATATACAATTGTTAGATGATTTCATATGCTAATTGTCTGGTTTTATGTTTTATATACTTACCCAAAATTCAAAAAACTATTTTTCTAAAAGAAGAATTTATAAACAAAAAGTCTTTATAAATACATAACCAAACAAACCCTAAATTATAATGATTAATCATGTAAAAAAATTACCAATAAATAATTCCTAATACTAAATGAAGAATTTATTGTGAATATTTTATGATTATAGTTTAAAACAGAGGAAAAAGATCACGTGAGGATAGGGTATTAGGGTAGGAATGAGGATGCTTCTCAGCCGTTCGTTCTTTTCCATCACAATCTAATCGCAGTCGTTCGTGATTTTTTCTTTTTCCTTCTAATTTTCACTATTCCCTGCCTTCCTTCTCTTCGCTCGCTCCAAAAAACCAGATTCCTTCTCTTCGCTCGCTCCAAAAAACCAGATTCCAGGTTGCTTGCTGTTTCGTTTTTACTTGTAATCCATCCTTCTTTGTGGTAATGCATCCTTCTTCGTGATAAAACTAATCCGTTCGCTCGTTTCATCGCCCGATCGTTTCCGTCTTGCCGCCGGTGTGCCTTATCTTTTTCTTGCTGTTTTCGTTTTAGTCTCGTCGTTCTTAGTCGACATGGTTACTCCTTCTACTGATTCAGGTACAGATCTGTAATTTGTTGTTGATTTATTTGTTTTTTAGGTATTTAGGCATTTATGTATGTGTGTTTCAGCAGAATTTCTCTGTTTATTGGGATTTAGGTATGTGCTTGGTTGAATTTGTCAGTTTTGAATTTTAGGTATTGCAAATAAGATCTGTGTATTGCATTTTTAGGTATGTGCTTGGTGCATGCACCTTTATCCTTGTTGATTGTGTGAATATTGCATAGAAATAAATACCTCATGCACCTTACTTTATTTGTTTATGCACCTATATTCATTGGGTCATGCACTTTCTTTGAGTCAACAGTCCCCCTTATAAGCTCATGCACTTATTCCATTGGTTTATGCAGCTCATGCACTTTGTTTCCATAAGTCATGCACCTTTATTCACTCTTTCATGTACCTTTATGTATAAGGCCATGTACTTATTAGCTCATACTCTATTATTAATTTCACTCTTTCTTTCGTCAGGAGATGAGCATAAAATGAAGCATAATGTTATATCTGTTTCCCCAAACATTACCGCTGAATATATTATTCCGGAGTGCAATGATTCATTGAAGCCGTATCTTGGGCAGCTTTTCCCGACTCTTAACGATGCTATTGCCTTTTACGAAGCTTATGCATCGGCATGTGGTTTTACTGTTCGTGTTTGTTCTACCAAGAAAAACAAGGATGTACCGCCGACTGTTATTTGGAAGCACCTTTGTTGTAACAGAGAAGGATACACAGTTGTCTCTCCATATTCCGAGTTCAACCAGGCTGTCCCGACAGATGGAGATGTTGTGAAAAGGAGGAGAATATCTAATAGATGTGGTTGTGAAGCTAAGTGTTGGCTCAAGTACGAAGGTAATGATGGTTACCGTGTTACAAAATTGGAGTATGGTCATACACATGCTATGTTGGAGCTGTCTCATATGGTTTTCTCAAAAGGGAACATGCAAGTGACTCCATTTCATCAAGAAATTATGATGAACTGTATTAAATCCAACATTGGTGTCACTAAGAGTTACAAAGTGTACACGAATCTAGTGGGTTCATATTCTAACGTAGGCGCCACTGTTGTTGACTTCAAGAACTTTATGAGGGGTTTGAACTCATACATGGAAGGCAGTGATGCTCAAATGGTCATCAATGACTTTTTGAAGAAGAAAGAATGCTGCAATGCATATTATTTTGATTATGATGTAAACAAGGAGGGCCAGCTATGCCGTTTGTTTTGGTGTGATCCTATCAATCGGAAGAGTTTCTCTTATTTCGGTGATGTAGTGTCGGCTGATGCTACATACCAGTTGATTAGGTAATTTTATTTTCAATAATTTTACTTATGTAATCTGATTTATGTATGATCAAATGATTTCCCCATGTGTCCTGAGTAACTCATGCACCTACGCTCATCAGCTCATGCACCTATACCTGGTGCTTCATGCACCTTTACTGAATCATTCATGCACTAACATGCTCAAACTCTTGCACCCCATATTGCAGATATAATATGGTATTCTAACCATTTACTGGAGTGGACAATCATAAGAGGTCTATTACATTTGCTGCTGCTTTGCTTTTGCATGAAGACATTGACTCTTATGTGTGGTTATTTGAGAATTTCAAGAAGGCGATGGGCCATGAACCTCATGTCATTATAACTGATCAAGCTGCATCTGTCAAGGCTGCTGTTGAACGAGTGTTTACTCATTCTGTCCACCATTTGTGCATGTGGCATATAATGATGAAGGTTGCTAACAAGGTTAAGTTCCCTCCAAATACAAATCCTTCTATCATTGATTCGTTTCAAAAGAAGTTCAAGAAGATTGTTTGGAGTGACGAACTCACTCCAATTGAGTTTGAAAATGAGTGGTTCTCGGTTCTTGAAGAATTTGGTTTCCAAGGGCATGAGTGGCTAGGAGTAATGTTTGAGCTACGGCGTTATTGGATCCCTGCATTTTTTCATGATGTGAGAATGTCGTCCTTATTGAGGAAGACATCAAGGTCCGAGAGTCAAAACAGTTTTTTTTGGAAATTTCATAGGGTCTCAATCAAGCCTAGTGGTGTTCATGATGCAGTATAGCAGTGCAATTGAATCGCAGCGGCATAATCAGAAAAAGTGTGATATGGATTCCGCTACCTGCACTCCACGGATGAAGACACCTTACCAGTTTGAAAAGAACCTAACAGCTATTTACACTATCAATGCATTTTATGATGTCCAGGAGGCGTTTGTTAGTGGCACGTATCATTGCAGCCTTGATGAACTGAAAAAAGATGCCGATATCCATCACTTTAGGGTTGAAGACGAATTTGGCAGAATCTGTGCTGTTCAGAAAGTTGTTGCAAGCAATGAGTATCACTGTTCTTGCAATAATTTCCTCACTATGGGCTTTCCCTGCCGACATATTTTCTTTGCTTTGAAGAATACTCATGCAACTGTCTTACCTCCTACCCTCATCAACACTCACTGGACAAAGCAAGCGATTCTACAACCAATTTTTGAAGTGGATGGTGCAGTGTATGATGCGAGTGTTCAAATCGATGAAAAGAAGACGCTGCTGGCTGAAGTGATGACATAAATGTACGCTTGTGTCGACATTATTGGTGACGATATGGACAAATTGAAAGAGTTTTTAGTTATTTTAAAGGAATAAAAGGCTGCAATCACAACGTCACAAGTAGTTGATCCTTCTGCCTCAACATCAGCTAGAAACTATAAGTTTGAGAAATTTGTAGGCCCGTTACCGGATCAAGTGAATGTCCATCCTCCGGAAATGGCAAAGAACAAGTTCAGGAAGATGCGCATTAGAAGCGGTCAAGAGGTTGGAATCGAAAATTCCAAAAAGAAGACAAGATTATGTACTCTTTGTAAAAGGTCGGGACACAACATCACGACTTGTGCTCAATATGTTAATTAGGTGTTTCAAATTTTATATGTATTCAGATAGTAGGAAATGCACTTATGCATAATTACTCATGCACCAAAATACAGTGACTCATGCACTGTTATTTCTCTTTTCTGTTAATTAGGTATTTAGATATTAAGAAATGCACTTATGTATACTCACTCATGCACCAAAATACAGTGACTCATGCACTTTTATTTCTCTTTTCTGTAAATTAGGTATTCAGATATTGTCGTCAATATTAAGAAACACTTATGTATACTCACTCATGCACCAAAATGCAGTGACTCATGCACTTTTACATATCAACTGGTGCACCAACAAACAATGACTCTTGAACTGTCGGAGATAATAACTCATGCATTTTTAAATATTAACTCATGCACTTTGTTGCAACGCTTGAATGAGCATTGAACTTTCAATGAGAAACATTCATAAACTGTTCAAATGCCTACTGTCCGATGGATTACCTGATACTTACAAATACACCTACTGTTTCTTGAAAGCATCTGCTATATTACCTAAATTCGTAGAACCATTACCTAAACTGTTCACTAGATTAGCCAACATTACATTCAAACATTTTTTTTCGCACGCCCACGACCACGCACAGCTGCTACATTTCCAGCTTTCTTCTCTTGAATAATTTCTTCAACTCTGGCCTTCCTTTCATTAAACTCGCTGGTTAGGAGGGCGTAGCAATACTTGATCCTAAGCTTTGCCAACTGGCGTTTGTCTCCCGTATTCAGTTTAGGATTCCAGCTTGAGAGTCCATTGCCCATATATGTCTCCATATGTCTTAGTAGAAAGACCCCACAATCAACTTTGTTTTTAGCATCCCTCCATTTCATTTACAGCCTTTCACATGGGACATTTGCAATGTCTTCAATTGCTTTAGCTTTGGCTTCCATATCATTATTCATTAAGAAACTGACCATCAAATGTCTCTGCACAAATAAAACGGTTAAATTCTATTAACATTTATGTATATCAAAAGCTGTAATTGTTATAAAATCATTATACTGAATGTTTACTCACCACAATAGATGGTACTTTTCCATACTTGTTATCGTCCCCACTTGATGAATTGTCTATGATATGGAAACTTGGGTTCTTGACATTTATTGCCATCAAATAGTAATGCCCGTGGCTAATACCTGGGAAAAAGAACTGTACAAGTAAAAGAAAAACAGATTGTAAGTTATCTAATATCAATATTGACTTACTCATGCACATTAATGCAGTTATCATGCACATATATCCACCCCCTCATGCACTCACAACTATTCCTTCAAATTAACTCACTGATTCACCCAGAAAGAATAGTTCATGCACTGTACAAACAATATTTCATGCACCTGCAAGCATTGGTTCATGCACTTTTGAGCACTGCCTCATGCACCAATATACAAAACACTGTCTCATGCACCAACATACAATCACACAATCACTCATGAACATTGACCTACTAACTCATGCACCAATAATAAAAAGTCTCATGCACCACCATACAAAACACTGTCTCATGGACCAACATAATATCACACAATCACTCATGAACTTTAACATACTAACTCATGCACCAATAATAAAAACCTCGTGCAGTGTGATGAACATACTAATGCACCAGTAAAAGCTGAGTTTAAGATAATTACCACATCAACATTTTTAATTGTGTAGTTTTTGTTCTTAAAACCCTTGACACCATTAAATGTTTCTAGCATTGTATCTATGAATAGGCTAGATTTCTCCTCCATGCTGTATGATGTGTCATCACAAGCAAAAGTCTGCGAACACAAAAAATGAAAATTGATAAATTAGAGCACAAATTAACATAATATTGTTGCAAAGCTGTGTCTTACCATAGTCAATGACGGTAGAAAGAATCTCAACGGTGACATACGACCCCTATATGTTTCATTTTCATTTAACATGACTGTAAATGCATCAATGCACAGACTGTCTACTAGAGCATTTACAGCCAATGAAATCAAGTCCTTTTTCTTGAGAGTGGTATCTACCATTTGGAAAACCTTTTCACTGTAACAAAAAAAAAAATCAATTTGTAAACTAGGTACATGTTATTAAATGTTATAAACAAATTCATATGATTAAATATGTACTTACTCTTCCCCTCCTTCTTCAACAGTTATCCAATTATAAATGATCTTCTCATCGGTTGTTGTTCTTTCACAAATATTTACCTCTCTCTCCTTAAATGGTGAAATTGTATTTTCAAAAGGAAAAATGTTCCTTTTCTCTGCTGGTGTAGCATCAGATATACCTTTTGGCTCAGAACTGCACACAAATTTCACCTGACAAACCCCACATTCACAAGTTTTTTAATTAGGAAATTGTTTGAAATGGATAACACTTAGTTAGACAATGTATAATTCAGAGATAAACATGTTGTTTTATATACCTTTTTTGGTTGCTTATCTACATTATCATCCTGCACTTTTTCCTTGGTGATGTTCTCCTACAACACATACACACAGAATTTAGTTATTCACAGATGCACCAAAAAGCATTCATTCATGCACTGACAGTTATTAACAAATATTCACTAACAAGCATTCATTGATGCACCAATAATTATTCATTCATGCACTAATAATCATTAACTCATACAATATCTTCCATGCTTGTACTCTTTTGTTCTTGAGTTACAATCCCTTCTTTGCCAGCAACTTCCTTATTGCTCTCTTGATGTCCTTGTCCTGCTTGATCCACCTCTTGTTGTTGTACACTCTCTTCCACCTCCTTGTCCTTGTTCTTTTTGTCAGCAATTTGCTTGTCCTTCTTCTCCTTGTCCTCTTTGTCATCAACTTCTTTGTTAAGTTCCTCTACAACAACAGCCTCCAATTGTCCTTCTAATTCCACCTTCAAAAAATAGTATTTTTTGTTAATTATATAACATATTTACTCATGCACTTAGTGGGTTCTAATATTGCCTCATGCACACAGATACATTCATGCATATAGGACCAAATTTACTTATGCACCAACGTTCTTTAGCTTATGCACCTATAAACACTTACTCATGCACCAATCAGCTTCTAGTCATGCACCTATATAAATAGGCTCATGCATCTAAACCACCCTCAACAGTAATTTTAAAGTAGATTTTACCTGTATTGGTGACAGACCCAAGTCAAAACTAGGGATTTCTAGACCCATCTGCAATAATTAAGAAAAAGCATCAGTATCATACACTAAATGTTAATGTTATTCATGGAGAATCATGTACAAAATATTTTTGTAGAGTCACTTACCCTCCTATTTTCTGCCTGCTTATCTTTGTCCTTGTCCTTGTCCTTACCCTCATTACCCTTATCAACAATATCCTCCACATCCACTCCTCTACAAACGTCCTTCTCAACGTCTTCCCCAGCTACAGCCTTGTCAGAAATGACAACTTCTTCATCAATATCCAAGTTGTCAACTTCCTCATATTGCACACCATTATCATCATGCTCTTTTGTGATTGTATGGATGAGATCTGAAAACCCGGGAATAAACATGTTCCCGCTGTGTTCTTTTTGTTCAGTAAGTGTTTTCTCAACCTCCTCCATACATTTCACAGCTATATCCCAGAACTCAGTGTCTTGTGTTGGTTGCTCCTCAGACACCTCATCATGAATCGTTGAGGTAAGCTTGACATTGATAATTTTTTCGGCCTGGTTGTTGACAGTCTGCAAGACACTATTTTTCTTCAGTTGTGCCGGGATTTGCTTTTTTTTCATCAAAACAACTCGAACACTACGAGCCATGCCTTCAATCTCTTTTAGGTATTCCTCCATAAAAGATTTCACCTGCTCATCCGTTTGAACGACATTTGCTTGTTCAGTTGGAACATCAAGCTCTGCCTCTTCTGGCTCATTAACCTCCCTGGTCGCGCTTGCCTCTGCAGGTTCTTTGAAGGTTGGTCTACTGAGGAGAAATCCATTCCCGAACCCACCATGCAGTATTTCCTCATCCTCCCTATCTTTTAACATTTTGGTGGTCCAGTTCTTGATAATGGAGAATTTTCTGTGGACATTTAGACCTTTCCACTTCAACCTATCCACATAAATCAACTGGAAAACATAATTCAAAAAGAAATTAGTCATAGAATTCTTGTATAGCCGACACATATATTACTAGATAATGATTGACTCATGCACTCAGCGGCCCTTACCAATGCACTCATATTCTCTGACTCATGCACACATATATATTCATGCATCTAGAAACAAATTTACTTATGCACTCATTAAATTATGCACCTATAAACACTTACTCATGCACCAATACATTTTCTGTCATGCACCTGTACAAGTAGGCTCATGCATCTACACAATGCTAACTCTAGCACCTACATACACAGAGCAAGGCACATAGACATGTAGTTACTCATGCACCATCACAAACTAAATCATGCTCCTAGATGCACACAGATATATTATATGATGCACACAGTCATATAACATTATGCACCTATAAACACTGGCTCATGCACCTACACATAATTACTCATGCACTATATACTCTTAACCCTTGCACCTACACACATAATTACTCATGCACTATGACACAACAAGTGATGCACTAACACTATTTTCAGTCATGCATATACACACATTAACTCATGTAGTGATGAAAACACCAAAATGGGAATGTTTACCTGCAGTAGAAGCAAGCTGCCATTAAAAGTCTTTTGTTTCTTATTTGCCCATGCAACAGAGCAATTGATGAGGGCCTTGTAGAGGAATGAGCTCCAGTTAAAGTTCCTTATTTGATCTACATTCTCCAGCAATTGAAGAATCTTCAGATTTATTTTCCCACTCGAATAAGACTCAACAATCGTGTTGACAAACAACAGAATGAAATATCTTTTGAACCAAATCCCTCCATCATATGTTTTCATCTTCTTCAAGATGTCGGTTGCAGTCAAATTTCTGATTTCCTTTCCCTCAAAATCAGCCTTCAACTGCTGCAGAACCTCCTCATTGGTGAGTGCCTTAGGCAAATCAATCTCAACCTGTCCCTTGGGAATGCCAAGATAATCATAGGCATCAGTATCTGTGACGGATATCTTCCTCCCATCGCTGCGTTTTATTGTAGAGTTTAGAGGGTGAAACCTACTGCAGACATAATGCCCTAGCCTCATAGGCATGTCCTTTATGTCCCAGTGTACAATACTCTCAAAGCCAATTTCCATCAGAGCATTTCTCTGATTGGCAGTGAAATCAGTCTGGGAAAGCACGTAGGATGAAATGACAGAGGGGGATGTTCTACAAACTAGCATGGGGTAGTCCTTCCTCAGTTCTTTAATACCCGTTTTGTTGCCCAACTTTGGGATCTTGGACTCTACAACAAACACACTGTCCACACTCTCTTTATCCCCTCTCACCTTTTTCTGTGTTTTTTTTTATTGTTCTGCTCACCCTCCTCTAATCTGGCCTTGCCCTTTGTGTCTGCAGCAGCCTTTTTACGAGCATACTCCCTCTTTTCTGCTGCTTTGCTTTCCATCTTCAGCAGTATCTCAGCAATGGGTATATCGTCATTATCGCTCTGATCTTGGTCCAAGACCCTTGGCCTCTTTGAATAGTGAGGGCGCTTTGCCATGCTCTTTTTTCTCTTCCCTGCATTCAAAACTCAAAATGCATTAGATATTGACTAACAAATCCATGGCGATGAAAATTTTAAGAGATATAACGAGCAATAGCTTACCAAACATAGGAGTGGGAGGGGGTGCATCTCCATGAACTGTGGCTGGGTGCATAATTGGTTGGTCTTCAATGTCTGTTAATTCACAGTGCACAAGAATATGTTCATGCACACATTTTTAAACACACAAGCACAACCAGTTATTCATGCACCTTTTGCAAACATACTTATGCATGAGTGCTTTTTCATTGGTGCATAAGTATGTTTGAAATGTTGCAGATACAAGTGCTTGTGACTATATTGTTAAAGTGCATGAGTGGTTGTTCATTGGTGCACAAACATACTGATGCACCAAGAAGTAATTTACTCATGCTATATCAGATAGTGAGTCATGAACTAACATACCAACTCATGCACCAACAAGAAATTACAAAGAAATAACTCATGCACCAATAAGAAATAACTCATGCAGTTTAGTTATTTTTTACTCATGCATTTGTATTTCTAGTTGACTCATGCATTTATATTTCTATTTGACTTACCAGTGTCTATATATTTTTGTGATCTTGTTACTCTTTTTGTTATTGATGGTGATGGCAAAGTTGTGTTTGTAGTAACTGGATCTAGTTGTTTTGTTTTAGCCTGAGACCTGGATTTGTTTTGAGTTTCGCTTGGTGATTGTGTTTGAGTAATGATTAATGTACCATATCTTAACTCCTTGACTATGTCGGGTGGATTTTTGTCATCACAATGCTTTCCTTTTCCTACATATTATACACACATATATATATATATATCATTCATAATAGACAGTACTATTCACAAAACCACATGTTAGGCTCATGCATCTACACACTCTTAACTCAAGCACTTGCATAGAAAGAGGAAGGCACATACACATATAGTTACTCATACACCATCACAAACTAAGTCATGCACCTAGAAACAAATTTACTCATGCATTCATATTCTATAACTCATGCACACAGATATATTCATGCATCTTCATTAGCTGATGCACATACAAATAACAAGTCATGCACCTATAAACACTGTCTCATGCACCTACACATAATTACTCATGCACTTTCCACATAACAAGGCATGCACCTATAAAACACTGTCTCATGCACCTTTACATAATTACTCATGCACATATAAACACTGCATAGAAAGAGGAAGGCACATAGACATATAGTTACTTATACACCATCACAAACTAAGTCATGCATATAGAAACACTTACTCATGCACTCACATTGTCTGACTCATGCACACAGATATATTCATGCATTTTCATTAGCTGATGCACCTATAAACACTTACGCATGCACCAATTCGTTTTCAGTCATGCACCTATATAAACAGGCTCATGAAGTCTTGCATATACACACATAGGTACTCAAACACCATCACACACTAAGTCATGAGCTTAGAAACACTTACTCATGCACTAACACTCTTCAGTGATGCATCTACACACACATGTTAGAGCAAAAGCAGCGAGTGACATATATAGAAGATATTTTTACTGATCTATTATGCACAAACTTACATTCAGTCTAATATATAGAAGATATTTCAAATCAGAGCATGTATCTAGTGAGAAATATCTACATCGACCTTTTGCGATTATGTATTTAGTGAGAAATATACTTTGTGTTCCACTTGCTATCTTTGACCTCATTTTGTTCTTCTTTTGTTGTTGAATCTTCGTATTTCTGAGTTCTAGTTTGTTGCGACGATTCTTCTTCTCTTCTGTTGATTCGGTGAAAATCGCCTTTTCTAGGGTTTATGTTTCGAATCGCTAGAAATCACTCGGGAAATGCTTGATTGTGCAGCGGATGGTCGACTTGTGAAAGTGAGAGAGAGAACCGAGAAGAGAGCGAGAGCAAGAGAGCGAAGAAGAACGAGAGAGAGAACGGTTTGATTTCAGGGAACGAAGAAGACAATCGAAAAGCGAGAGTGAACAGTGTTTTAGGAGCCCGCTAACTTTCAATCGAAAAGCGAGAGTGGGCCGGCCCACTTAGCTTCTTAGTTTCTGGCCCTTGGATGGACTCCATCCTACGGATGGAGTCCATCCTTATTCCTTCTCTAAGAGGCCTTCCTCACCGGAATTTCACCCCAAAACAGATGGGTCACACTACCTAGATTAACTCATATATCAATAAGGGCTTGTTTGATCTTGTATTTATAAGGTCTTTATTAAATACTTTTTTTCCTCCCTTCACGTTTCTCTATACCACCCAAAATTCAAAAACTATTTTTCTAAAAGAAGAATTTATAAACAAAAAATCTTTATAAATACATAACCAAACAAACCCTAAATTATAAAGATTAATCATGTAAAAAAATTACCCATAAATATTTCCTAATACTAAGTGAAGTTGGACATTAACTATAAAATACACATACATAACATAACGCACATGCCATATTTGAGTCATATATAATTGTTAGATGTTTTCATATGCTAATTGTCGGGTTTTATGTTTATATACTTACCCAAAATTCAAAAAACTGTTTTTCTAAAAGAAGAATTTATAAACAAAAAGTCTTTATAAATACATAACCAAACAAACCCTAAATTATAAGGATTAATCATGTAAAAAAATTACCCATAAATATTTCCTAATACTAAATGAAGTTGGACATTAACTATAAAATACACATACATAATGCACATGCCATATTTGAGTCATATATAATTGTTAGATGTTTTCATATGCTAATTGTCGGGTTTTATGTTTTATATACTTACATTACGTCACCGTTGAAATCAATGGACAAATTTCCCGGCTTTAGTATACAAATGATTTTAGTGTGAATATTTTATGATTATAGTTTAAAACATATATTATCCTAATTTACATGTATAAAATACGATATGAAAATATGTCAGTAGCATAAGGGTTTATTTTTATTTTTATAGGTAATCATTAGGCTAATTTCAACTGCGATTTGAAGTCCAATCTAGAGTTTTTTTAAGAACGACAACCACAATACTAATAATTGAGTTAACATATGAATTAAGACCAAACATAAAAGAAGGAAGAAATCATTGTATACGGCTAAGTTTTTGTTTTTTAAGGTAATTATTAGATTAATTTCAAGTGCGATTTGATGTCTAATCTAGAGTTTTTTTTATGGACGACAACTACAAATATAATAATTGAGTTAACATATGAATTAAGACCAAACAAAAAAGAAGGAAAAAATCATTATATATTTTATCCTAATTAAATACATGACTAAATGTATTTAATTTTACATTATGTCGAAGGTTTGATATACACATCTATAATTAAGAATCCACTAAAATTACACTAATATGTAAAGACCATATATTATAAAATTGAACATAAGCTACCCAAAACCTAAATTCTTGATTAAAAGACTATTAAGGTAATAAGAATGGAAAATAACATCCATATACTAACCAAAACATAAATTCCTACGTGTCAATGATTTAGGTATGCCACGAAGCCAAGAGTCTAAAGTCAATTACATGTTTACCCTTTCCATTTAATAGTTTTCTTTTTCTTTTCATAATTTTCAGCAACATTTTTAAACTTAACATCTTTTCAAATATGAACATGAACGTGTTTTACATCTTTCTTGAAATTGTCTCTAAATATTACTATAAGCAAATATTTAGCTTAAAATTTAGAATTACTTTATCCTTCATTTTTGTTAAAAAAACGTTATCTTCTTCCTATACCATTTCCGAATATATTAAATATCACTTACTATATATAATAACGTACAATATACATTAATATTTTATAACTTTTTCTCATTTTTATATTGATTTCATATAAAAGTTACCTTTACATGTCTATAACATATTTTTAAGGTTACGTTTTTTACATGAATGGCAATTTTGTTTAGTAATAATATATATCTTTTTTCATTCAATTATCATCTTATACGTTATCTAGTTTCTTAATATAACCACCATCTAATATCTTTTAAGATAATAATTATTTAGGATCTACTTTCAATTTTGATGAATAATCTTGTCCGAGTTTAATTTATTTTCTTACTGTTTTGACATAATTATTTTCTTATTGATTTTTTAATATCTATCACTTAAATTGTTAAAAAAGATGGAGGTTACATTAGTTAAAAGACATTCAGATTTGTCTTGCAAAATAGTATATTGAATAGTATTTTGTAATTGACTAGACATCTCTATGTCCCTATAGTCCATGAAATCTGACGCTATCAGTCAACTTACAATATAGTCTTTAATGTAGTCATTAATGTCTAAGTTAATGACTTAGACCATGGACTTTGAATAATTCATAACTTCAGTTCACTTAATGGAGTTTCATTCACCAAAACACTTATGATGAGCCCATTTACGAATTATAAATTATTTGGACATTTTATCTAATTCCAAGTAGTGATTAAATAAGAATGAAAGATGTAATTCATATAATCAAGCATAAAACGTGTCTGATATACATAAAACAAAGTTCATAATGTAAGACAATACAATCTCAAAGCCATTCTCCAATGTGTTTGAGGCCCTTGGCCCTAGTGTGACTCTCATGCTTGGGCCTAGGCATAGGCTTGGTCAACGGATCTGCAATGTTGTCATCTGTGTGCACTTTGCACATCCTGACGTCTCCTCTATCAACGATGTGTCAAATAAGGTGATACTTCCTCAGTACGTGTATGGATTTGGAGCTTGAACTCGGTTCCTTGACTTGGGCTATGGCGCCATTGTTGTCACAATAGACGTCAATTGCCCCTGAAATGCTAGGAATAACGTCGAGCTCATCAATGAACTGCCTAATCTAGACAACCTCATTCGCTGCTTCACTAGCGACGATGTACTCTGCCTCTGTCGTAGAATCAACCATTGTGTCCGGCTTGGAGCTCTTCCAGGTCACAACTCCTCCATTCAGGATGAAGACATATCCTGACTGGGACTCAAAGTCATCCCGGTCTGTCTGGAAGCTTGCATCAGTGTATCCTCGAACGATTAACTCGTCATCACCCCCAAATACCAAGAAGTCATCCTTGGTTCTTCTCAAGTACTTCAGGATGCTCCTGGCTGCACACCAATGTGCCTCTCTGGGATTCGATTGGTATCTGCTACACATGCTCAAAGCAAATGCAACATCAGGGCGTGTACATATCATGACATACATGATAGATCCTATAGCAGAATCATAAGGTATCTTGCTCATCTTCTCTAGCTCAGCAGGTGTCTTAGGACACTGCTTCTTGCTGATGTATATGCCATGTTGCGTGGATAGAAATCTTTTCTTGGACTCATGCATTTTGAACATGTCAAGAACCTTATCTATATAAGTTCCTTGACTTAGTCCAAGCAGTCTCTTAGATCTATCTCTAGAGATCTTGATACCAAATATGTACTATGCTTCTCCTAAGTCCTTCATTGAAAAACATTTCTTCAGCCATCCCTTAACGGACTCTAGCATCGGAATGTCATTTCCAATGAGTAGTATGTCGTCCACATACAGAACCAAGAAGACCACTTTGCTCCCACTAAACTTCTTGTAAACACAAGGCTCTTCTTCGCATCTGATGTAGTCAAACTCTTTGATAACTTCATCAAATCGAATGTTCCAACTCATGGATGCTTGCTTAAGTCCATAAATGGACTTCTTAATCTTGCATACTTTCCTAGGGTCTGTTGGATCTTCAAAATCCTCTGGTTGTGTCATGTACACATCCTCTTCCAAATATCCATTTAGAAAAGCGATCTTGACATCCATTTGTCAAATCTCATAATCATAATAAGCGGCAATAACTAAGAGTATCCTAATGGACCTGATCATTACGACCAGTGAAAATGTCTCGTCATAGTCAGTACCATGAATCTGTTTAAAACCCTTGGCAACTAGCATTGCCTTATAAACAAATACATTTCCATCTTTGTCTGTCTTGAGTTTGAAAATCCATTTGCATCCAATGTATTTTACCCCATCTGGCAAATCTATCAAGTCCCAGACTTGATTTTCAGACATAGAATCCATTTCAGATTTCATGGATCTAAGCCATTTCTCAGAGTCTGGACCCGTTGCTGCTTGCTTATAAGTGGCAGGTTATCCGCTTTCTAAAAGTAGAACATCAAGGCTTGCAGTCAAGATGATCGAAATCATCATATCGTCTTGGTTGTACCCTTGTCCTGTTTGATCTACGTGTGGGTTCAACAACTGGAGCATTTTCCACAACTGTTTGTGGGTCCTCATTTGAATCTGGTTCTTGAGGTATTGGTTCTGGTACCTGGACAACTTCCCTTTGGGAATCTATGCCTCCAGAAACGAGAATCTCCTCGCCGACATCATCCATGTTGGCTTGTTGTTGGGTTTGTTGCTTATCTTGAACTTCTTCAAGATGAACATTTCTCCCACTTGGCTTCTTGGAAACAAATTCTTTTTTCCAAAAAGACACTATCCCTTGCAACAAACACTTTGTGTTCTGTGGAATTGTAGAAGTAGTATCCCTTGGTTTCCTTAGGATACCCTATAAAGAAGCATTTATCTGATTTGGGTGCAAGCTTATATGATAGTAAACACTTTACATAAGCTTCACATCCCCATATTTTCAGGAAAGACAGACTTGGAACTCTTTCAGTCCATATCTCATATGGTGTCTTGTCTACAATCCTAGACAGAGTCCTGTTTAGTGTGAACGCAACGGTTGTGAGGGCATATCCCCAGAAGGATACTGGAAGGTTAGCAAAACTCATCATTGATCGGACCATGTCCAACATGGTCCTTTCCTCCTTTCAGACACACCATTCAGTTGTGGCGTCCTTGGTTGAGTCAATTGTGTTATGATCCCACAACTTCTCATATGATGATCGAACTCCTGACTCAGATATTCACCACCGCGATCTGATCTAAGTGCCTTTATCTTCTTGCCAGTTTGAGTTTCTACTTCATTTTGAAACTCTTTGAACTTTTCAAAGGATTCAAATTTGTGCGCCATTAAGTAGATATACCCATATCTACTCATGTCGTCAGTAAACGTGATGAAGTATCGATAGCCTCCTCTAGCTTATGTGCTCATTGGTCCACATACATCAGTATGTGTTAGGGCCAGTAGCTCAGTAGCCCTTTCACCCGTCCTAGTGAAATGTGATCTTGCCCATTAGGCATGACTCACATGTCTCAAAAGATTCACAATCTATTGATTTGAGAATTCCATCTTTATGGAGTTTCTTCATGCGGTTCAAGCTAATGTGGCCCAAGAGACAGTTCCATAGATAGGCTTCACTCAAATCATTCGATTTTTGCCTCTTAGTAGTAATGTTATAAAGTTAAGACTTGAGGTCCAACACAAAGAGTCCATTACTCATGGGAGCATTGGCATTGAAAATATCATTCTTAAAATAGAAAGGTCTCCATTCTTAATGATAAATTCAAAACCTTTAAGATGCAAAACTGAAATCGAAACAAGGTTCTTAGTAATTGAAGGAACAAAATAACAATTATTCAATTCTAAAACTAAGCCAGAAGGTAAAGATAGACTATAATCTCATACGGCGAGCACAACAACTCTTGCTCCATTTCCAACGCATAGGTCTATCTCTCCCTTCTCCAACTGCCGCCTACTTTTTAGTCCTTGCACATTCGAAATAATGTGAGAACCACATCCAGTATCTAATACCCAAGTAGTAGCTTTGGTTGTTAAGACTTCAATAACAAAAAAATCTGAAGTGGAACTCATAGTTCCATTATTCTTGTCTTCCAGGTACTTGGGGCAGTTTCTCTTCCAGTGCCCCTTGGCCTTGGAGTAGAAGCAGTCATGCTGAGCAACCACCTTTGGCTTCTCAGCTGCCTTGGGTTTGACAACTTTCTTGCCTTTCTCTTGGTTTTGTTGCTTCCCTTTAGGCCCCTTCTTAAATTCTTTCCCTTTGTTGACCATAATAACTTCTTTCTTATTGTCAACTTGGACATTTTGCTCAATTGTTTTGAGCATGCTTTGGAGTTCATTCAGAGTTTTGTTATTCTCAACTATTGAGCGCATGGTGAATTTCAAGTTATCGTTGCTAGACATGATTTCTACAAAGGAAGTAATATGCATATAAGTTTATGTTTGACATGCAAAAGCTCAAAATTAAACATGCTTTAAAATTTAAGCAAATGCACATTTTATTCAGATTAAGTTTGTCCCTGGTGAATAAAATGATTCCAATACCCTATATCAGATAAGACCCAAGCGTACTTTGGCACTTCCTCAAGTCTTATGTGATCAAGGTAAGTAGCATTTACTAATTATAACTCCTTATAATTCTTGGTTGATGGCCGACATCCCATGTCAGACTCATCTATATGCCTCAAGATCTAAAACTTTGCCTTTTGGTATCTTGTTGAGTATAACCATATCAAGATTTATGAATCCCTTATATAGATCCACCCTCACTATCCCAAGGTCAAAGAAGGACACCTCGCTTTGACGAAACCTATCCAACGAATTCCAAGGGCCTCATGGGTTATGACATGGAAAGACAATACCTCAATATTCTTTTAGAGACTTAAGCATGCAATGGTTGTCTATTTACTAGTGAACAAAATAACATAAACAAACAATCATGCAAGGCTTAAAATAATAAAGCATTCAAAATGCAATAATTAAATGTGATCCTAGTATGACCCCTAAAAACCGAAATTAAAGATCTAATCTTCATGGGTCTTGTTCTTTATGGATCTCCATCCTTAGTACCCTTCATGGATCTCCATCCTTGATCTTCATAGGATCTTCACTTCTTGTAATACATAATTTTCTAAATAATCTAATTACTGAAAATTAAATTACAAAAATACATAACGATACGCAGATCGTGTACAAGAAAACATAACGATACGCAAATCGTATTTTCTATCCTAAAGTGGGAAATACTAGTCACCTCACGCAAGCAATAATATCATAATATTAAAGAACATGCATGCAATAATAATATCAAATATTATAAATAATATTAATCTAATTAATAACAATAAGCAATTTAAATAAATTTAAATATAACATTATTAAATTAAATAAATCATCTCATGAGATAAATAATTCAATATCAAATTCTTAATTCAAATTAAAATCAATATATATAATTAATCATTAAAATACATTATTGGATAAGATATGCATAAATAAGGTAAGATATCAAATATCCTTATCTTAATCTAGTGAGAATCTATACTAACAACTTTTAGGAAATTATATTATAGATAATATCAAATATTATCCAATTGGGCAAATAAGATCTTATCTTATACTTTTTAGGAAAAAATCCTAAAACCCAAAATCTACCCAACCGGACCGAATCGCGCCCGAGCCTAGCCCAGACCAACCCATGCCCCAAGAACCACGCAGCCCCTGCGGACCGACCCGGGCCCAACCCGAACCGGCCACCACCCGCGCGACCCACACGGTTCAGCAGAACTGCAGAACCGGGTCCAACCTAGTCTAGACCGCGCGAAACGGAACCGCACCTATGGTCCGGTGGACCCGCACCACGCACATGCCACGGTTCTGCACTGTGCAGAACCGTGGTCCGCTGGGCTCATCCCCATGAGCCGGGGTGCGCGCTGAACCGGATTGGATCCGGTTCGGTCCGTACTGTTTTTTTTCTTGTATGAAACAATTTCATAAAATTCAGAATAAAAAAAAACTGAATTTGGGTAATTGATCCATCTTATGAAAATCAAAAACTTCATCTAATGATTTAAAACATGCCAAAAAACCATATCTCTTGCATAATTGAATCATATGAATCAAGTATGGGTAGAACAATTTTTACATGCATATTTGTTCATAAAGTTCTACAACTTTACTAATCCAATTAATCAAAAACAAAATTTTAATCATGCAAATTAACCTATATATCAATTTACCACTTAATTTGAATCAAGACATGCATCAAAATTAACTCTTTTAATATTTTGATCCTATCAAATTATGCAAGAGGCTCTGTGACCACTATTGGGATTAGATGCGTATAAGCGAAATTTCAGAAAACTATTTTTTAGCATCTTACAAGGATCTCATGCATGAATCAATAGAGATCAATTAGAAGTAGAGTTACATACCATTTGATGTGAGTCTGAAATGTTCCTGCAGGATTTCAGCGGAGATCGAAAGTCCCAAGTGTGGCTTCTCTAATTAGTCCACACGAGTCTGGAATCTAGATCACCTTTGGTCTCGTCTGCTAGAACGACGAACGAAGGAAACGAACTTGGCTTCACTTTGGAGCAATTCGGCCATGCCCTAGTTGGAGGAGAGGAATGTGTTCGTTTCCTTTTGAAAACGATTACTTATAAGATCATATCTTATCTTTGATAATAGATATAATATCCTTATATTGTATCTATATATCTTCTAATAAGATATCTCCTTATCTAGTAATTATTCATGGTAACTCTTATCCATTAATAATAAAAGCCAATCTCTCAATTAAAGCCAATGGACCGAAATCTCCATGTCCAACATGGGCTTTCGGTTCGGTTTGATCCAACCAAATAACTCTATGTGTGTGACCTCATAGCACCGGTTATTATAGCCATGGATCTAACCCGATTAAGTCCATTAATCGTAGTTGGCTTCTAGCAAAGCACTACGATCTCTAAAATACCCGGATTGTAAATCTCCATTAATAGTCCTATTCCATGTTCGATAATTGCATTTTTTATTAAAGGACACAATTCCTTCATATTTCAACCAATATCTCTTCAATAATATGGTTTGCATATTATAAATTTTCAATATTAGCATCCAAATGCCACTCCGGTTTCCACTATGACCAAGACATGATAATTTGCAATCAACTCTAGCGGTTAACAAAAACCCATTGTGAATCCAACCAATAATAGAGGAATGAATAAATTCCAATTAACAAAAAACTATTGAAATGATAACATAGTATCAAACTCATATTCATTGTATAATTATAGGGTAAACTGTAGAAAATTACCCATTATAGGACAAGTTTTACAAAAAAATACAAGAAAATGAGAAAAAAACCGCTTCTAAAATGCCAAGTTTATAGAGAACCGTCCTATATTTGTTTTGGTAAAAAAGAATCACCCATGTTAGGAAAATCATTAATCTTCTGTTAAATACATAATTGACAATAAATTGATTTTTTAATAAGTCATTCTAAAATACTACTTCAAATTGGAAATTTTAAGCTATTTGTTCAAGAATATGGTTTGCATATTACAAGACTTACAAGTGATGAATTTAACTTCCAATTCATATCTACTTTGATTGCTTAACAGATGGATATAACAAAATCACCACGAATAACCAAAGATATGGAGTTACAGACAAAAAAAATGATAAGTTAGATAAAAGGGTCAACAACTGTACCATAGACGTTCAATTCACAACAGAGTTAAGAAAAGAGCTTCAAAAAAGTTACATGTCGAGTTACTTAAGACTTAAAGCAACTAAAACGAGGTGAGTACTGGAGTTATCGTCCATCTTCCAACAAAAAAACCTCGCCCTTTTTGGATTTCCCCCCAGATTACGATAAGATGTAGTCAATTAACAGCCGTATAACCTAATTTAACCCTTGAAGAAGATAAAACGTTTGAAAATTTGTCAATATGATTAAAAGATAAAACAAGTTATACAACCCTGCTCTTCTAATATAATTATAATTAATGATACCTTATATTACTATATATAATCGAATGTGAAAAGTGTAATGAAATAAAATAATGTGTAATGAGTATAAATAATGAATAGTGTCGACAATAGAGTATGTATAGTAGTTGTGCAATGTTACTATATATAATCGAATGTGAAGGTTATTTATCCTTAGTTATAAAACGCTTTTTTTCGGGAATGAAACTATAAAATTCAGCACTTAATAACACAGAAATATTTTTTTGGACAAAAGAAATACTGAAATAATTTTAACAAAATAATAAAGTAGTATCGATATATAATATCATAACATATTTTTGTTTAGTTCTAATAAAAGACAATATAATCATAAAGATAAATATTATTTCATAGTATAAATGAGTAACGCATATTTATATTTAAACATTTAAGACATAATAAATATATAACACTATTAATAAAACTAATAAAAATTATAATATTGTACCTTAAAGGTGAGTAAGAAAAATAGAACCAAAATCAAGATTGTTAAATTTTAAATTGTTAAGGGATGACAAAGAATACTAATTCAATTTGTTAAGTTGGTTAATCATTGCTTCTCTATAATTTCTTACAACTATTAGTGTTCTGTAAGAAATTTATGTGATAATTATGTAGTATACAATATTTAAATATATAAAATATATAATTACAAAATAACAAACATGATAAATTGTTATAAAAAATTATTTTCATACAATGTTGTAAACAAGTGCAAACAAGTAAAGTATTACATATATTATTAATTTAACCAATCACCAATGGAATGAACGAATCATAGTACCAAATTACA
The DNA here is from genome assembly GCA_027886185.1 of Rheum nobile. Taxonomy (NCBI): domain Eukaryota; kingdom Viridiplantae; phylum Streptophyta; class Magnoliopsida; order Caryophyllales; family Polygonaceae; genus Rheum; species Rheum nobile. The sequence continues at coordinate 1,344,281 of WOAB01000167.1, forward strand.
AATTCGCATGATAAAATCAAAATATAAATGCACAATGTTGATTACATGGTACAAATATGCATATACAAATTACAACTTCAAATCAAAATAAACTCATGTTAAAATAAAAATTTTAAACAAAAATTATTGAAAACAATTTACAAATTCTCACTAGATTCACTACAATTCATTAACCAAATTCAAAACATATCCCGTACGTAGCACGAGTATTCCTACTAGTAATATATATTTGAGATCTTCACATTGGATATCCCACCGATCTGCATAGTCTAAAACAAGGGGTGGTTAAAAAAATATGAAAAAATAATGTGTAATTAAATGAAAAAGGGATATAGTATATGACATATACTTCTCTACATATTTAAAAATAGGGAAATCCTATATGCACACGTTTTTTCGTCTAAATGCACACGAAATTATGCACTTATTGTAAGCGTACAGGTTCTGTGCGCTTACAATAAGCGCATAATCGGCAATAAAAAAAAGGAACATCAGATCTATGCGCTTAAAATAAGCGCATAGGAGCTGTGCGCTTATACTAAGCGCACATATGTGATGGGCAATTTTTTTTTTTTTTTTGCATTAACATTAGCAGTACAACTATATGATATAATCAAATTGGATATAACTATAAGGATATAACCAATTAGGTTATATCTTATGGTTATATTCTATAGTTATATCATATATTATATTTTATAGTTATATACTATTGTTATATTCTATAGTTATATACTATGGTTATATCCAATTTGGTTATATCTTATGATTACATCCTATAGTTATATACTATGGTTATATCATATAGTTATATACTATGGTTACCTGCTGATGAGTTTGTTGAGCCACCTGCTGGGGTCGGGCCGATGCAGGTTGAGGAGCCTGCTGTTGTTGCTGATCGGCGTTTTGAGGCCGGTACTTCTAGTGGCGCAGCTGCCCAATCTTATGAAGGGTCCTGGCAGGACCAAATGTTAGTTGAGATGCGTCGTATGTCTCTTCAGTAGGAGGCGCTTTCCGCTCAGCACATCCGCTTTGTTGAGGGGCAAGCTATGATTATGAGCCAGCTGGAGGAGATGCAGCGTCAGCAGGCGGAGTTCTACAACCGCTTCCCTTATCCACCACCTCAGTGAGTTTTGTTCTTCTTTTCATCTCACAACCCTATGGAGAACTAAACATCTTTGTTTCGTCTGACGATTGAAGCCATCAGTTGATATTGTTGTGAGGTTATTACTCTTGTTCTATTTCCTATTTGGTTGTATTAATTCTCCTGAGTTTATCTTGATTGAATCTTGCTGATTTCGCTAGCCTGCGCATCTAGTTGTTATTGGTAATTTTCTATTGCTAGGATTTGAGTATTTCTAGTTGGAATTCCTTATCTAGGGTAGCAAGCACAATTTACATGTACTAGTTGTGAATGTTTATTGTGAGAAGAGTTATTTGCATGTCGATTACTGACTAATTGTTAAGTATTGCATGCACCTATATATTCCTAAACATATTGCTGCTATTGAATTGAATCTTGATAGTTTATTGATTATTTGATAGTTAGGGTTATCAGGACTAGTTGGACTGATAACTATTTTAGAATATGGATTAGGACAACCATAGGATTGAATGAACTTGAGATGTCAATGATCAACCTATCATACTGATGTGTGGATTAGGACAACCATAGATGCACCCAAATTCAGCATGGCTTTATCGAACGTGGTGTCGCCTATCTTGCAAGGAATGCTAAACATGCCAGGGTCGCTGCATTTCTTGGGCATCCGCTTTTGCAGCATAGCGGATACATTCTCATACATCTGGACCATCTTCTTCGTTTTCTCTATTTTCTTCCTCTTAATCTTGCACAATTCCTTCAAAAATTTTGCATAGCGAGGGATGTTCTTAATCAATGTGATCAACGGAATGTTTACCTCGCAATTACTGAAGGTTTTAAAGATCTCTTTGTCGTTCTCCGGCCTTCTAGTATCCTTCAATGCCTCAGGGAATGACGCGGGTGGCTTCAGCGAGCCGAGTGGAGGAAAATATGGACGAACGTAGTCGTCTTGGACGTCAACAGGGAAACCGCGGTCGCGGTTCCGCTTCTGGCAAATCTGGTGCATCAGGAGGAAATCCGCGGTTGCAGAAATTTTTCCGTGGTCGTGGATCGTTACGCTGTTCATCCGAATTTTTGGCATTTTCTGAGGGCTCTCCAGAGGAACTTCCGCGATTGCGGAAATCTTGCCGCGGGCGCGGAAAAGCTTGCTGATCGCCCTCCGAGTTTTCTTCGTTTTGTAGAGAGTGGTCTGGCACAAAACCGCGGTCGCGGTTTTCAACCCACGGTTGCGGTTTCTCCTCTATAGCCCCCGTCATTTCCTTCCATTGCGTTCCACTCCTTAGCGTCATCGCGCTGATGTTCTGCACTGGATTCAATTCTGTCTGTGATGGGAGTTTACGCGCATCCCTAGCCTCCAGTCTGCTCACTGCTAGAGAGAACTGTCCAACCTATTTTTCCAAGTTCTGAATACTGGACTTAGTCTCATGCTGAAATTGTATCATGTTGTTCTGCATGGTGGACACCGTCTGAGTGATACCGGTCATGCACTGCGCAAGAGACTTGATCTGGTCGTCAATAGACATAGAAGAACTGGAACTTTGGCCTTGATGTCTAGGCTCATATTGCGGTCTAAACTGTTGTTGTTGACCTCTAGGCTGCTGAAATTGCTGTTGGCGTAGTGGAAACTGCTGTGGCCTCGGGTGGAACTCCTGGTCATCACGACCCTGAGGAAGATTCTGCTGATTCCCGTACCTCAAATTAGGGTGATCTCTCCACCCTAGATTATAGGTGTTGGAGTACGGATCCTATCTTGGCCTCTGTGGACCAAAACCTCCTATAGCATTCACTTCAGTTGTGGGCTCTTACAGTGTGGGACACGCATCAGTAGGGTGCATCGTGTCATAGCAGATTCCGCAGGACTTAACCTGCTGCGGTCCACCTTTCATCATGAAACGCCTCATCATCTCCTTCATCTCAGCCATCTCAGAAAGTAGTGAGGATGATGGTTAAGAATCTGCGGCCTTAACTGCTTGAGCGCTTGCTCTCTTGCTAAATTGCCTTGAGCCCTCAGATAGCTCAAAGAATATCTCGAATGCTACAACTGGCGTCTTGTTTAGAATGTTACCGCCACATGCTACGTTCACCATCACGCGCTCATCATCAAGAAGTCCACCATACAGATATAGAACGAGGTCTTGGTCAGAATAACCATGGTATGGACAACTTGATATCAACCTCTTGAACCTCTCATAATACTCATACAACGTCTCAGTAGCATGCTGTTCGATGTTGCTGATGTTCCTCTTCAAGCTATTGAGCTTCATTGCAGGGAAGTATTTCTCCAGGAAAGCTTTCTTCACATTCACCCATGTATCTATGCTTCCTGGGGCCAACCAATAGAACCAATCATTGGTAGCATCCTTCAGAGAGAAAGGAAAGACCCTCAGCTTGATCTGGTCCTCAGTAATGTTCATTGGCTTCATGCTGCTGCAGACATCGTAGAATTCAGAGAGATGCTTGTTGGGGTCTTCTCCACTCATCCCATGGAAGTGGGGTAGTAAGTGAATCAGCCCAGATTTGAGCTCAAAATTCACATCGTCTGCCAACTCTGGAAATTGCACAGCAAGTGGCTGCTGCTCTAGATTCGGTGCAGTCAAATGCCTCAAAGTCTGTTCCTCAGCCATCTCGAGTTGCGTACGGGCTTCTCTACGGTTCCTGGAAAGTGTCCTCTCAATTTCTTGTATCAAGATCTAAGATTGGAGAGTCAGTAGCACGGGTGTAGACCATAAGATAGGTCCACACAATAGTTGGTACACAAACAAACAAACAAGAAAAATTGAAACTTTGCCTCCCCGACAACGACGCTAAATTTGATGAGGGGTTTGTCGTAGACTCCTATCAAATAACCTCAAAAACCTAACTAACGTAGTAGGGTAAATAAGGATCGATCCCACAGGGAGGTAAACAATCTTCCTAAATGCAAAATTTGTATGCCAATAGTAACAAAAGGGGGGGGGGGGGGGGGTTTAGGTTTGTAACGAGTAACAATGTAAATCAATGCAAAAGATGTAATCAATGTGTGAGAAGTAACTTAGCCAGACAAATATCCACACTTCAGCTTGATTGGTTGATCCTAAATTATCTCCAATTCCTACCAATGAATATTCATATTTCGATCTTATGTATATAGACAGGTCAACTTGCCCTGAAAATACTTACCATTAAATAATCAAGAAACAATCAAGATTCAATCTAACGACAGCAATAAGCATAGGAATTAAGCAGGATACATGCAATACTTAACAATTAGTCAGTACTCGACATGTAATCAATTCTCTTCACAATAAACATTCACAACTAGTTCCTGTAAATCGTGATTGTTACACAAGATAAGGGATTTCAACTAGAAATATCCAAACCCTAGCAATAGAAAATCACTAATATCAACTAGATGATCAGACTAGTCAAATCAACAAGAATCAATGGGATGAAACACAAAGAGAATCAATATAATCAAATGAAAGAAAATAGAGTTATAATCTCACAACCAAATACAAACGAAGGCTTCAATTGTCGGACTAAACAATGGTTGCTCAGTTCTTCATAGTCTTCAAAGGATAAAAACTCTAAGGGAAAATAATGAACGATCATCTGAGAGCCAAAAGGCTGCTATCTAATGAATATCAAATACCTAGCAAACCCTAATCTCTAAAAAGATAATAATAAAAATCTCCTAAAATATAATAAACGAAATAAAAAGAAAAGAAATAAAATAACAAAGATCTCGGTCGAATCGTCGACGCGCTCCGCGCCTGGGAAAGGATCCGCGACCGCGAAAATACTTCTGCACCCGCGGTTTTGCTCTTCGCTGAATTCTTGCTTCTGTCGTCCATCCGTGCCCGCGGCCAAGCTTCCGCACCCGCGGTTTTGCTTGTGTTGCGACTTTTACTTCTCGCTTGCGGTCTTCTCTTATGGCTTCGCCTTCATCTTCAATGTCTTCACAATATGCACTAAAGTCTTTCTTTCCGCCACTTCTTCTCTACAACTCCATTCTCCTCAAATATCTTCTAAACCCACACAAAATGGTACCTAATATCCAGTAACAACTCCTAGTTACGCACTACAAAGTAGAGCGTATCAAATTCCCCCATCGATGGGTTGAGCGTCACCACTGATATGGCGGACCCTGTCGTCAGAGAGCCCGTTTGCGCCATTACTGGGGCAAACCTGGAGTTGGTGGCCCAGTGTTTCGGTGGTGGCGGTATCCCGATGGAGTCCCTCTTATAGAGGTCGACTAACCAACTGTCCAGTCCAGAGAGGGACGACCGCCGCATAGAGTCAATGTACTTGATGATGCTCCTCGGCTATACCGTTTTCTCGGACAAGTCGACGAACGCCGTCAAGTAAAAGTACATGGCGCTACTCATTGACCACGACCGCACCGGTTGTTATGCCTGGGGAGTCGGTGTATTAGCCGTCCTCTACCGAAATTTGGGTGAGGTGTCGAGGGCCAGGTGATACGCTCTACTTTGTAGTACGTAACTAGGAGTTGTTACTAGATATTAGGTACCATTTTGTATGGGTTTAGAAGACATTTTAGGAGAATGGAGTTGTAGAGAAGAAGTGGTAAAAAGGAGGATTTTGGTGCATATTGTGAAGACATTGAAGATAAGGCGAAGCCACCACAAGAGAAGACCGCAAGCGAGAAGTAGAAGTCGCTGCAGAAGCATTTCCGCGGGCGCGGATGGATGGCCGCGGTCGCGGATTGAAGACAGAAGCAAGAGTTCAACAAAGAGCATTTCCGCGGGCGCGGAAGATTTTCCACGGTCGCGGATTTCCCTACTGGCACGGAGCATGTCGACGATTCGTCCGAGATCTTTGTTATTTTATTTCTTTTATTTTATTTTCTTTTATTCCGGTTATTATATTTTAGGAAGATATTATTTCTTATCTTAGGAATTAGGTTTTCCTAGGTTATTTATCCTTCTTTCATAGGAGCCTTTTTCATTATCACTTTATCGTTCAGTTTTTCCCTTAGAGTGTTATGCTTTGAAGACTATGAAGAACTAATCAACCATTGCTTAGTCCGACGATTGAAGCCTTCGTTTGTGTTTGGTTGTGAGATTATAACTCTATTTCCTTTCCTTTGTTTATATTGATTCTCTTTGTGCTTCATCCCATTGATTCTTGCTGATTTGACTAGTCTGATCATCTAGTTGATATTAGTGATTTTCTATTGCTAGAGTTTGGATATTTCTAGTTGAAATCCCTTATCTTGTGTAACAACCACGATTTACAAGAACTAGTTGTGAATGTTTATTGTGAAGAGAATTGATTACATGTCGAGTACTGACTAGTTGTTAAGTATTGCATGTATCCTGCTTAATTCCTATGCTTATTGTTGCCGTTAGATTGAATCTTGATTGTTTCTTGATTGTTTAATGGTAAGTATTTTCAGGGCTAGTTGACCTGTCTATATACATAAGATCGAAATAGGAATATTCATTGGTAGGAATTGGAGATAATCTAGGATCAACCAATCAAACTGAAGTGTGGATATTTGTCTGGCTAAGTTACTTCTCACCCATTGATTACATCTTTTGCATTGATTTACATTGTTACTCGTTACAAGCCTAAACCCCCCTTTTGTTACTATTGGCATACAACTTTTGCATTTAGGAAGATTGCTTACCTCCCTATGGGATCGATCCTTATTTTACCCTACTACGTTAGTTAGGTTTTTGAGGTTATTTGATAGGAGTCTACGACAAACCCCTTATCAAATTTAACGCCGTTGCCGGGGAGGCAAAGTTTCAATTTTTCCTGTTTGTTTGTTTGTGTACCAACTATTGTGTGGACCTATCTTATGGTCCACACCCATGCTACTGACTCTCCAATCTTAGATCTTGATACAAAAATTGAGAGGACACTTTCCAGGAACCGTAGAGAAGCCCGTACGCAACTCGAGATGGCTGAGGAACAGACTTTGAGGCAGTTGACTACACCGAATCTAGAGCAGCAACTACTTGCTGTGCAATTTCCAAAGTTGGCAGACGGTGTGAATTTTGAGCTTAAATCTGGGTTGATTCACTTATTTACCCACTTCCATGAGATGAGTGGAGAAGACCCCAACAAGCATCTCTCTGAATTCCACGTTGTCTGCAGCAGCATGATGCCAAGGAACATTACTGAGGACCAGATCAAGCTGAGGGCCTTTCCTTTCTCTCTGAAGGATTCGGCCAATGATTTGTTCTATTATTTGGCCCCAGGAAGCATAGATACATGGGCGAAGATGAAGAAAGCCTTCCTGGAGAAGTACTTTCCTGCAACGAACTCAATAGCTTGAAGATAAACATTACCAACATCGAACAACATGCTACTGAGACATTGTACGAGTATTATGAGAGGTTTAAGAGGTTGATATCAAGTTGTCCATACCACGGTTATTCAGACCAAGACCTCGTTCTATATCTATATGGTGGACTTCTTGATGATGAGCGCATGATGGTGAACGCAGCCTGTGGTGGTAACATTCTCAATAAGACGTCGGCTATAGAATTTGATATATTCTTTGAGCTATCTGAGGGATCAAGACAGTTTAGCAAGAGAGTAAGCTCTCAAGCAGTTAAGGCCGCATACTCTCATCCATCGTCCTCACTACTTTCTGAGATGGCTGAGATGAAGGAGATGATGAGGAGGTTTATGATGAAAGGTAACCAACAGCAGGTTAAGGCCTGTGGCATATGCTATGATACGATGCACCCCACAGATGCGTGTCCAACGCTGTAGGAGCCCACAACTGAAGTAAATGCTATAGGAGGCTTTGGTCCGCAAAGGCCAAGATATGACCCGTACTCCAGCACCTACAATCCAGGGTGGAAAGATCACCCTAATTTGAGATAGGGGAACCAACAAAACCCTCTACAAGGCCGGGATGATCAGGAGTTCCACTAGAGGCCGCCACAATTCCTACAACAGCAACATCAATTTCAGCGGCCTGGAGGTCAACAACAGTTTAGAGCACAATATGACCCTAGACCTCAAGGCCAGAGTGCAAGTTCGTCTATGTCCGGTGATGACATGATCAAGTCTCTTGCTCAGAGTGTATCGACGTTGACAAACACTATGGTCCAACAAAATCAAGAGATGAAATCGAGCATTCAAAACCTGGAGAAGCAGGTGGGGTAGGTTTCTCTGGCAGTGAGCAAACTGGAGGCCAAAGATTCGGGGAAACTACCATCTCAAACGGTAGCAAACCCAAGAGAGAATGCCTGTGCAATGACACTGAGAAGTACTAAGCAGCTGAATGTCACACCCTTAGCTGAAAGGGGCGAAGTATTGGAGGATGCAGGAGACGACAACGAAGCTGACGTGCAAAGGGCGATCATCAAGCATTTTCGCGACTGCGGCAAGATTTCTGCGACCACGGAAATCCCTCTGGAGAACCCTCAGAAAGCACCAAAAATTTGGAGGAATAGATCAGCCCATTTCTGCGACCGCGGAAATGCCCCTGGAAGCGGAGAAATTTCCGAAGAAATGCCGCGATCGCGGGCCCAAATCCGTGACCGCAAATTACCTGTTGACGTCCACGACGATTATGTTCATCCATACTTTCCTCCACTCAGTTCGCTGAAGCCACCCGCACCATTTCCCAAAGCATTGAAGGACACCATAAGGCCGAAAAACGATAAGGAGATCTTTGAAACCTTCAGTAATTGCGAGGTAAACATTCTGTTGATCACACTGATTAAGAGCATCCCTCGCTATGCAAATTTTTTGAAGGAATTGTGCAAGATTAAGAGGAAGAAAACAGAGAAAACTAAGAAGAAGGTCCAGGTGAATGAGAATGTATACGCTATGTTGCAAAAGCGGATGCCTAAGAAGTGCAGTGACCCAGGCATGTTCAGTATGCCATGCAAGATAGGTGACACCACGTTCGATAAAGTCATGCTGGATTTGGGTGCATCTATAACTGTGTTGCCTCTCTCGCTGTATGAATCCTTGGGGCTTGGACCATTGCATGAGACAAGGATAGTGATTCAATTGGCGGATATGTCTACTGTGTATCCCAAAGGAGTCGTGCAGGATGTTCTGGTAGAGGTCGATAAGCTGATTTTCCCTGCTGACTTCTTTGTGATGGATACGGGACAAGACAAGCATGCAACCCTTGTGATGTTGGGTAGACCGTTTATGAAAACGGCGAATACAAAGATTGATGTGAGTAGTGGTTCACTCACCATGGAGTTTGATGAGGTGAGGGTCGAATACAACATTGATGATGCAAAGAGACACCCCCCTGATTGTGATCCCAAGTGTTCGGTTGATGTGAGTAACCCAAGTTGATCCAAAGGGCACCATGTCGAGCCACGACACTAACCAAGGCGCTGCTCGGGAGGCAACCCGAGGTATGGATGTTTGTTTCCCTTTCTTATTTTTCTCTCTTTGTATTTTTGTTTTGCGTTTTCGTTCATTTTCGACTAACCTGCAGGCTAGGAGAACCACCAGAGACGAAACCGCGGCCTCAAAACCGCGACCGCAGCCCCAACCTCAGATGCCAGCATTTACTTTCAGTCGAAAAAAAAATAATTTTTTTTCCTGAAGATACCGTGACCGCGGTCTTAAAAACTGCGATCGCGGCCCAACTGTCCGACTTTTACTACGAGAGACGGCGCGTATCATGCTGCCAAGGAGGAGACATTAGCCCGTCATTTTTATTTGGCATCGATGATGGCCCAACATTCGACAACTGATGAGGAGGAGCTCCAGAGTCAACTGCAGATTTGATTATTGATATGGAGTGACAGAGCCCACTACACGATTGCATTAGGGCTCCAATTTTGTGTTCAAAGAAGGCTCGTTCAACCCCGTTTCTTTGATGTACCACTTCCCTTTACAGTGGATCTCTTTGGTTGCACGAGGAGTTTGCTTGAGTAGGACCGCCGCAACACCAAAGACTTGTGTTTTCACTGATTTACCGCCAGCTCTGACGTCCAAGTCCAGGCCACCTCGGCGACGGTCGTGAGTACTTTTCTACTTCCCCAGTGCTTCATCTTTTAGTCTTTCATTACATTGAGGACAATGCAATATTTAAGCATGGAGGAGTGATCTATACTTGCTAGTCGTTTGAGAAAGAAAAAAAAAGAAAAAAAAAGAGAAAAGAAAATCCCGGGCTAAGCTGAAAACCCGAAAGGGCGGCTTAGGCAATAAGCAGGTGGCTCGGACCAGCATTAGGCTGGGGTAATAAGAGGTCAAGAGTGATGTGAGTTTTGTGAGCCCATCTATAGAAAAATGAAATGAGTGGCTAGGTAAAAACCCGAAAGGGCGCTTGGGCAAAATGAGTGAAAAGAAGAAGAGTGATTATTAGGATTCCTCATTTTTCCTGGCATGGTGACATAAGTGTTGGAGATATAATGAGGATTCGGGTAGGTCACTTTGGGAGTTATAAGAAGATAGACTGGAGCTAGGATTAGATATTTTTATTCACTCTATGGTGTTCGGGTTAATCTTGGGGGAAGTACTCTGCTTTCCTTGAAGTTGGTGTGTTGTGTTGGTAACCTGGAGATTCATGAGTAGGTACGGTTCTTAGTGGAGAGTTTTGTTGTGCTTCCTGAGACCTTGGGTATTTCATTGGAGGAGTAGGTTTCTATTAGCTTACTCGAGGACGAGCAAGGTCTAAGCATTGAGGAATTTGATACGCTCTACTTTGTAGTGCGTAACTAGGAGTTGTTACTAGATATTAGGTACCATTTTGTGTGGATTAGAAGACATTTTAGGAGAATAGAGTTGTAGAGAAGAAGTGGTGAAAATGAGGATTTTGGTGCATATTGTGAAGACATTGAAGATAAGGCGAAGCCACCACAAGAGAAGACCGCAAGCGAGAAGTAGAAGTCGTTGCAGAAGCATTTCTGAGGGCGCGGATGGATGGCCGTGGATTGAAGACAGAAGCAAGAGTTCAGCGAAGAGAATTTCCGCGGACGCGTAAGATTTTCCGCGGTCGCGGATTTCCCTACTAGCGCGGAGCGCGTCGACGATTCGTCCGAGATCTTTGTTATTTTATTTCTTTTCTTTTCTTTTCTTTTATTCCGGTTATTATATTTTAGGAAGATATTATTTCTTATTATAGGAATTAGGTTTTGCTAGGTTATTTATCCTTCTTTCATAGCAGCCTTTTTCATTATCACTTTATCGTTCAGTTTTTTCCTTAGAGTTTTATGCTTTGAAGACTATGAAGAACTAAGCAACCATTGCTTAGTCCGATGATTGAAGCCTTCGTTTGTATTTGATTGTGAGATTATAACTCTATTTCCTTTTCTTTGATTATATTGATTCTCTTTGTGCTTCATCCTATTGATTCTTGCTGATTTGACTAGTCTGATCATCTAGTTGATATTAGTGATTTTCTATTGCTAGGGTTTGGATATTTCTAGTTGAAATCCCTTATCTTGTGTAACAACCATGATTTACAGGAACTAGTTGTGAATGTTTATTGTGAAGAGAATTGATTACATGTCGAGTATTGACTAGTTGTTAAGTATTGCATGTATCCTGCTTAATTCATATGCTTATTGCTGCCGTTAGATTGAATCTTGATTGTTTAATGGTAAGTATTTTCAGGACTAGTTGACCTGTCTATATACATAAGATCGGAATAAGAATATTCATTTGTAGGAATTGGAGATAATCTAGGATCAACCAATCAAACTGAAGTGTGGATATTTGTCTGGCTAAGTTACTTCTCATCCATTGATTACATCTTTTGCATTGATTTACAGTGTTACTCGTTACAAACCTAAACCCCCCCTTTTGTTACTATTGGCATACAACTTTTGCATTTAGGAAGATTGCTTACCTCCCTGTGGGATCGATCCTTATTTACCCTACTACGTTAGTTAGGTTTTTGAGGTTATTTGATAGGAGTCTACGACAAACCCCTCATCACCAGGGCAAAGGGCATTGCAGGCTGCACACTTCTTCTGAGGGTAATTATTTATTTTTGTAATGCCGTAAAAAATATGATATTATATGCTAACGGATTTTATTTATATGCAGGCCAGGATTTGGCCGACCCTAGACCGATGATCGAGCTTCAGGACGTGATCAATACCACCTTCGCCTGGGACACTGATGATGCGTACATCGATTGGCTAGAGCAGATGTCACATCCGTACGTGAATGCACGGTCCCCTAAACATGGTCGTCCAACTCTAGCTCATGTCGTCCATCCAACTCCACTGGTCTCTACTCTCATGGTATGATACATTTTATTTACCGCTTATCATTTTTTATGTTTTAAAATCGGTTTTGTTGTAATGGAAATCTTTGTCCTTTATTCAGCGGACCCAGATTCTCGTCAGTCGAATGCGGCGTTTTTTGGAAGAGAGGGATGAGCTTCCACCAGATGTTACCACTGCGATTATTTCGTAGATTCAAGATTTGATAGGTGACGAGGTGCCCATGGCTGATCCCCTACCGCGTGCCTCTCAGAGATTTACTGATTCACATCACGAGAGAGGAGATGGCAGCGGTAGAGTCCCCGACGATGACTAGATTATAGGACTTACATTATGTACATAATGCCATTTAGACAGTTGTGTTTTGGATCATGTATTTATATTTTGGTTGTTTTGGTTAAATTGCGTGTTATTATATAAATGTAATATAATGAATAGTATATAAGTCTAACTAAATGAAATATAATGAAATACTACAGTATTTAAGTGTAACTATATCAAATATAATAAAATACTATAGTATATAAGTCTAACTAAATGAAATATAATGAAATACTATAGTATATAAGTCTAACTATATCAAATATAATGAAATACTAGAGTATATAAGTCTAACTATATCAAATATAATGAAATACTATAGTATATAAGTCTAACTAAATGAAATATAATGAAATGCTATAGTATATAAGTCTAACTAAATGAAATATAATGAAATACTATAGTATATAAGTGTAACTATATCAAATATAATGAAATACTATAGTATATTGACGGGGCTAAAAGTGCGCAATGCAAGTATCGTTGATTAGCCTTATCAAAGTAAATAGTCCTAAGGGCATCCACATCCCTGGTTTTTTAATTGAGGTTTTTTTAACTTAGTTTTCTATTTTATCTCATTTAAAAAATTCACTTTAATTTAGGTTTAGAAATTTGTTAAAAAACGTAAAAAATCCAATCCAGATTCTATTAGCTTTTGGTTACTGTGAGCCATTAGATTAGAGTATTAAATTTAACTGATGGTGGTGAAAGCTTGTAAAAGAGGTGTCAGAGTTTTTTAAGGGTTTTTTACTAAGAAATCTGAAATGCAGTTTTTTAGCTTTTGTTTACTGTTCTAATTTTTTTTAATATTGTTTATTCTTAAAAAACCTGCATTGCAAGTGCTCTAACAGACCTACTAAACAGATGTATAGTAAGCAAGCGAGGGTCGAACCCACAGGGAAGATCTGATGCAGTATGCAATTGTGAATGACAAGTAACAAGCAAGGGGGGTTTAGTTATCACGAGAAAGCAAAGCAAGTAAAGCAAACAAGTTTGGTTGAGTTGAGAAAATATAATGGGGAAAGTAGTTCTACTAGAGCGAGATCCACAATACAGAGATATAATTTGATCACAGAAATCTATTTAATCCAAGTTCTTTTACTATCCTTATAGTTGTTCCCACCCTGATCTTAAGTACTACCGATTCTCACAGTTATCGATAGACTTATTACTATGCCAATGATAAAGTACCACCGATTCTCACGGTTGTCGGTATACTTTACCACCAACAAAGCAATAGCAATACACATAAGGATATAGGATACATGCAAATAGAAAGACGTATTAATACTCGCATGCAACTGAATCTCACTCATAATTGTACGCTCGGAACCCCTATATGCACAATTGTGTTTGCTACTAGATATGCACTCGGAACCCCTATATGCAATCCTAGCAATTGATAAAAAGTATTCAACCTAGTTGATCAGGCTAAGAAGAACAACAAGAAATCAATATTCAATATAACCAAGAGAATCAAACCAACATTTATAAGGATAAGAACAAGGAATAGAAATCTCACAAACACATCAAATGTATTGCTTCAATCGTCTAGTAGAACAAAGGAAAGTTAATTCTTCATTCAAACGAGAATGAAAACCTAATAGAAAAGTAAACTGCGTAATGTAAAAGTGTCTGCCTCTGGGGCGTGACTGCCCACTCAAGACCTAGAAAGAGGTCTTAAATAGGTTTAGGAAATAAGTTAACCTAATGGAAATAACAAAGGAAATAAAATAAGAGAAATAAGAAAGTCCGAAATGCAATAAAGGAAATAAAATCTTCTGCTGGCCGCGAGGCGTGACGTGCCCACCGTGGGGCGTCAGTCTTCTAGTTGCCTTCTCTGAGATCCACCGCCAGGTCGCGGTGGCTTCTGGCGCGGGGCATCAAGTTACACCGCGGGGCGGTGAGTTCCACCGCGGGGCGGCGGTGCCTTTTTCAGCTTCTGCGACACTTTAGTAGAAACACCATAACTTTTGATTCCCAACTCGTATTGCGCTCATATTTTGAGGACTTGTAGTAGACTTCAAGATCTAACTCCTCGAATTTGAATCACTTCATTTGGACATCTGAGTAGAGAGAACGAACCATTTGAATTCAGCACATTGTTCTTCTACTCTTCAATACACTTCAAACATCTATAAATCCCGTGATTTCTTCACTTCTCTCCACAACTTATGGATTACAGACTTAACCACAAATCTCATCCTAAACTCCTCTAAATAATGCTAATAATTGCTAGTTAAGGTGCATGAAATGACACCTATCATATATAAGTGTAAATATATCAAATATAATGAAATATTATAGTATATAAGTGTAACTATATCAAATATAATGAAATACTATAGTATATAAGTCTAACTAAATGAAATACTATAGTATTTAAGTCTAACTATATCAAATATAATGAAATACTATAGTATATAAGTCTAAGTATATAGTGAAATACTATAGTATATACGTTATACATACTATACTATAGTATATACGTACGCGTAAATAGGGCGTACGCTCGACGTCAGAGCACAGGTGATTGGGCCGGCCCAAATGACAGGCCCAATATCATGTGCGCTAGAATATGGCGTACGCTAGATGGATGCGCACAGGATGTTGGGCATGTCGTTTGGGCCGGCCCAATCACATGTTCTCTGACGTCGGTTAGGGTTTGTATGGTTAGGGCTTGTTTGGTTAGGGCAAAGCTTCTTATAGGGTTTGTTTTGAATTTTATGTATGTTAAAAAAGCAGATATATTATCGGGGTTTTCAAATTGAGCTTAAGTCTTGTGCGTGCAAGTGAAATCGACAATCTCCACCAAAGGCATGTTATACCTGTGGATGAATGTAAGAAAACAAATGAATGTAAGAAGTCATAGAATATAAGATATAATTCAAATCGATGATATAAATCACTACTATTAAATTGTGTTGAAAATGTAACACAAATCCATCACGTACCTATTTGTCTTGTATGTGGCGTCGATAATTACCACGTACGGGAACATCTTCAATAGGTGGAGTAAGTCCGGGTGAGCAAAAAATAGGATATCAGTCTCTTTCGTAGACAACTTTCTAAGAGGAAATTCCGGGTAACTATTTTGTTGCAAAAAGTTTAAAGTCCATTGCGTAACCGTCAATTCCCCACGATCTTCGTAATGCATCTTCTGCATAAATTTGAAAACTTGTTTCATGGATGTCACATTTCCGGGGAAGAAGGTCCTCAACTCCGCAACAATAGTCCTCGGCATCATGAACGCATCGCCCAAACTTTTGGCAATGCGCTCCTCATCCAGGGTCATTCTGCCCATGTATGCATGCCCAAGAACGCTAGTCGGAAGCTTATGGTTGTGGAATCCATCTATCACATTCATGATCCATTTATGAGTCACTTCCTCTAGCTTCTTCTTCAATGTAACACCACACAACTCAAATGTGCATCCGGACTTCTTCGACCTTGTTTCACGAATTACCTCAACATCCTCTTCTGAGTCACTACCCTTTTTTCTCCCCGATCTATATTCACCAAAATGCTTGTACGTCAAACTAACACTTCTGACATTTGAGTTACAAATGACTAAAACCATCATCAAATCTTTGCCTCTATTCTTAACCCACTCAACCAATTCCTCTCGGCTATCCCACTTCAAATTGTTACAAAATTCATCTCCATAATCTTTCCCCTATACATGTTTGCATAATCAATAATGTTACAATATATGGATTGCGATTTGTGAAATTTATATGTTTGTAGCTAACCAATATTAACTATACAACAAAACTACAATTGTAATACGATACCTAAACTAAAGGAAAACAAATTGATAGCTTATATCACTAAATCATCATCATCTTCTCCATTACTAGGGCTGGAAATGGGTCGGGTTATGGGTGGATGGACCAATTTCTCCACCCCACCCATGAAAAAAATTGCCACCCGATCCATCCATCACCCGTGAAACACTTCACCCATATCCGACCGACCCATCACCCGCGGGTGATTCGGGTGACCCGACCCACCCGCAAAAATCATAAAGCTAATCCATTTTAAGCCGTTCGTTTAATCGTTTTCCAATTTTCACCCGATCAATTGCTCAAAGCCTAAGAAAAATGCAAAATAACAAAAATACTTTAATAATGAGGTGGCATGTGGCAATCCAGTAATCCACTAATAGAAATACTAGAGGCAAAACAATGACATTTCATGTCAATATATCATTCAAAAGTATACATCGAATGCATTGGTCTACGTGGAAAAGTTCTGCATATCAAAAATTCGAAATGAATAAAAACAAGTAATAGATAGATTCTTCAAAATCAGAGTATTGGTTCAACAGTCACTCCAGTCAGCACTAACGCCTTGTCTGTCTCTTCAAATCCTGTTGCACCAAACATACAAAAAATGTAGATTCAGAGTCCAAAATGTTATCCAATTTTCGGAGTTCCAATTTCATTTATACCAACATGCAACAACATTTGATTTTATCCAATAGCATAGATCAAATAAGCTCTCTCAACTAACTTTATGTCACATTCATTCAGATTTTCTTAATGAAATTTTAGTGAGAAAGATGGATTAACTGAAGCATTTATACAATCTACCAATGTTCTAAAAATCCTCGACTAGGGCCGCCTAGGCCCCGGCTAGGCGCTAGGCTGTCAGTCTCCGCCTAGGACCCGCCTAGATCCGCTTAGGCGAGAAGAATCCTCAAATATTGTGGAAGCTGCAACATCTTAGAAGATGACAGATGCATTAACATAATTTTGGGTTATGCTATATAAAATAAGGCCCATAATATAATATCAAATCTCATTCCAACATAGTTTTATAAAGATTAATGTATTTGAAATAACATAGTAAAATAATCACATGGATCATGCATTTATTTTTAGCCCGCCTAGGCCCCTGCCTAGCCACCTAGGCGCTAGCCCCCCCCCCCCCCCCCCCCCCCCCCCCCCTCACCGCCCAACTCCCGCCTAACGACTTTTAGAACATTGCAATCTACAGAACTTACCATATTTCTGATCCCTGGGAGCTCACCATTGACAATGTTTCTTCAGAAACTAAGATGACAATCCACTTCCTTATCCTAGCACACATAGAAAATAAGAATAATTTTTTATCAAATTGAAATCTTCTTAATAGAAAGAAATGCATAATTTAGTAACTTAAGTGGGATGTTTTTGTTCACATACTTTTGCCATTCCATCAAAATTTGGTTCTCCAACATCAGCATCCTCCAGTAGACTGATAGAAGCTTGTAAATCATCAAAATTACCTATATTCACATACAAATAACATTAGAAGTACCCCAAAAGTAAAAGAATACAAAATAATTTTAACTAATAAAAATATATGGCAAATTTTTTCACATGCACAGTCTCCACGAATCCAATTTGACAAGCACATTAATGCTTCAACAGTATCCACATGTAGTGAGGAGCGGTGCAGACTCACCACTCTACCGCCTGCACTAAAAGCACTCTCAGACGCAACCGTTGATGCGGGAATAGCCAAAATATATTTGGCAATCTTACGTAATGTTGGATACTTAAGATCACTTTTCCAGAAATTAAGAACATCAAACTCTGTATAATCCGGCAGAGCGGGTTCCTCGAGATAATACTCTAACTCAGACCTCACATTTGCCTTCTTCTTCCTTTGTTTTTTTACCAAGCTAAAATCTGTAATACCCCTGACTTATGTCGGTAGTGCCACACGCTAGTGACCTCAGACGTTAATGTCCAAAGTCACCCCAGGCTTTAATCGAAACAATTAAGCTTAAATAAATACATAAATATTAAATAACGAAAGAATAATCAGCGGAAGACATTTTAGATGAATAAACTCAACCTTTTATTAAGATTCCTCTCATAAAATGAGAAGGACGGTTTTACAACAAAGTATAGTGACAGCGGAAGACTTTTAAATTACAGCGGAAGACTCTTTTAAAGTAATCCTAATTACATGACTATGTATTACATTTATTTCAAATTAAACATACATGCCTTGAAAATATTACTTCTTAAAATGAAAACTTCAACTGCAAGCCTTCTCTTCGACTGGTTACTTCAATCGCCGGGGACAACTCTCTAAAGTGCCGTATGAGACAGATGACACCAGCCAACCATGCAAGGAATAAAATCCGATTGGTTAGTCTAATGAAAGACTATGCAAGGGTACAAGCAGAATGGTTCTAGTGATCGTAACCGTTTACTATCATTGTCCCTCGAATAATAACCGAAGGAACGATACATAACCCGGAACTTTCACAGAATTATAGAAGAAGGTATGCAATGAAAAGAAGACTCTAACGGAATTGAGTCTTATAGGAAACGTATGAAATTGTTTGGGAACGTTAAGTTTTCACACAAGTTTAAAAATGACCTTGATTATTTGGATCCACGACCAACCTCACTGCGCAATGCGAATCCAGATCGGAAAGAGGACTTACTCTAACAAGAGTCCGGGCAGTTTCCACGTTGTACTCCTCGCCCGAGGGTATATTAATCATGTGCGTAAAAGCACTTATCTTATTTACTTCCAAAAACGTACATTTAACGTTAAAGCTTTTAATCCACAACAATCTCGCAATGAGATATATAACATGGGACGAATCCCGAATTTTGGCACTAGCTAAGTGCACCACCACCTATATTCGGATAGGGGTAGGTCATGACCAGAAAGTGTTAGGGCATTTATCTTCCTAACACAAAGTTATAAAGAAACGACTAGACCTCGTAAGGTACATAGAGTTCCTATGAATACTCGTGCTAACTAAGCATGTAATTCCACGTATAAATCCACACCAAAATCCATTCAACACTTTATGATAATATCATATAGAATTATATAATAGCGTTGTTTCTAACAATATATACAACCTATTATAAATCCATATTTTAACACATAGTCTTATCAAATCTGTTCCCAAACACAAAACAACAACTTTATTCCATCTTAATTAAACAATCAAATAATTGATAATCAAGGGAAATATGGAATAATGAGTAAGAGCGAACCGCCACTTGCCTTAGTCTAGACGAACGAGAGATCGGGTTCCGAGATCTGGAAACTTGAATCTGAGCACGGTTGCCTACGACGACGATGAGTTTTAAGACAAAACCCTAAATTAGATATGGTATGAAAAGACGAAGCAAAACAAAGGAAAGAAGCCAGTGCCGCGGTCGCGGATGGCATAGCCGCGATTGCGGCCTTGACCGCGATCGCAGTTTTGCGCCCAGCCTGGGTCGCGGGTCTTTGCCCGGCCACGGTCGCGGTGGATGGAGCCGCGGTTGCGGGACTCCATCCCGACGCGAGTTGAATCGAGCTTTCGAGGTCATACCGACGATGACGAGGCTTCGTACTTCGCTTCTGAACCAAGGCGCACCACCACCACTCCAAGGATTTCCCACGACGACGACTTCGGCTTTCGGTGACGACAACTCCGATGACCAACACAATTTTTAATGAGAGGAAGAGGAAGCTTGAGATGGTGGAGAGGATGGTTGCTACTCCCTCCTATTTATAGGCTCGAAGGAGGAGTTCTACATCAATGTCGAGCACCCCAATCGATCCAGCTCCCTCCATTTCGGGCACGAGGGAGAAAAGCCAATCGCCGGCATTCTGGAAACAGAGGAAGACGACGATCCGAGTTGCCCGCGATCACAGTTTCAAAACCGCGGTCGCGGCACTGCCGCGCTTGCGGTTCTCAGACCTTGCTCGCGGGTCTTGATCGCGGTCTTTGCTAAATTCTATTTTTAGCACTCCTTAAATACTTTAAGACCCATATATCTTTATTAAACGTATATCAACACGTTCAAATGGTTCTTACAGAGTTTACAGAATAAGCCTAACACGTCTTGCTTACAAAACGAAAGTTTGAAAATTACACAAATACCCCTACTAAAATTGAGGGTTATTACATTACTACCCCCTTAAAAATAAGTTTCGACCCCGAAACTAACACTTCGACCCCGAAACCAATACTACCAAGTTAGAGGGATCGATTTCCACATTAACCTCTCTACTTGATTTTAGTATCCTCAATTATTTCGTACTCAAATTTAATCCTAGGAAAGTCGATCTGTTTCCTCAACCATGACATCCCTCATATGTCTCGTTTCCATATAAACTCTTAAAATACTCACAAGGTCATGATCACCTTAGAATCATAGTCTCCAAAATCATCACACGATCTTAATACACCTTAAGCTCGAGAACACACCTTTTCTTTCAACTTTTCTCTTTATAAGCAACTCTCAAAGTTCATACTTTATTTTCCTTATGACCTAACTTAGTACCCCCAATTGTCATATCGTCTTACTCCTTACATATACACCTCATCTATCTCATTATTTACCTTAATTAAATTTGGCCCTTATGCCATCTCCTAACCCAAAATCTTTCCATTAATCAAGCCCTAACATAAGACCTTTAAGATTCCTTAATCTTTTTACAATTAACCACACAACATTCTTATTCATGTTTTTGCCCAAACAAGATCTTAATAATTCGTTTTACACGACCATAATCAACCACTTTGTTTACCCGAAACGTGTCATATGATCACCTTAATAGACATAGATCACTTTTTCATCAAGTCCATTTGATAGCATCCATACACTTATGTTATCCCATACTATTAATCCACCCAAGTTACAACAACTTTTACCGACTGAGTTTGTTATTCACCCATCAATCCTTAAACACTTAATCGTCCTCATACAATTTATTATCCCAAATCAAGCAACCTTTTACTTTATCGAAATTTAATATTTACCCAAGACATAATCGTCTTAATACTCCTCATATCATTATATCATTTTCTTAAGAAAGCCTCATAACGACACCTCAGATAGATCTTCCAACATAATACTTATGATTTCACACACTTAGCTTTTCCAAAAGCTTTAACCACTGGTCCTACAATGGGCACACTCACTTATAAACCACATAACCATAACTCTTGGGTTCTAAAGTTTATTCAAGATCGTATTAGAGTACGATCATCTTAGAGAAAATGAACTCCTTATGAAATCTCTCTCCTATGCATTTATCCACTTAAATATATAATTTATACAACTCACCGCATCTAATGCTCAGAGTATGCATATGAGGAATAGCCTCAAACTCCATAGAGCATTACTACACACACCAAATCCTTATAGCAAGGAATCTTTACAACATTAACCTATCGAGATAATGCTCATGAATTTGCGCAAAGGGAACAAATAATGTCAATGCCCAACTTGACATTATTTCAAGAAAATAGAGGGGTTCTTACGAATAGTTTCAACCTCGAAACTAGCGCTAACAAGGTAGGGAACAACCACACATGTCCCAACCCAACACTGTCCTTTATGAGTCCAAAACAGTCTTTATCAACTCGTGACATGCACTACTTTTGGCACTCAAGGATTCTCGTATGAACGAACAAGTTGTGATAGTAACGAATCTAGTAATTTCTAGAACAAGGAAACACTTCTTTATTATTCAAAACATTACATTAAAACAACTGACAGAAAGTCAAACATACAGATTATTAAACTATGGAGACTATCGACACAAGTCATTGCTCCTTATTCTTAAAAAGGCTCAACAAAGTTACAACTACTCGTTCAGGGTCTCATTCTCATTGGAGTGACGTATCACAAAGAGTCATTGTCCCTGACCCGAAGACTCCATAGGCGCCTTGCCTTTATTACGAGCAACAAATTGCTCAGAAGCGGACACTTCCGACTTTGGGTTCTGCCCATTGCCAACATTTGAGGCCTGATATGATTGCGTTGGCCCTCGACCCTTCTGCCTACAGTATGTCTGCATGTGGCCTTCCTTCCCATAATTATAACATACCCGTTTCTTCTTCTGGCAAACAAAACTTGTATGCCCAGCTTCACCACAGTTGTGGCATTGAAACATACCGCTACTCCAACCTGAGCCTTTAGCGAAGTCAGACTGAGTCGTCTCGGTCTTAGCATGACTAGACTTCTCAAACTTGGTGGGCGATGCTGGCCGCTTGAAGGTATTAGCTTTCCGGTTTTGTTGTCCACCCTTCGCCTTATTCTGTTCCTCCCGCTTTCGGGCGGATTCCTCCAGCGTGACCTCTTTACAGTAGGCCGCATCAACATATTGCTCCAAAGTAGAGCAACCATGACGCACCATCAGAGGTTTGATTTCTGGATTCATCCATCCATAGAAGTACCAGATCTTCTGTTCTTTTGAATGCACGTCCGAACCAGCATAATGTAGTAAGTGATTAAACTTTGCGGCCAGCTCAGACACTTTTAGTCCTTCAGTCTCTGGGTAGAGGAACTCCTTCAGCTTCTCTTCCCACATAGCACGAGAGAAGAAGCGATCAGTGAGCTTGGCCTTTAACATTGCCCAGCTCAGATTTGGGTGGTCGTCCAAACCAGTTCCTTCCCACCACTCACTTGCTCCGTCTTTCAGATGTAACGAAGCAATATGCACCTGCTCAGCCTCGGTGCAGACCACATTCCGAAATAGTCGCTCCATATGGGAAAACCAATAGGCAACCTTGACTGGTTCCCCGGTCCCATCGTAGCTATCTGGGCACATCGAATTGATTGTCTTCAATGCCCGGTTGTAATTCCCATTATCTCTCTCGGGAGCCATCGGATGTACAGGACCTTCATGTCCCTCCACATTAGTTGCAACTTGAGGATTGGGAGCCGCTTGAGCTTGTGGTATCCCCTGGGCCGTTAGTGCCTCGACCACCTGCCTCACTATTTGCCCAACGACTGTCGCATCCAACACGATCGGGGCATGAGGTGGAACTTCCCTCGCAACTTGGGGGTCCACTTGTCCTTGATGGACATCTTGCCGTCGGGTCAGGTCATTATTACGCAAGCCAGATCCCGCGTCTTCCCCTTGCCGAGTAGCACTCCTCAGCTGAATTCGGGAACCATTGTTAGGACCTTCATTAGCTGCTTGGTTGGTGGATCGGGCGTTCACCATCTATTGATGAATCATAACTTCAGTTTAGAACTTTTCCAATTTGTATATGATACTTAATCAATTACGTTATGATACGAGTTGTAAGGGTCCAACCCAATAACTTTATATTAGTTTGACTGACCCTCCACCATTATCCTTAAAATGATCTTCTTCTCTTACTTGAGAATGGATCAATTAGGAGAAATGTCAACCTTTAAATGACATTAAGCCTAAGAAAAGATGATATCCTTAAGAATGGATCTAAGGAATAAGTAACAAAACCGAAGCTTGTAGAAGTTTGAAAAATCACTTAAACCTTATGCTTTCAAACTTTATACTTTATACTTTTAAACCTTATATAATTAACTTAATAAAATAATTGTTTATAAAGTTAGTTTCTCAAACTAACGACACCGTTGTCACCTAAAACCCTTATTAAGACCAAAATCATACTTTTAAAGTTATAGCACGAAGTAAGTGTTTAAACATTTATAACATACCATTTATAAAACAACTATAAAATAACTATTAAATTCCTAATAGTTAAACCATTATTTTTAAATTAAACTTTAAGAAATCATTGAACTTTAAGTTTAATACTAACATTTAAATTCTTGAAAGTCCTTTTTAAAAGAAAATAGTTTCGAGAATAATTTTTGAAAATTCTCAAACCTAACAATAGGCCAAGAATTTTAAAACCATTGCTCTGATACCATAATTGTAACACCCCTGACTTATGTCGGTAGTGCCACACGCCAGTGACCTCAGACGTTAATGTCCAAAGTCACCCCAGGCTTTAATCGGAACAATTAAGCTTAAATAAATACATAAATATTAAATAACGAAAGAATAATCAGCAGAAGACATTTTAGATGAATAAACTCAACCTTTTAGTAAGATTCCTCTCGTAAAATGAGAAGGACGATTTTACAACAAAGTATAGTGACATCGGAAGACTTTTAAATTACAACGGAAGACTCTTTTAAAGTAATCCTAATTACATGACTATGTATTACATTTATTTCAAATTAAACATACATGCCTTGAAAATATTACTTCTTAAAATGAAAACTTCAACTGCAAGCCTTCTCTTCGACTGGTTACTTCAATCGCCGGGGACAAACCTCTGATGTTCCGTATAGGACGGATGACATCACCCAACCATGCAAGGTATAAAATCCGGTTGGTTAGTCTAATGAAAGACTATGCAAGGGAACAAGAAGAGTGGTTCTAGTGATCGTATCCGATTACTATCATTGTCCCTCGAATAATAACCGAAGGAACGATATGTAACCCAAAACTTTCACGGAATGATAGAAGAAGATATGCATCCAAAAGAAGACTCCAAAGGAATTGAGCCTTTAGGGAAAATATGAAGAATTGTTTGGGAACGTTAAGTTTTCACACAAGTTCACAAAAACGACCTTGATTATTTGGGCCCACGACCAACCTCACCGTGCAATGCGAATCCAGATTGGAAAGAGGACTTACTCTAACAAGAGTCCGGGCGGGTTCCACGTTGTGTAATAATCCCTAAAAGTCCCAAACTGTCGTTTTATAAGAAAGACGTATTGGGTAATTTTTGTAAGCTCTGTAATAACCTTTTGAACGTATTATTGTACGTTTCATAAAATTTTGGGTCCTAAAGTATTTGGGAGTGCTAAAGTAATAAGATTTAGCATGTCCTCGAGCAAGACCTGCGACCAAAGACCCAGCGACGCGATCGCGGCAGTTCCGCGGGCGCGGATTCGCCTAGACCCAAACCGCGATCGCGGCTCTGTTTCCGCGACCGCGTAACTCTGTTCACCTTCGTCTTCCTCGAGCTTCCAGAAGGCGACGCTTGATTTTCCCCTCGTTTCCTCAACGCTCGCCGATGGAGGGGAGGGCAACCGTTTGAGTTGCCGGTGAGGGGGTGAACGGCTCCTCCTCCTTGGCTATAAAAGGGAGCACGGACCAACCTCATTCTCCATCCATATCTTCATCTCTCTTTCTCTCTCTCTCTCTCTCTCTCTCTCTCTCTCTCTCTCTCTCTCTCTCTCTCTCTCTCTCTCTCTCTCTCTCTCTCTCTCTCTCTCTCGTGTTTTCGTCATCGCCGGAGTTCACAGTCATCGTCGGAGTATCGCCGGAGTTAGTGTTCGTGCCTTGTGAAGTCGGGGAGTGGTGGTAGTAGTGAACATTCGTCCAAGGAGTAAAGAAGCCAGCCTCGTCTTCGGTAAGCTCGTTTTCGTCTCCAAGCCGTCGTCGGGATGGGCATCCGCGACCGCGGCTTGAGCCCAGGAATCCGCAACTGTAGACATGCCAACCGCGACCGCGGCCTTGCCCAGCAAGCGCGATCGTGGCTTTGGCAACCACGGTCATGGCTTAGGCCCTTTTACCCTTCGTTTATTTCGTTATTTGTTTCGTATCTCCGTGTCGTATCGTATCTAACTTAGGGTTCTGTCTTATATCTCGTCGTTGTGATAGGAATCTGTACTCAGATTCCAGTCTCCAGATCTCGGAATCCGACATCTTCGATTCGTCTAGACTAAGGCAAGTGACGGTTCGCTCTTGCTCATTATTCCATGTTTCCCTTGATTATCAATTAATTGATTGTTAATTAAGATGGGATAAAAGTTGTTGTTTTCTGTTTGGGAACAGATTTAATAAAATAATGTTATTAAATATGAATCTATAATAGGTTGTATATATTGCTAGAAACAATGCTATTATACATGATATTACCGTAATGGTTTTGGTGTGGATATCTGTGTGAACTTAAATGTGTAGTTAGAACGAGTATTCGTAGGAACGCTATGTACCT
Source organism: Rheum nobile (assembly GCA_027886185.1). Taxonomy (NCBI): domain Eukaryota; kingdom Viridiplantae; phylum Streptophyta; class Magnoliopsida; order Caryophyllales; family Polygonaceae; genus Rheum; species Rheum nobile. Next base: position 1,370,625 of record WOAB01000167.1, read on the forward strand.
TGTGAGGTCTAGTCGTTTCTTTATAACTGGTATTAGGAGGATTTTGCCCTAGTACTTTCTGGTCATGACCGTACCCTTACTCAGGGTAGGTGCACTCAGCTGGTGCCAACACTCGGGATTCATCCCCATAAATATCTCTCGTGTCGAGATGATATGTAATAAAAGCTTTAACGTGAATGTACGTTTTGGAATTAAATAAGATAAATGTTGTTATGCACATAATTAATATACCTTCGGGCGAGGAGTACAACGTGGAAACCGACCGGACTCTTGTTAGAGTAAGTCTTCTTTCCAATCTGGATTCGCATTGCGCGGTGAGGTTGGTCGTGAACCCAAATAATCAAGGTCGTGTTTTGAAACTTCTGTGAAAACTTAACTTTCCCAAACACTTGTCATACGTTTCCCATAAGACTCAACTTCTTTGGAGTCTTCTCTTCATACGTTTCCCATAAGACTCAATTCATTTGGAGTCTTCTCTTGATCATTCCTTTTCTTATGTTTATGTAGAAGTGTTGAGGTTCACTGTCGTCATCGGCTATTATTCGAGAAGTGATGGGTGTAACCTAACACGACTACTTAGAACCTGTTTATTTGTACCCTTGCATAGTCTCTCATTAGACTAACCAACCGGTTTTATTCCTTGCATAGTTGGCTGGTATCATCCGTCTCATACGACACATCAGGTAAACTTCCTCTTCCGTGAAGGCCAGAATCTGATGTTGAGGGCATATGGTGATTTAAGTGTTTTTCCAAGGTTGAAGATCCTAGGCGTGAGATCGCGCAGATCAAAACCCCTTCATGGCGTTTATTAATTTTTAAGACTTCCGATGTAATAAATATTTCTGTATTTGGTTTGTTGACAGTTGTAAAACCATGACGTTGGTTCAAATGTATTTGGGTAACTTTCATGATATTTAATAAAGTTTCCAACAATATATTATTTGTTATAAAAATTGTAAGCCTTGGGTGACCCCGGGAGTGTATTCCGAGGTCACTGGCGGTAATATTTGCAAAGGTATTTTGGGGGTGTTACAGATTTGGTATCAGAGCTAAAAGTTTTTTTAAACGGGTTTAAGGTTTCAAAATGTTTTATTTTAAAACAAAAATTCTTTTAAAAATCATTCTTCGTTCATAGTAAGAAAATTAAATGAGTATTTAAAAAAAATGAGTTAAAGTTTTGAAAAAAGATTATACTTTTGAGAAAAAAATTGGGAATTTTTTTCGCACCCGTTTTTTTTTTTGCGGCGCACCCGCCATTGGGCGCAACTTGGTTGCGCCCAAGGTCTGGGTGAGTTTTTTTATATTTTGAAAAATGATTTTTTAAGATTATTGAACCAGTTTTGGGGTCTGAACCGGTTGACTTGGGTGCAACTACGTTGCGCCTAGAAAAAAATAAAAAAAATAAATAAAAATAAATAAAAAATAAAATAAAAATGGGCGCAACCACAAAGAAAAAAAACTTCGATGTCTTGTAGTTATATCTAATTTGGTTATTCTTATGGTTATATCCTATAGTTATATACTATGATTATATCTTATAGTTATATCCAATTTCGTTATATCTATGGTTATATCATATAGTTACATACTATGGTTATATCCTTGTATTTATATCCAATTTGGTTATTACTATAGAATATAACCATAAGGATATAACCAAATTTGATATAACTATAAGGATATAATCAAATTGGATATAACTATAAGATATAGTCATAGTATATAACTATATGATATAGGATCGTTAGAGTTACGTCTGAGGGAACAAAGTCTTTGTTCCCACAGAAGGTGCAGCGGAATAATATATCAAGAAAGATAAGAAACGAACTCACGATGTATAGTGGAAACCATAATTAGCCAACTAGCTAATCAAAGAAAAACCACTACCTTCAAGCTTCTCGCTTGAGAGGATTTTGAAGCGTCTACTCGTCTTATTGATTTCTTGTTCGATTACACTTGTAGCATGGACTCCAAACCCTAGACTTCATAGCTAGATTCGAAGATCTCTTCTACAACGGTGAATCCGAACTCAACCCTAAAGACTCACAAACAACTTCACTCTCCTTTTCTTCTCAATATCTCTCTGTTCGTCTTCGTCGAAGCTTACATAGAAATGAATCCACACTTCTATAAATACAACTCGACTAAACCCTAATCGTAACAAGATAAAATCTTTTCTAAACTTGGTAACAAGAAGATATTTAAATGATTTGAAGAATATTATCTTATCAGCCGATATTATCTAAGGAAGGAATTTCCTAAGATAACAAAATCAGATAAAGATAAAATCCTTCTCTCTCCAAATATATTATCTTAGGAAAGATTTCCTAAGATAACACATTCAGATTCTCTCTCCAAATCTTCTCTTCGGCGAGATCCTTCCAGCCGAAATCCTTTTTCCTTGACCGCGTGATCTTCCAAGATTGTTTCCATAATCTTCACGCTGGAAATCCTTCACTCCATTCGCAGCTTCGTCTTGTTCGTCATTGATGTTCCTTGAGAGGTAACAAAGCACATGGACAGAGCTTTGTTCCCTCTGCGATCCTTCGCTGCCAGGGATCCCTGTGACAACTGTCTTGTTCCTACAACACTTAGTTACCAGATTAGTTGAATGTTTGTTACTATAAAAACCTAAGGAATTCAACAAATTCTGTAACACCCCCGACTTACGTCGGTAGTGCCACACGCCAATGACCTCAGACGTTGTTGTCCGATGTCACCCAAGGCTTTAATTGGAACAATTAATCTTAAATAAACATAATAAACAACGAAAGGTTAAACAGCGGAAGACATTTTTATATGAAATTCAATCCTTTTATATTAACAGATCCCTTATCAAACGAGAGTAGTGTTTTACAACAGAGTGAAATCACAGCGGAAAACTTATAAATTACACAGCGGAAGACTTGAAGAATAAATCTATTACATGACTTAGTGGTAAAAATAAATAATAATTGACAACCTTTAAAAATACTAATACTTGAATCTCCAACTGCAAGTCTCTTCTTCAATGGTTACTTCGGACTTCGGGGACCAACAACTGATGTGCCGTATAGGACGGATGACACCAGCCAACCATGCAAGGAATAAAACCCGGTTGGTTAGTCTAATGAAAGACTATGCAAGGGTGAAAACATAAAGGTTCTAAGTAGTCGTATTAGGCTAGACCCATCGCTTCTCGAATGCAAGCCGATGACGATAGTAAACCTCAATACTTCTACAGGAATATACGAAACAAAAAGATCAAGAGAAGACTCCTAAAGATCGAGTCTTAAGGAAACGTATGAAGAGAAGACTCCAAAAGATTGAGTCTTATCGGAAAGTATGACAAATGTTTGGGAACGTTATAATTTCACACAAGCGTTTAAAAAGACTTGATCATTTGGGTCCACGACCAACCTCACCGCGTAATGCGAATTCAGATTTGGAAGGAGGACTTACTCTAATCGAAGTCCGAGCAGTTTCCACATTGTACTCCTCGCCCGAGGGTATATTAATTATGTGCATAATCGCACTTATCTTGTTTAATTCAAAAACATATATTTACGTTATAAGCTTTTATCATATATCATCTCGATACGAGAGATATCTTGGGAATAAAACCCGATTGTTTGGCACCAGCTGTGTGCACCTACCCTATGCTCGGATAGGGGATAGTCATGACCAGAGAGAGTATTAGGGAAAAATCCTCCTAATACCAGTTATAAAGAAACGACTAGACCTCGCAAGGTACATAGCGTTCCTACGAATACTCATTCTAACGATAATGTATAAGTTCACACATAAAATCCACACCAATACCATCATGGTAATAACAGATATAATAGCGTTGTTTCTAGCAATATATACAACCTATAATAATATCATGTTTTAATCGTATCATTTATAAAATCTGTTCCCAAACGAAAACAATAGTTCATCCCAATTTAATTAACAATTAAACAATTGATAATTAATGGAAATATGGAATGATAAGCAAGAGTGAACCGCCACTTGTCTTAGTCTAGACGAACGATTGAGCGACGACGGGTTTCTAGGTCCGGAACAGGAACGGAAATTGGATTACAGGTTCCTACGACGACGACCCACAACAAAACCCTAGGTTAGATTCGACAATCAAATGATACGAATCTAAGAAAGAACGAACGAAATCGAAAGAACGAGAGTCCCGCCCGAGACCGAATCATCCAAGGCCACGATCGCGATTGCTAAAGCAATCCGCGGTCGCGGCAGGGATTCCACGGTCGCGGCCGTCGGGGACCTCATCCGCGAGTGTCAAAGACAGCGGCCGCGGCCGCGACCGTCCTTGTCACTGCCGCGGTCGCGGCAGTTCATGTCCGCGGTCGCGGCCATGAACTCCGGCGACCCTAAAGGAAGAAAACCTCACCGGCGATGACTCGACGGGGCTCGATTCGAGGGGGCTTCGACTCCTGACCTCCTTGTGCCTCCAAAGCTCCACTCCAAGGCTGCTATAACTCCCGGCAAGGCCTCCGACGACACTTCGAAGATTTCCGGCGAGAGCTCGAAACTCCGGCGACTATGGAAAACGAGAGTGAGAGAGGAGATCTCAGATTTGGGTGCTCAAAACCCTCCAAACTCGCCTCTATTTATAGCCAAGGAGGAGAGTAGCCCCTGCCCAAATCAACGGCGGCTCAGAAGATCGACAACGACGAAGAACGCGCGGCACGCATGCCGGTTTGCACATTCTGCACATTTCCGCGGTCGCGGAAATGCTTCCGCGATCGTGGAAAATTCAAATGCCCAGCTCCTCTGGGAGCTATTTTTCCGCGGTCGCGGAATTTCTGCCGCGGTCGCGGAATTACCCTTTTCGCGTCTGTAAAGAGAAAGTTTTCCACACTTAGGCATAATAGTTCCCCCTCAGTCTAGCAACATATGAAACCATGTTTTGTTCCCCCTCAACTAAAGCTATCAATCATTTTCCCCCTTTTGGCATCATCAAAAACATAAGTAAATAGCGAAAGGAAAATAAGCACGGCAAGATAAGCAAATACCCATTGTTCATTAAAATAAACCAGTCAACTTAAACACAGTGCAAACACAAACAACAAGATATGAAAAGAAACAAGCAAGATTAACATACCCATCAAGGTAAACACATGAAGCGGAAGCAAAGAAGAGCAAATCAGTAAGGGGATAGATGAGCTAGGGAACAAAAGAGGGGTTGGTTAGCCAGAGAAAGATGAATTAAGTACCACTGGTGCCTGCAGAGGGAGCCGAAGTATGAATGGCAGTTAAAGCACGCACTTCCTCCAACAGAGATATTGTGAGAGACAAACTCCTCACGGCCCTTTGTAGATCAAGTTCATCTTTTTGTTCCCCCTTAGAGTCTGCATCTTCAAACTCCTCCTCATCCACATCAGCTTCCATCTCAAGTTCAACCTTGACCCAACCAACACCTTCTTGCAACACACACTACATCTTGTGCAGGATACTAGCATCCAACCGCCGGTAGAGGAAATATTCATTGGTCCCCTCTTTGTATACCTTGTGGTGTTCCAGTTTTTTTTTTTTTTTTTTTTTGGAACAACACACGGGAGTAATAGGGCAACCTTGCTGAAGTCGCCATATAGATAGGAGGGGAGAAACCACGAGAATCCTTTTCCATATCTTTTCAAGTACTAAGGATATTGTTCCCAATCCTCTTCTTTTCTTCTTTTTTCCAAAGATCTCAGCCAAGAAGATATCTTCCAAAAATAAATCTTGTGAAAGATTATGTCCAAATCCATCAAGGCCCACAAAATCTCAAGCGCACCAAACAAAACACAACCATCACATCAATTTGAATGCACATGACACTTCTCAAGCAGTTACAAGCCATCATTACACATCATACCTGTCAAATCCCAGCCACAGACCATAGAGGCGACGATTCGTATTCTCGGCTTTCCAAAAAAGTAGAAGAGTGTGATGCGGGGGTAACGTTACCAGAGATGGCACACAGAACATCACACCGAAACATATACGAGAATTTTTAATAATGTTTAATCATGAATGAGAGGCTCCCAGATGTGGATGATAAGAGGGGCTCATAGGAAGCATCAATCATGATGGCTAGGGTAAGCTGTAGAGTCAACAATCATTTGGGCTTATAATGAGAGATCAATGCATCAAGTTGACTCTTTTGGGCCGAAAGAAAACTGTTTCATGTATTATAATGATAGCATAGAAGATCATGCATGACATTTTGCACATAAGTGAAGTATTAGCACGAATCTAAGCAAGTAGTTCAATTAATGATCAAGAGTATGAATGCAGATCAAGACATGATGATTAAACTTTCACACTTTACCATGTAATTTAGCCAATCATCGAGGAAACATAACATATAGACAGCTAGTTTAGAGAGATCATACCCAGTTCCATACGGAACTGTTCGAAGGGTTCCCTGTTTAGTGCCTTGGTGAAAATGTCGGCGATCTGATCCTTGGTCCCACAAAAGTCCATGGACACCAACCCTTTCTCCACACAATCACGTAAGAAGTGATGTCTTATCTCGATATGCTTGGTACGTGAGTGTTGCACATGATTCTTGGAGATATTTATTGCACTAGTATTGTCACAAAGAATGGGAATAGAGTCAAGAAAAATACCATAGTCGCTGAGTTCTGCTTCTTTGACCCCTAGGAAACCAAGCATGGCCCAAGGAACTGAGTCATTCCAGATGTAGATTTTCTATCCACTTTATTTCCTGCGAAGTCAGCATCTGTGTATCCAACTAGATCGAAGTTTCCACCCCTTGGATACCAAAGACACAGATCGTCTGTTCCATTCAAGTATCTCAGAATCCTCTTCACTGCTTTGAGGTGTGTCTCTTTGGGATCAGCCTAAAAACGAGCACATAGACACACACTATACATAATATCAGGTCTACTTGCAGTGAGATAAAGAAGCGAACCTATGACTCCTCGATAGAGTGATGTATCAACTCCTTGCTCATGTTCGTCCTTTCCCATTGTTCCTGCAGAGGGATAGAAACTGAGATTTCTCAAATTATGTCCCATGATCAGTACGGATGGATCCCAGAGACTGTCCCACACTCCTCTCAACCGACTTGAGCCAAGATTCAAATTCAGCATGCACTTCGTCCTTTGATGACAGAAAAAGACTCCATGTATACCTGGAGTAGTCATCAACAAATAACAAAGACATAGGCATTTTGCCCCACGGCTCCTTGTGCGCATTGGCCCACAAAGATCCATGTGGATTAGTTCCAGAGGACGAGTAGTACTTACCTCCTTCTTTGACTTGAAGGAAGACCTTACTTGCTTACCTTTTGTGCAAGCATCACAAACTTTAATTCTTATTGCTTCGATCTTAGGGAGACCATTCGCCAGTTCTTGTCTATGAGGTTTGGATAGGAGTGGAAGACTTGCATGTCCGAACTGCTTATGCCACAGATCTATTGTCCCAGCAATGGACGACATACATAGTTCCTTCTCAGGGATGAAAGCAGGATCAACTTTATAGACGTTGTTGTCGCAGATCCCTTTCAGTAGGATTTTCCCTGTGCTTATACACTCAACATAACAATCATCAGTAGTAAAAACTACCCTATTTTTCTTGTTTTGACAAGTTGAGCCACAAAAAAAATCAAACCTGAGATTATTCACAAGTGTCACGTTATCCACAGTAATATGGTTAGAAAGCCTTACCTTACCTTACCAAGACCACAAGCTTCTCCCTTACTCTTATTTCCAAAGGTTATTGAACCTCCGGAGGCTTGTTGAAGTGAGATGAGCCATCCTTTGTTCCTTGTCAGGTAACTTTAGCAAGCACTATCGACATACCGGGAACCTTCCTCACTTCAGCCTGTATAGACAGAGTTACTTTTTGTGAACCCAGACAAGCTTAGGCTTTCTGGGTGTGGGAGCAACATATTTGATTTTTGGAATTTTAGCATTCATTTTCTCCCTAGCAGTGCGAGCAAGTTCCTCATTGTGTTGCTTCAGGAGGCACTCGTGTTTGTAGTGGCCAGAGTGCCCACAATACCAATAGACCCTTTGACACTTTAGATCGACATACTTGCTCTGTCCAGGCCAAATTGTTTTGTTAGCAATCCTAGAATGAAAATCAATATTATTGGACTTACCGCTTTGAGATTGCTTCAACCAAATGGCATGAGCCTTTTGTCCATGGTACCAAGCCTTGTTCCCATCTGTCGAATTTGAACAGTCTTTGCTATTGTTCCCTCTCGAGGAACTTTCCCCTTTTTCTTGCACTGGTTGTTTTCCTTTGACTTTAGTGCTTTTGGGCTTGGTGTCATCAACAGGAAGCTTAGGTTGATAACCAATTCCAAAGCGAGGTACTTCCTTCTTTTCAGTTTTCTTTTCATTCTTGGCTATAACAAAAACAATACCTTTTGGCTTGTCCTTCTGTTCCTCACTGAGTTTAGATAGATCACTAGACAGTTTTGCATTACCTAGTTTTAACATTAATGACTCGGACTCAAGTGAGGAGACAGAGGATTCCAGAGACACGATCTTCTCAGTGAGTTTAGGACACTCAATGCAAGAACTTGGAGAAGAGGATGAGACTTTCTCAAGTTTGAGCACTTTTTCTGCCCAACCTTTGTTTTCTTCGATCAAACATGAGATCGATTCATCCTTTTCTTCAATTTGCTCACTGAAAAGACTATTCTCATGAACAAGTTTCTTAATGAAGGAAATTAAGCTTTCTTTTGACTTACTTTTCAAACTTGAGATGAGATCAAATTCAGTTACCTCATCCTTGTGCAGCCCGCCTTTTGGTTCATCGGTGTCTTCTACGGCCATTAAGCAGACATCCCTTGAGTGTGATGATTCTTCGTCATCTGAGTCTGAGTCACCCCAGGTTATGACCATTGCTTGCTTTCCTTCATGAGCCGGAGGAAGACCTGCCTTTTTCTTGAAGCAGTTTCTGGCAAGATGTCCCTTGTTTTGACAGTGCTAACAAACGACATCCTTCATGTCTCTGTTCCCTTCAGAGGAACTCAACGTGTCCTTGTTTCGAGACCATATCTTCTTCATGTCTCTAGTGATGAGAGCAACATCTTCATCACCATCCTCATCTTCATCTTCGACTTGAGATAAGTCAAAGGCACGTTCCACTTTTAAGGCAATGCTTTTAGCCTTCTCCTCTCCTTTCTTGTTCATCTTGTGATTGTAGACAGAGGCGTTGCTTTCCAGCTTGGCAACCACCTCTTCCATAGTGAGAGTCTTGACATCCGTCTGGGAGTAGAGAGCGAGAGCAATTTCATCCCACTGAGAGTTGAGGCCTTGCATGAAATGATAAGTGAGCTTCCAGTCTGGCATTTCTTCATCAAGGAACTCAAGCTGGCCTACTATCCCTTGGAATCTGGAGTAGAATTCCTGAATATGCTCATCCTTCCCCTGAGAGATCTGACCGTACTCCTTCATCAAGGAAAGAATCTTGTTTTTCTTAGCATCTTCATTTTCATGATGAAGGCGTTTTAGAGCATCCCAAATCTCCTTGGCAGTCTTATAGCCCATGATTTTCTTGAGATCCGAGGGGAACAAGGCCATATGAAGGATCTTTTTGGCTCTGCTGTTCTTTTCCAGCTTCTTCCAGTCATCATCAGTGTAGTCTACTTTCGCCTTTGGCTTCGTAGCATCTTTATCATTCGGAATGGTTATAGGGCCAACTTCAATAACTCGTCATATCTGTCCATCGAGAGAACAAATATGGGACTCGATTTGTTCCACCCACCAGTCATATTCTCTGCCTTTAGAGTCGGAGGCTTCCAGAATGAATCTCCAATAGCATTGCTTGACGACATCTTTCCTGCAAAGTCTGTAATGAACACAATCTAGAGCACCAGGCTCTGATACCAATTGTTGGATCGTTATAGTTACGTCTAAGGGAACAAAGTCTTTGTTCCCACAGAAGGTGCAGCGGAATAATATAGCAAGACAGATAAGAAACGAACTCACGATGTATAGTGGAAATCCTAATTAGCCAACTAGCTAATCAAAGAAAAATCACTACCTTCAAGCTTCTCGATTGAGAGGATTTTGAAGCGTCTACTCGTCTTATTGATTTCTTGTTCGATTACACTTGTAGCATGGACTCCAAACCCTAGACTTCCTAGCTAGATTCGAAGATCTCTTCTACAACGGTGAATCCGAACTCAACCCTAAAGACTCACAAATAACTTCACTCTCCTTTTCTTCTCAATATCTCTCTGTTCATCTTCGTCGAACATAGAAATGAATGCACACTTCTATAAATACAACTCGACTAAACCCTAATCGTAACAAGATAAAATCGTTTCTAAACTTGGTAACAAGAAGATATTTAAATGATTTAAAGAATATTATCTTATCAGCCGATATTATCTAAGGAAGGAATTTCCTAAGATAACAAAATTGGATAAAGATAAAATCCTTCTCTCTCCAAATATATTATCTTAGGAAATATTTCCTAAGATAACACATTCGGATTCTCTCTCCAAATCTTTTCTTCGGCGAGATCCTTCCAGCCGAAATCCTTTTCCTTGACCGCGTGATCTTCCAAGATTGTTTCCATAATCTTCACGCTAGAATTCCTTCACTCCATTCGCAGCTTCGTCTTTATCGTCATTGATGTTCCTTGAGAGGTAACAAAGCACATGGACAGAGCTTTGTTCCCTCTGCGATCCTTCACTGCCATGGTTTCCTGTGACAATTGTCTTGTTCCTGAAACACTTAGTTACCAGATTAGTTGAATGTTTGTTACTATCAAAACCTAAGTAATTCAACAATAGTATATAACTATATGATATAATATAGGATATAACCATAGTATATAACTATGGAATATAACTATAAGATATAATCATAGTATATAATTATAGGATATAACCATAGTATATAACTATAGAATATAACCGTAGTATATAACCATAGTATATAACTATATAATAAAACCATAAGATATAATCATAATATATAACTATAGAATATAACGATATGATATAACCAAATTGGATATAAGTCATATAACTATAAAATATAATCATTGTATATAACTATATGATATAACCATAGTATATCTATATGATATAATATAGGATATAATCATAGTATATAACTATGGAATATAATCATAGTATATAATTATAAGATATAACCATAGTATATAACTATAGAATATAACTGTAGTATATGACCATAAGACATAACCAAATTGGAGAGTTTGGATCATATGCGGAGCACTCTTCCCGTGGGGACGTGCGGAGCATGCACTTTAGGGCCTTATTTATGCACTTTAACGTCTTATTTGTGCACTTTTTCAAAACAAAACAAAAAAAATTCTTGTTCAAATTTTTTTCCAAGCATTTTTCATTTTTTTTGCAAAAGTGCACAAATAAGGCCCTAAAGTGCAAAAATAAGGCCCTATAGTGCATGTCCGCACGTCCGCACGGGAAGAGTGCTCCGCACCGGAACCGCACTCCCAAATTGGATATAACCATAGTTATATGTGATTTTCGAAGGATATAATCATAGTATATAACTCTAGGATATAACGATATGATATAACCAAATTGGATATAACTATAAGATATAGTCATAGTATATAACTATATGATATAACCATAGTATATAACTATATGATATAATATAGGATATAACCATAGTATATAACTATGGAATATAACTATAAGATATAATCATAGTATATAATTACAGGATAAAACCATAGTATATAACTATAGAATATAATATAGGATATAACCAATAGTATATAACTATGGAATATAACCATAAGATATAATCATAGTATATAACTATAGAATAAAACGATATGATATAACCAAATTGGATATAAGTCATATAACTATAAGATATAATCATTGTATATAACTATATAATATAACCATAGTATATAACCATAGTATATAACAATATTATTTTATGGATTAAACTCTATTTTATGGAGTAAACCCCAAAACCTAACCATAAACCCTAAAAAATACTAAAAACCCCTTGGACGCAACCTGGTTGCGCCCAAAAACCCTAAGCCTTAAACCACAAACCCTAAACCCCAAAACCTAACCCTAAACCCTAAAAAAACACTAGAAACCCCTTGGACGCAACTAGGTTGCGCCCATAATTATGGACGCAATATAGTTGTGCCCAAAGGGTGTGTGGGGATTGTTTTAAGGTTTTTTAGGGTTTAGGGGTTGTACTCGAATGGACAAAAACCCCAAACTCCAAAACCTAACCATAAACCCTAAAAAAACACTAGAAACCCCTTAGACACAACCTGGTTGCGCCCAAAAACCTTAAACCACAAACCCTAAACCCCAAAACCTAACCCTAAACCCTACAAAAACACTAGAAACCCTTGGGCGCAACTAGGTTGTGCCCATAGTTCTGGATGCAATCTAGTTGCGCCCAAAGGGTGTGTGGGGATTGTATTAGGGTTTTTTAGGGTTTAGGGGTTGTACTCGAATGCATGAAAACCCCAAACTCTAAACCCAAAAACCTAACCATAAACCCTAAAAAATACTAGAAACCCCTTGGACGCAATCTGGTTACGCCCAAAAATCCTAAACCTTAAACCACAAACCCTAAATCCCAAAACCTAACCCTAAACCCTAAAAAACACTGGAAACCCCTTGGGCGCAACTAGGTTGCGCCCATAGTTCTGGACGCAATTTAGTTGCGCCCAAAGGATGTGTGGGGATTGTTTTAGGGTTTAGGGTCTTTATCATAGTATATACCATAGTATATAACTATATAATATATGATATAACCATAGTATATAACTATAGAATATATTATAGGATATAACCATAGTATATAACTATATAATATAATCATGAGATATAATCAAAATATATAACTATAGAATATAACGATATAATATAACCAAATTGGATATAGGTCATATAACTATAAGATATAATCATTGTATATAACTATATGATATAACCATCGTATATAACGATATGATATAACGAAATTGGATATAACTATAAGATATAATCATAGTATATAACTATACGATATAACGATATGATATAACCAATTGGATATAACTATAATCCTGCTGCACGATGGGACGTTCTGCCCCAAGTTGTTTTGGGCTTTATGGCAGCTGTGAGATGGAGTCCAAACAACTTTCACCCCACACGATCTCCACCCTTCGATCTGGGCGCGACAGGCGAGGGCTATGTGGCGATAATCCTGCTGCACGATGGGACGTTTCTGCGACCTGTCGATTCCCTCCATAAACCCGAATCAAGTTTCTGACGGTTTGGTTTCATCTTCTTCCATTGCTCTCTGATCTGGTAGGCTTTGTCTAGGTTTTCTTGAAAAAATTGCTCTTCAATTCCCTTCTCTTTCTGTTCTAGAAATGGTTTCTAGTGAGTCTTCTGAGTCGACTGCTACTCGCTCGAACTCGAGCAAGAATGAGGTCCCCCCCCTTCTCCTTCTGAAGGAGGCAGACGCTCTGACGGGGACTCTGTCGGAGGCGGAGTTGGAGCAGATCCTCCAAGTTGGAGGCTTTCCTCCGGAGATGGTCGCAAGGTTACCACATCCAGACGAGAGAGCCGACGCTCGCTACGAGGGATGGGTTTGTTTCTATGCTTACCCGTTTAGAATTGGCCATACGTTTCCGTTCTCCCCTCTTGCCAGGGATTTCTTAGCGACCCTGGCGCTTGCGACGTGTCAGGTCATGCCGCAGGCGTGGCGGATCCTTAGGGTTTTAGATTTGTTGAATGTTCAGTATGGGGCCGGTTTTAACTTCGATGCCCTGTGGTACAACTACTCTCTGGGTCAAAGAGTTCTTCTCGTGTACAGTTGTGTATTCGTCCGGGTCGAAAGCCCTTGGTGTTCAACCTAGATGTAAACGACCGTGGATGGGGGTCGAAGTTCTTCTTCGTCGAGCGTTCATCTCTGGAGAAGGGGGGTGACTGTTCGTTTATGCTGTCGGAGTGGCGAGTTGAGAGTACGCATTCGACTTCTCTTTGCCTATTTTTATGTGTTTTAACCCTTTGCTTAACTATTCTTTTTTGTAGTCTCTGAGGCTGAAGAGTTGGAAGCGGACACTCAGTCAGAAGGTCTGACAAAGTTTATTCTTAGCATCCCCGCATCGGAGCGGAAATTCACAAACGTCAACCTGTTGTCGGTCTCCCCCACTACTCAGGACGTTATATCGACTGTTTCGTCGTCTCGGGTCAAGTGTGAGTTTTTGTTTGACTCGTGTATTTTTTAACCGTCTATTTGCGACTTATGTTTTGTCTGTCGTGTCAGCGTCTCCGGCTGGTCGGTCGAGTGCCCGTTTGAAGGGAGTGTCTGGGAAAGGTCTGATAGAGCAAAGGCTGGCGGCGGCCAAGGCCTCGTCGAGTAAATCGACGCCGGCAGAGTCGTTGCTTTCAGCCAAAGTTGGCTCAAAAAGGAAGGCAGGTGTTTCTTTTGGCGATGTGAAGGTTGTGGATACTTCAAAGAAGAAGAAGGCTATCGCTCGTGGAGTCGAGAAGATCGACGCGGTCAGTCGATCAATTGCCGATCTCTTTCATGCTCAGGACCCGACTCTGAAGTCTGAAGTTGATGGTGTCTCTCCCTTGGATTGTATTGGCGAAGCGGGGTGCTCTGCGTGGAAGGTAAATTGTCTTGTCGGGTCTCCGGTTTTTATGTTTTCTTTTCACGCGATATGGTTGGTATTTGATTTGTTTTCGATCTTGTCTTTTTCCAGACTTTCCAGTTTCTCTTGGGCGCGTATTCTGGAGTCAAAGAGATGGTTGCTAAGGCCGAGGACAGGGCTGCTAGGTCAGAGTCCAACCTGGCGTCTTTGAAGACCAAGGTGGAAGGAGTCGAGAGCCGTTTTAGGGACGCTGAGCGCCGCTTTGCTAGGGAGCTGAAGAGTTGCCAATGACTTGGATGTTTGTCGGAGAGAGCTCAGCAAGAGTCAATCGAGTGTCGAAGAGAAGGTGAGGCAGGCTAGGATTGAAGCTGGTCGGGTCGCAGGCGACATAGGCGCTTTCTACGCGTTGAAGTCGCGTGTCGAGATGATCGAGGAGTTCGAAGAGGGCAAGCAGGAGACCTGTGATTTAAAGGCGGAGAAGGAGACCATGGATACCTTGTTTCTGAAGGGGAATCCTGGTTTGGAGCTTTTCCAGTTGGCCGGTGTCGAAGAGGAATCTCTAGACGAAAGTGCCGGTAAAGACGAGGTCCATTCTGGTGATACCGTGCCGCTCGAGCCCCAGCCTTCCTCCGATCCGGCCCTTGCTGAAGGTAATGCCGCGAATCCCGACCCTTGATTGTTTTTCATAATTGACTTGTGACCCCACCTGTGTGTGGGTAGAATGTTTTCTGTTTTTGTGACTCGTTCACCATCGCGGGTCGCATAATGTGTTTGTGGATGATTTAAAGTCCTACGTGTGTGTAGGCAGACAATATGTTTTGGCAACCCGTCCATCATCGCGGGTCGCATGCATGTAGAAAAGCTTTAGACTTTTATTGACGTAATCTGTTTTACAAAGGGTCGAACTTGTTTTGTGCTCATATGTTTCGTCGGATTATTCTAGAGAAGATTGTCGTTGACGCCTTTGATTTATGCACCGGGTTTGCCCGTGTGCTCCGTCGAGTAGGGCTTGCCGTATCTGTGTAAAGAAGGAGACCTACAAATGTATGTGTTTATGTTTAGTCATGACTTAGTGTTATGCCGAGGAGGAAAGCAATATGTCTCTATTGCGTAAATGTAATAAGGTGTCTTAACCTTATGTATTGTATAAGGCAGGCGGTGTGCCGACGTGCCTTTGGTATTCATATCTACGTGTTCCGATCGATCGTGTAAATGTAGTGTAAGCGCTTTTGTTTGTGACTGGATCCAGTGTGTATGTTGATGTCGTCATGTACTTAGGTTTGCAAGGAAAAATGTTCTTACTAGATGTGAGTGCTCAGTTTCAAGAAATAGAATTGAGTTCGTAACAACGAATAGCACATGACAAGCGAAATAATGTTAGTGCCTTACTTTGCTAGTCTAGAAGTGATATAGCTTCAGGTGTGTTGCGTTCCAACTTCTTGGGATCGATCGTCCATCTTTGTCTTCCAGTTGGTACGCTCCCTGTCCGACCACTTCCTTGATGAGATAGGGTCCTTCCCACTGCGGTGCGAGCTTTCCGTCGGTCGGATTCTTGGTGTTTTAGAACGTCTTTCTGAGGACCCAGTCGCCAACTTTGAAGACTTTGGCTCGAACATTTTTGTTGTAACTTCTTGCGACCTATTGTTGGAACCTAACCATTCTAATTCTGGCTCTTTCCCTAGTCTCATCCACCGTGTCCAAGTTGTGCGCTAGCTCGATGTCGTTTCGTTCCTTCGTCTGAAGACTCTAACGGGCTGTCGGAATCAGTAGCTCAGCGGGAATGACCGCTTCACTTCCGTAGACGAGTGAGAATGGTGATTGTCTAGTCGCATTCTTTAGGGTGGTCCTGTCGGACCAGAGGATGAAAGGGAGTTCGTCTGCCCATTTCCTTTAGCCCCTGTGAGGCGTTTCTTGAGGTTGTTGACGATGATTTTGTTGCTAGACTCGGCTTGTCCGTTAGATTGGGGATATCGAGGAGTGGATGTGACCAGCTTGATATTCCACTGGTCGCAAAAGGCTCGAGTCTTATGACTGATGAACTGGGAGCCATTGTCGCACACGATTTCTGATGGGATGCCAAATCTGCACAAGATATTGCGTTTTATAAATGAAATGACATGTTGATCTTTTACCTCTCGATAGGCTTCAGCTTCGATCCATTTGGAAAAATAGTCTGTCATGGCAAGGAATAAGACTCGTTGACCCGACGCATGGGGTAGTTTCGACGATGTCCATCCCCCGTCTCATGAAGGGCCATGGTGCCAGAGTCGGATGGAGGAGTTCCGAGGGTTGATAAGGAACGGGTGCGTGTCGTTGGCAGGCATCGTACTTCTTGGTGTACTCCATTGCGTCTCTATTCATTATAGGCCAGTAGTATCCGGTTCGCAAGGCTTTCTCCGAGAGGCTTCGTCCTCCGGTGTGGTTTCCACATTCTCCTTCATGTAATGACTGTAAGATGCGTCTGACTTCTGGAGTCTTGAGGCATCGTAGGAGTATCCCTGTGACAGATCTCTTGAACAAGACGTCACTTATAATATCGAAGGAAAGAGCTTGTACCTTCAGCCTTTTTGCTTCCGTTTTGTCGTTGGGTAGGATGTCGTCTTTTAACCATTTGACGTACGGTAGCGTCCAGTCGTCATGATCATTGATGATGTCTTCTTCTGGTCGGTCGCCTATCTCCATCATGACAAGTTCTTCCAATGGTGTACTTGAATCCTTGGGTGTTTTTGGAACGGCTGGTGTTGTGATGTGTGCCAGTGGGATGTTTGGGAATTCCTTTGGGTCCAAGACGGACCCCAAGTTGGCTAGTGCGTCAGCCTGAGAGTTGAGATCTCTGGGAACTTGCATGATGTCGAATGTTTGGAATTGGTCGATTAGCTTCTTGACCACGTCCAGATAAGCTATCATTATGTCGTCCTTGGCGTTGTACGACCCTTGTATTTGGTTTACGACCAAGAGGGAGTCGCAGATGACTTCGATTTCTCGGACTCCTAGGTCGCGTGCCAGAATGAGCCCAAATATGAGTGTTTCGTATTCGGCTTCATTGTTGGTCGTGTCCCATTCGTATCTTACGTCCTGGGCTATCTTGTCCCCTTGTGGCGATTTCAGCACGACCCATAGCCCCGATCCTCTAGCGTTCGACACACCATCAGTGTGGAGCTCCCATTTACTTGTTTCCTCCGTTGCGAGTAACTGTGTTGCTTCTTTGGCGGCTTCTTGTTCTAGGGTCGGGCTGAAGTCTGCCATAAAGTCAGCCAAGGCTTGCGATTTGATTGCCGTTCTGGGCTCGTATTCGATGTCGTAGCCGCTGAGGTGTATGGCCCATTTGGCCATTCGTCCTGTGAACTCGGGTTTCCTCATGATCGCTCTCATGGGATGGTTAGTGCGGACAATTATGGTATGAGATTCGAAATATGGTTTGAGTTTATTCGATGCCATTACCAGTGATAAGACGAGTTTTTTTAGCGACGTGTACCTTGTTTCTGCTGGCAGTAACGTTCGACTAACATAGTAGATTGGCGATTGCTTGCCATCTTCTTCTCTGACCAGTATTGCGCTCACGGCGGACTCCGATACTGCTAGGTATAGCAATAATGGTTCGTCGTCTTTGGGTTTGGTTAACAACAGGGGACTGGCTAGGTATTTCTTCAAATCCTGGAACGCGACTTCATGTTCTTCTGTCCATTGAAAGGACTTGTTCTTCTTGAGAGCGTCGTGGAAGGGCTTGCACTTGTCGGACGACTTCAAGATGAATCTGTTCAGAGCTGCTATCCGACATGTCAGCTTTTGCACGTCCTTGACGCATCGAGGGGATCGGAGGTTGATGAGGGCCTTGACCTGTTCCGGACTGGCTTCCACTCCTCTTTGTGTCACCATGTACCCTAAGAATTTTCCTGACGACACCCCGAAAGAGCATTTCATAGGATTTAATTTCATGTTATATCTTTTTAGTACCTCGAAGTTGTCGCGGAGGTGATCGATGTGGTCCTTTTTCTTTTTCGATTTGACCAGCATGTCGTCTATGTAGACTTCCATTGTGTCCCCAATCTGATCTTTGAACATCTTATTGACTAGTCGTTGATAAGTAGCCCCTGCATTTTTAGTCTGAAGAACATTACTTTGTAACAATAGATACCTTGGCTTGTGACGAATGTCGTTTTCTCTTGGTCTTCTGGTTCCATGAGGATCTGATTGTAGCCACTGAACGCGTCCATGAAGGATAGCATTTTGTGCCCTGTCGTCACGTCGACCATGGCGTCGATATGAGGAAGTGGGAAGGAATCTTTGGGACAAGCCTTGTTAAGGTCGGTGAAGTCGATGCAGACTCTCTATTTGCCGTTTTTCTTTTGGACCACAACCACGTTAACCAGCCACTCGGGGTAGTTGACTTCTCTTATCTTTCCTGTTTCATGCAGGCTCCTGACTTCGTCGTCGACGATCTTATTTCGCTCTGGGGCGAATTTCATTTGCTTCTGCTTTACAGGGGGTTGAGACTGAACTACATTTAATTTATGAGTAATAATGTTTGGAGATATTCCGATCATGTCTTCATGTGACCACGCAAAGCAATCAACATTAGATCAGAGGAAATCCAGTATTTGTTGTCTGGTCGAGTCGTCCAGGTCTGATCCGACCCTTACCGTATGGTTTGGCTTTGAAGGATCTAGTGCGATCTCGTCAAGCTTTTCCATTTCTGGTTCGACGTATCGACTAGATCCTTCACCGAGCTGTGATTGCTATGCGGTCTTGGGCTCGACCGCGCTCTTCATGGAGGCGACATAGCATTCCTTGGCCATCCTCTGATCTCCCTTGATTTCTTGGACTCCCCACTTGGTAGGGAACTTGATGATTTGATGGTACATCGAGGGTACCGCCTTCATAGCATGTATCCATGGCCTGCCAAGAATGCAATTATAGGGAGACGGGCAGTCTAGGACTAGAAATTCCACCTGTTGGTTTACTCCTCCGGCGTATGTCGTAAGAACGATTTCACCGATAGTATGTTTAACTTCGCCGCTGAATCCGACTAGTGGGGTCGATTTCTTGATAAGATCGTCTTTGCCCAGACCTATCCCTTTGAGGGCGTCGAAGGTCAAGAGATTGGTTGAACTTCCTGTATCGATTAGTACTCTACGTATCAAACAGTTTCCAATAGACAAAGAGATTACCAGACCATCGTGATGGTTTTCCGACCTGTCGGCATCGGACTCGTCGAATGTGACCGTTGGGAGGTCGGAGACACTGGTTTGTCTGAACTCCGGCGTCTCGGGTTTACTGCCTTTGCTTTCTTTCGCATGTCGTTTGGCCGTGGAGTACGTGTTCCCACATACGTCCGAGCCCCCTGAAATGGTATTGATAATTTTTGTATGGACAGGAGATGGGGGTTTATCTTGTTTTACCCGATCTCGTCGTTCCATGGTGGCTTTGGCCCGTTCCGAGATCACGTCACGCAAGAGTCCTTGCGCAAGTAACATGGCAACCTCTTTGCATAAGGTGATGCATTCGTCCGTTGAGTGACCATGGTCACTGATAAGCACTACTTTGTAGGGCTTAACTAAGAGTCATTAGAGGGTTTATTGGTGCCATTCGGGTAGATTTAGACACATTCATGTGTATGACGTTTGGGGGCGAAGTTGGTGTTTTTGGAAGTGTTTGAGCTGTTTTGGAGATCATAGGAAACACTGAGGATGGAGCCACCAGTAGAAGACGTCAAGGAGTTATGAAGTATTGGTGAGGAGGTGCTGAAGACACACTTTTGGAGGCTTTGGGAGCATTCAGAGCTGAAGAGACGAAGACACTGAAGAAATGGCTTCATGGCGACCGCCGCAGAGGAGGCAGCGACCGCCGCCAGAGCCCTCCCAGCGACCATGGCTACGACATTGATACAGCGACCGTCGTTTAATGCCGGCGATCGCCGTATTTACGGCGACCGCCGCAGAGGAGGCGGCGACCGCTGCCGCTGTCAGAAGCCCACCGAGCCCATTTTCCTTAATTGTTTTATTTTGGATTATTTTATTACGTTTTAATATTTCGTTTTATGTTAATTCTGGTGATTTTATTTCCTTTTAGTATTTAAGGGTAGAGGAAAGGCTTGTTTTCCTCTCTCGAACCCTAATTTCACTTTTCATTCTACGTATTTTGTTATGAAGAACTAAGCCACTCTTGCTTAGTCAGACGCTGAAGCTTTCGTTTTGATTCAGTTGTGAGATTCTCGTTCTTAATCTATTGCCTGGATTTTATCTATTCTCTTGCTTGATTGCTTATGATTGATATTGATAATTTCTAGTCTGATCAACTAGGGTTTGTTGTTATTGATCTGTTGCTAGATTTAGATTGTTACTGGTTGAGCATATCTATTTCAGAGTAGCAACTGCATCGTGCTAGTATCTGGTTGTGCTAGTCTTATGCAGAAGAGAACTGATTTACATTCTAGGATAAAAGTTGGTTGTTTTATGCTAGAATTGTATCCAACTATATTCTTATCCGTAAAGCTGCTGTTAAACTGAATCTTGATAGTTTCAGGGTTGTTTAATTAGTTAGTGCTAATAGTATCTGGTTGTGCTATTAGTTATATCGAAAAAGGAATTGGAATTTCCATTGCATGAGATTTTGAATGAGTATCTAGGATCAACTTGTCATACGAATATTGGATGTTGTTTGACTAAGTGTTTTTCCCATCACTGAATTCATCAACTTTTAGTTTGCTTACTTTTGCATGCTTAGATTCATTAAAACATACAAAACCCCCCTCTGGTTACTTTGGATTGACATACAAATTGCATATTAAGATAGACTATGTCTCCCTGTGGACTCGACCTTTACTTACCTAGGACTACGGTTTAAGGTTTGTTTGGATATTTTGCATAGTAGGAATTAGCACGACAAATTCCTGTTATCAAATTGGCGCCGTTGCCAGGGAGGCAATAATATATTTTGTGTGTGTGATTTGTGTGCCAATCTTGGTGTGAACCTATCTCATGGTTCACACCCGTGTTACTAATAATCTACCTCTAGTTTTTGATCCAGAAATCGAGAGAACTTTTCTTCAAGCTCGCAGGGCTGCGAATATACTAGTTCGAGAAGCTGAAAGAATGGAAGCTCGTGTTACTCTTGAGTCCTTGACAGCTCCTAACTTGGAGCAACCAACTCGTGTTGTGCAATTCCCTGCCCTTGGTGATGGGGTTAAATTTGAGCTCAAGACAGTAGTAGTCCATTTACTCCCGAAATTCAGTGGAACCCCGCTTGAGGATCCTATTCAGCACTTGGATGAATTCCTTGAGGTCTGCACCAGCATGCGGCCATCTGAAATTACTGAAGATCAGATGAGGTTGAGATTCTTTTCCTTTTCTCTGAAGGATTCAGCTAAAGACTGGTATCATTCTTTACCCCCAGGAAGCATCACTACTTGGGTGAATTTGAAAAAGGTGTTTCTTGATAAATACTTTCTGGCAATCAAGTCCAATCAGCTCAAGAAGAAGATCTGCAATGTAGAGCAACTGTCTAATGAGTCTCTCTATGACTACTATGAACGCTTCAAGAAACTGGTGAAGAGTTGCCCCTACCATGGTTATGCTAATCATGATCTGATTCTTTATCTGCATGGAGGACTCTGTGAAGATGATCATCGGATGGTAAATTCTGCATGTGGTGGGAATATTCTAAAGAGGACTTATGAAGAGGCTCTAGAGATATTTTCCACCCTAGCCGATGACTCTAGACAATACAGTGGGAGAGGTTCCCAAAGCTTGGTGGTCGCTACTTCTCAATCAAAGATTGATCAAGCTGATTTTGATGTGCTGAGAGAGGAGGTGAGGCGTCTGAAACTGAAAGGTACACCTCAGCAGGCTAAGGCCTGTGAGATTTGTCATGACGATTTGCATCCTACTGATTCGTGTCCTACTCTACAAGAGGAAGTGAATGCAGTAGGAGGATATCAGCAGAGGCCCAAGCATGATCCTTACTCCAGTACATAGAATCCTGGTTGGAGGGATCATCCCAACTTCAGATGGAGAGACCCAGACCCAAATCAACAATAGGGTAATCCTCAACAACCTAGGCAGCCATTTGTGCCAAATCCTCAAGGGCAGAGCTCGAATCCTTCACCGTCTATGGATGACATGATGAAGATGCTGATGCAGAGCAACGTAAACCTCAATGAGAATGTTGCTAAGTTGACTAAGAACCAATTGCAATTCCAAGAGACTACACAAGCCATCATTCAGAACTTGGAAAGGCAGGTTGGTCAGATCTCTCAAGTGGTGAGTAATCTTGACGCCAAGGTTTCTAGTAAACTTCCATCTCAGACGGAAGCGAACCCGAACATTCGGAATGTCAGTGTTGTGACTCTGAGAAGTGGGAAGAAACTTGAAGAGGATAATTCTGAGGTCAACAAGGAAGAAAGTCCGAATTTGGAGCAGAATGTAAACGGCGATCGCCGCCCCCCTTACGGCGACCGCCGCCCAGAAAACGGCGACCGCCGTGAAGACCGCGGCGCCCGCCGTGACGGTTATCAAAATCTCGGTTTTTCTGACGATGTCAGCGGCGACCGCCGCCCTTCTTACGGCGACCGCCGCCCTTCTTACGGCGACCGCCGCCCTGTAGCCGATGCTGAGGCTGAGAAGGAGTCCGAAACTCCGATTTTTTCTGATTGGAAGCATGTTCCACCATTCCCATCTGCTTTGAAGCGTACCAAGCCACTTGCGCAGGACAAGGACATGTTTGAGATGTTAAGAAACGTTGAGGTCAACATTCCTCTCCTAAATTTGATCAAGTCTGTACCTCGTTATGCCAAGTTCTTGAAGCAGATGTGCACCACAAAGAGGAATCAGGATAGGAACAGCAAGAAGAAGATAAAGGTAAGCGAACATGTTTCTGCTGTGTTTTAGAAGCGCTTACCTAAGAAGTGTGGCGACCCAGGTATGTTCACCATTCCCATCACTATTGGAGATACCAAGTTCAATAAAGCTATGTTAGATTTGGGTGCTTCCATTAATGTTCTACCTTCATCTCTTTGTGAATCCTTACGATTAGGACCCATGCATGCGACCAATATTTTCATTCAGTTAGCTGATCGATCTAGTGTGCGTCCTATAGGGATAGTGGAGGATGTTTTGGTTAGGGTTGGTGATCTTACTTTTCCTGCTGACTTATATGTGCTCAATATGGAACATGATAAGCATGCAACCCCTATTCTGTTAGGGAGACCTTTCCTGAAAATTGCCAACACTAAGATTAATGTGAGTACTGGTGCTTTAACCATGGAATTTGATGGCCAAACTATTAACTACAATATCTATGAAGGCATGAAATTTCCTTCTGATGATCACTCTTTGTGTGCAATTGATGTACTTGAGCCTGTGGTGCAAGACGTTTTTGATGAGGACCACCTAGATGAGAAATCTATCATTGTTGATTCTAGATTGGATTTTGCTTCATCTACTAACTCACAGGACGTCGTTACTGAGTTGGACGCTTACTATAAGCTTCCTCTGGAGCTACCAGGCAAATCGCCTTTACCGCTAACTCCGAGCGAGAAGCTCGTTCCCTCTTTGGTACAGGTCTCTGAAGTTGAGGCTAAACACCCCCCTGATCGATCTAAGTATGAGGGAGACGCGACTAAGAAGGTCAAGGTGGAGGAGCCGCTGAAGACGAAGAATGGTCTAAGGTTCAAACCTTTCCATGAGTGGTTCAGGAAGGAGGTAATGAATAAGAAGGTTCCTAAGAAACCTGATGATATGGATAGAGGTTGTTCGAGTAGTATGTCGAGCCAACGACATTAACTAAGGTGCTGCTCGGGAGGCAAGCCGATATTAGGTAGTTTATTTCCTTTCCCTTAGTCATTTTCTTTTGTTTTTTTCCTTTTAGTTTTTGCTTTCTGTGTCGAAGTAACCTGCAGGAAGCGTATCCAAGTGAAGAAGGAGAAGCGGCGACCGCCGCCCCCCCTTACGGCGACCGCCGCCAACCCCCTCCTCCGACACTTTGCTTGCGGCAAATGACGGCGACCTCCGTTTAATTGTGGCGATCGCCGCCATTCTCAGGTTTGTTTTTGTTTTTTTATTATTTTTATAAAAAAAATGGGCCCCGAAAAAACCTTAAACGGAGAGCAAAAGACGAAAATAAAATACCCCTAAAAGACCTTAAACGGGGAGAAAAAATCAAAAAAAGAAGAAGAGGTTCTACCGGAGGCCAGCTGCCCAGCGTTTCCTATGGAGAGATGGTGCGCATCATGTTGTCAAGAAGGAGACATTAGCCCCACTTTGTATTTGACAACGATGATGGCCCTATAATTGGCAGTTGAGGAGGAGGAACACTAGGGCCCACACCACGATTACATCTGGGCCCCATTTTTGTGTTCGTTGAAGGCCGTGCAACCCCTCCATACCTGCCATACCACTATTCACCACAGTGGTTCCCTATGGTTGCATGGTAGATGAAGATTATGGCATTGATGCCGACACCCGAGACATGGACGTTTATTGAGAAGACCGCCAACAACAAAGGAAGTGTCCAAGCCAGCTCGGCGACGTTGTGAGTTAATTTTTTTTTGCTTTTCCCTATGCTTCTATTTTTTGTCTTTCCTTACATTGAGGACAATGCAATGTCTAAGCTTGGGGGAGAGTTCTATTCTTGCTACGTCGTTGAGGAGAAAAATGAATAAAGAGAAAAAGCCAAAATTTTGAAAAAAAAGGCTATCATTGAAATCCTGGGATAGGTCGAAAACCCGAAAGGGCGGCCTAGGTAATAAGCATGTGGCTTGGACCAGCATTAGGCTGGGGTAATATGTGGTCAAGAGTTACGTGAGCTTATGTGAGTACATCTATTGGAAAATGAAATGAGTGGCTTGGTGAAAACCCGAAAGGGCGCCTTGGCAAAACGAGCGAAAAAAGAAGAAGAGTGATTTTAGGATTTCTCATTATTCTTGGTGAGGCATCATAAGAAGAGGAGTCAAAGAAGGATTGTCGGGTAGGTCACTCTGGGAGACATAAGGAGCAATAGATGGAGGCTAGGATTAGAGGTTACTCACACTATTGGATGTCCGGGTTTAGCTTGAGGGAAATACTCTGCTTGCCCCTTAAGCTTGTTGAGTGTTGATGTGTTGTAAATGAGATTGGTGCCATGAGCTTGGCATGGGTTAGGTGACTCTTAGTTGGAGGATATGCTTCCTGAGACCTTGGATGCTACATTGGAGGAGTAGGCTCTTTATTAGTTTACTCGCGGACGAGCAAAGGTCTAAGCATGGGGGAGTTTGATAAGCACTACTTTGTAGGGCTTAACTAAGAGTCATTAGAGGGTTTATTGGTTCCATTCGGGTAGATTTAGACACATTCATGTGTATGGCGTTTGGGGGCGAAGTTGGTGTTTTTG
This sequence comes from Rheum nobile, assembly GCA_027886185.1. Taxonomy (NCBI): domain Eukaryota; kingdom Viridiplantae; phylum Streptophyta; class Magnoliopsida; order Caryophyllales; family Polygonaceae; genus Rheum; species Rheum nobile. The sequence continues at coordinate 1,396,578 of WOAB01000167.1, forward strand.
GAGGTGTTTGAGTTGTTTTGGAGATCATAGGAAACACTGAGGATGGAGCCACCAGTAGAAGACGCCAAAGAGTTATGAAGTATTGGCGAGGAGGTGCTGAAGACACACTTTTGGAGGCTTTGGGAGCATTCGGAGCTGAAGAGACGAAGACACTGAAGTAATGGCTTCACGGCGACCGCCGCAGAGGAGGCAGCGACTGCCGCCAGAGCCCTCCCAGCGACCATGGCTACGACATTGATACGGCGACCGCCGTTTAATGTCGGCGACCGCCGCAGAGGAGGCGGCGACCGCCGCCGCTATCAGAAGCCCACCGAGCCCGTTTTCCTTAATTGTTTTATTTTGGATTATTTTATTACGTTTTAATATTTCGTTTTATGTTAGTTCTGGAGATTTTATTTCCTTTTAGTATTTAAGGGTAGAGGAAAGGCTTGTTTTCCTCTCTCGAACCCTAATTTCACTTTTCATTCTACGTATTTTGCTATGAAGAACTAAGCCACTCTTGCTTAGTCAGACGCTGAAGCTTTCGTTTTGATTCAGTTGTGAGATTCTCGTTCTTAATCTATTGCATGGATTTTATCTATTCTCTTGCTTGATTGCTTATGATTGATATTGATAATTTCTAGTCTGATCAACTAGGGTTTGTTATTATTGATCTATTGCTAGATTTAGATTGTTACTGGTTGAGCATATCTATTTCAGAGTAGCAACTGCGTCGTGCTAGTATCTGGTTGTGCTAGTCTTATGCAGAAGAGAACTGATTTACATTCTAGGATAAAAGTTGGTTGTTTTATGCTAGAATTATATCCAACTATATTCCTATCCGTAAAGCTGTTGTTAAACTGAATCTTGATAGTTTCAGGGTTGTTTAATTAGTTAGTGCTAATAGTATCTGGTTGTGCTATTAGTTATATCTGAAAAGGAATTGGAATTTCCATTGCATGAGATTTTGAATGAGTATCTAGGATCAACTTGTCATACGAATAGTGGATGTTGTTTGACTAAGTGCTTTTCCCATCACTGAATTCATCAACTTTTAGTTTGCTTACTTTTGCATGCTTAGATTCATTAAAACATACAAAACCCCCCTTTGGTTTCTTTGGATTGACATACAAATTGCATATTAAGATAGACTCTGTCTCCCTGTGGACTCGACCTTTACTTACTTAGGACTACGGTTTAAGGTTTGTTTGGATATTTTGCATAGTAGGAATTAGCACGACAAATTCCTCTTATCAGTCACCGTGGAATTCACACCACCTGCTCGTGTCTTTTTTGACGTCTGATTGGTTGCTCTTTCGGGGCCATCTTACTTCTTTTCCATATTTGTCGAAACTCTTGACGAGCTCCGACACAAAAACACTGAAGTTGTAAGATTGGACCCTGGGAGGCAGCGTTGGACCATCTCTCTAGTCTTGGGACCTGTCTTGGAAGGAGTTTACCTGACTTTGCTCATTTCGGTCATGAGGGTGGGGGTGATGCCGTCTGTCTCGACGGTTGTCGAAAGAGGACTTGCGATCAGATTGGTCAGGTCCATGGGACTCTTTTCGCGATTCGCGATCTTCTTCCAGACGTACCTCGGCCATGGTTTTGGCTTGGACATCTTCGAAACTTCTGCACGGGTACTTGGTGATCTCGTTGTAGAGGTTGCTATCCTTGATCAGACCTTGTCTGAAGGCTTCGATGGAGGTGGTGACGTCGCAATGGGGGATCGTGACTTTTTCCTTATTGTACCTGTTAAGATAGCTTCGAAGAGGTTCATTGTACATTTGGGTGATTCGATAGAGATCACTCGACTGCCTTTCGAGCCTCCGACTGCTGGCGAATTGGATCTTGAAGGAATTGACCAGATCCGCAAATGAGGCGATCATTCCCTGAGGCAAACGCATAAACCAGGTCAGTGCGGGACCCGCGAGAGTCGTGCCAAAGCTTTTGCACATGACAGCCTCGCGGCTCTCCCTTGGAACAGATGTCGTCATTAGTTTTTGTTTATACAGAGAAATGTGATCATCTGGATCGTTGGTGCCGTCGAATGTCGCCATGCTAGGAAGGTGGAACTTCTTTGGGATCTCGACTCTGGCGATCTCTTCGACGAATGGAGATTCCTCGTATCCGCCTGACGCTTCCTTCTCGATCGGTTGTGGGACTCCGGGAATTCTAGCGATGCGGTCGTCGAGTGTCTTCATGTGTTGACTGAGCGTCTGCTGGACGAGAGCCAGGATATCGGGAGGATTGGTCACCTGCGGTTTGTCGATTCGTGTTCCCTCGTCGTGTCCGGGGAGTCGGACGCTTGGGGGAGTCAGCTCGACGCCATCCATGTCAAGACGCGTTTGGATGTTGCTACGGATGGGCATCCGCTTGGATCCAGAAGCCATTGATTGTACCTATGACCTAAGAGACTCATTTTCACGGGTTAGTTGTGAAATCTCGGCCTCAGATTTGGTGGATAAGGTAGCCAAGGCTTCGGTCTTTTGGCGTTGCTGGGCGAGCTCTTGGAGTTGGTTCGGAGTAGGGTTTTCGGTTGTGTTTCCTTGAGTTTGGGAGTCGTCTTCGAGGCGTGGCTCCTCGGTACCGGTAGGCGGGTTAATAGTCATGGTTGGAGGATTTTTGGGATGGTGATGGGCAAGTTGCCCCACGGTGGGCGCCAAATTGTTTTGGGGCGAAAAGATCAGTCGACCTAAATCGCCTTAGACGGGGTAACGAGTCGATCGGATAATATGAAATCGATCCAAACCAAATAGACAATCAACCAAGTAAATAATAGATGCAAAATAGTAATATGATTTATTGATCAATTGATGATAGAATCGGGTCAGAGTACAACTTATCCTTAAAGAGTAAGGGGTCGAGTCTTGTTCGACAGGTGGTATCGGTGATTCAACCGGCAATGATCGGGTAATATCCCAGGGGACTTGAGCGAGAGTGAATATGCTAGTAAGCCTTTCGAAAGGTAAGTGAGTGGATGTTGTGTGTAGACGTGTGTCGCCGATTGTGTCTTCGTGATCTATTTATGGTAGCTTCCTCTTGTGTCCGTTAATTTGTCTTCGTAATATCTTCTATTTATTTCATGCGTGATCTTCAGGATTTGCTCTTGAATTCCATCGTAATCTTTGTGTTTAATTTCGTTACCGTTGCCATTGATCAAGCCATTAATGTCCTGGGTGAAATCTTCAGAGCTGGTCGGATCTCACGCGTCTGAGGAGTGTTTGTCGCTTCCTTCTAATTTCTTTTGGCATTCGACTTCGTCTAGACTTTGGCCCAATTCGTTTGTTCTGATCCCCTTGGAGTAAGTTGGGCCCAACACAAGGTCACTATCAAGAATAAGTATTCGTTGCTTAGGATAGATGATCTGTTGGATCAACTGCAGGGAGCAAAAGTCTTTTTCAAGATCGATCTGAGATTTGGTTACCATCAGCTCAGGATTCGTGAGGAGGATATTCCGAGGACTGCGTTCCGGACGAGATATGGGCACTACGAGTTCGTAGTCATGCCATTTGGGTTTACAAATGCTCCGGTAGTCTTCATGGATCTAATGCATCGATGTTTCCACCAGTACCTAGATAATTTTGTGGTGGTCTTCATCGACGATATTCTGATCTACTCTCCGAGCGAGGAGGCTCACGAGGAGCATCCTCGTATCACCTTGTCAGTCCTTAGACAAAATCAGTTGTATGCAAAGTTGTCTAAATGTGACTTCTGGATTAAGGAAGTGGATTTCTTAGGCCATGTGATCAATGAGAATGGGGTTATGGTTGACCCTCAGAAGATCGAAGCGGTAGCCGACTGGAAGCGACCTCAGAACGTGAAGAAGGTGCGCAGTTTCTTGGGACTTGCAGGTTATTACAGACAGTTCGTGGAAGGATTTTCAAAGATCGATCTACCCATGACCGGGATGCTCCGCAAGGTCCATAAGAAGTTCATATGGGACGACAAGTGTGAGGCAAGTTTTCAGAAGTTGAAAAAGTGTCTGACGTCCGCACCAGTTTTGGCGCTACCAGACGGAACTGATGGTTATGTGGTCTATAGTGACACTTCAAAGCATGGGTTAGGATGTGTATTGATGGAAAAGGGAAAGGTCATTGCATACGCATCTCGACAATTGAAGACCTATGAAGCAAACTATCTAACGCATGATCTGGAGTTAGCGGTTGTGGTTTTCGCGCTGAAGATTTGGAGGCACTATCTCTATGGTGTTAGGTGCCAGATCTCTACCGACCACAAGAGTCTCAAGTATGTGTTCACTCAGAAAGAGTTGAATATGAGGCAACGTCGCTGGTTAGAACTACTCAAGGACTACGACATCGAGTTATTGTATCATTCGGGCAAGGCTAACGTGGTAGCCGATGCATTGAGCCGGAAGACGCCGCACGAGACCGTGGTAGCTCTGCTCACTGCTCAGACCAAACTGCACCAAGGATTGTGCGAGATTGATGTCTTGTATGATCATCGTCGAGGATGCCTGAGTATGTTGGAGATTCAGGCTACGCTACTAGATCAGATCAAGGAGAAGCAGGTTGATGATGTGATCTTAGTGAAGTTAAGCAGTGAAGTGATGGATGGGAAAGCTTTCGGATTCGTGGTTCAAGATGATGGATCACTCTGGTTTTAGGACCGAATCTGCGTGCCTGACATAGATGGCATTCGTCAACTGGTAATGAAGGAGGCCCATTCGTCAGCTTATTCTGTACATCCAGGATCCAGTAAGATGTACAAATACCTCAGAAATAAATTCTGGTGGCGCAACATGAAGTGGGACGTAGCAGAATTTGTGGCGAAATGCTTGACTTGTCAGAAGGTCAAGATTGAACATCGCAGACCAGGTGGTGAATTGCAACCTCTCCCAGTGCCAGAGTGGAAGTGGGAGGATATTACGATGGACTTCGTCACGGGGTTGCCGATGACTCAGAGTCAGAAGGATGCCATATGGGTGATCATTGACCGGCTCACGAAGAGTGCTCATTTTGTGGCCATCAAGTCAACTTGGGGAACCCAGAGGCTATCCAAAGTTTTCCTACACGAGATTGTTCGATTGCATAGTACGCCAAAAACCATTGTATCGGATCGTGATGGCCGATTCATGTCGAGATTCTGGAAGGAACTCCACAAGGCCATGGGAACTGAGTTGAGGTTCAGTACTGCGTTTCATCCTCAGACGGATGGACAGTCTGAGAGGACCATCCAGACATTGGAGGATATGTTGAGAGCTTGTGTACTAGATCGTCCGACCAGCTGGGAGAACAACTTAAGTCTGATTGAATTCACGTACAACAATAGCTGGCATTCTACCATCAAGATGGCTCCATTCGAGGCTTTGTACAGTCGAAAGTGCAGATCTCCGATTTGTTGGGATGAGAATGCCGACAAGATTCTACTCGGACCGGAGTTAGTCGAGAGGACTGCCTCGGACATTGCCTTGATCAGACAGAGGATGCTTACAGCTCAGAGTCGACAGAAGCCTTATGCTGATCTGAAGCGCAGGAATGTCGAGTTTGAGGTTGGTGACAAGGTGTTTGCCAGGGTGTCGCCATCCAAGGGTGTGTTCAGGTTCGGCAAGCGTGGGAAGCTCAACCCTCGCTACGTAGGACCGTTTGAGATCCTTGATAGAGTGGGATCTTTAGCGTACCATTTAGCATTGCCGCCGTCAGCGCATCCAGTGCATAACGTGTTTCACGTGTCTCTGCTAAAGAAGTATGTGCCAGATGTGTCTCATGTGCGGAGTTATGAGGACATCGAGATACAGGAAAATGGTACCTATGAGGAGAGATATGTGTGTATTCTCGAACGCCGCGAGAAGCACTTGAGAAACAAGGTGGTACCATTAGTGCGGATCCTCTGGTCCAAGTCGGGATCTGAGGAGGTAACTTGGGATACCTGGGAGACTGAGTCTGATATGCTTAGTCGTTTTCCCGAGATGTTTTCGGCCTAGTTTCGGGATCAAAACATTTTTTTAAGGGGGAGGTATTATAATAACCCCTAAAAGTCCCAAACTGTCATTTTGTAAGAAAGACGTATTGGGCAATTTCTGTAAGCTCTGTAATAACCTTTTGAACGTATTATTGTACGTTTAATAAAAATTTGGGTCCTAAAGTATTTGGGAGTGCTAAAGTAATAAGATTTAGCATGTCCTCGAGCAAGACCCGCGACCAAAGACCCAGCGATGCGATTGCGGCAGTTCCACGACCGCGGTTGGAATCCGCGGGCGTGGATTTGCCCAGACCCAAACCGCGATCGCGGCTCTGTTTCCGCGACCGCGGAACTCTGTTCACCTTCGTCTTCCTCGAGCCTCCAGAAGGCAACGCTCGATTTTCCCCTCGTTTCCTCAACGCTCGCCGGTGGAGGGGAGGGCAACCGTTTGAGTTGCCGGTGAGGGGGTGAACGGCTCCTCCTCCTTGGCTATAAAAGGGAGCACGGACCAACCTCATTCTCCATCCACATCTCTCTCTCTCTCTCTCTCTCTCTCTCTCTCTCTCTCTCTCTCTCTCTCTCTCTCTCTCTCTCTCTCTATCTCTCTCTCTCGTGTTTTCGTCATCGCCGGAGTTCGCAGTCGTCGTCAGAGTATCGCCGGAGTTAGTGTTCGTGCCTTGTGAAGTTGGGGAGTGGTGATAGTAGTGAGCATTCATCCAAGGATTGAAGAGTCGTCGGTAAGCTCGTGTTCGTCTCCAAGCCGTCGTCGGGATGGGCATCCGCGACCGCGGTTATGCCAACCGCGACCGCGGCTTGAGCCTAGGAATCCGCGACCACGGACATGCCAACCGCGACCGCTGCCTTGCCCAGCAAGCGCGATCGTGGCTTTGGAAACCACGGTCGTGGCTTAGGCCCTTTTACCCTTCGTTCGTTTCATTATTCGTTTCGTATCTCTGTGTCGTATCGTATCTAACTTAGGGTTCCGTCTTATATCTCGTCGTTGTCGTAGGAATCCGTACTCAGATTCCAGTCTCCGGATCTCGGAACCCGGAACCCGACATCTTCGATTCGTCTAGACTAAGGCAAGTGACGGTTCGCTCTTGCTCATTATTCCATGTTTCCCTTGATTATCAATTATTGATTGTTAATTAAGATGGGATAAAAGTTGTTGTTTTCTGTTTGGGAACAGATTTAATAAAATAATGTTATTAAATATGAATCTATAATAGGTTGTATATATTGCTAGAAACAACGTTATTATACATGATATTACCATAATGGTTTTGGTGTGGATATCTGTGTGAACTTAAATGTGTAGTTAGAACGAGTATTCGTAGGAACGCTATGTACCTTGCGAGGTCTAGTCATTTCTTTATAACTGGTATTAGGAGGATTTTGCCCTAGTACTTTCTGGTCATGACCGTACCCTTACTCAGGGTAGGTGCACTCAGCTGGTGCCAACACTCGGGATTCATCCCCATAAATATCTCTCGTGTCGAGATGATGTGTAATAAAAGCTTTAACGTGAATGTACGTTTTGGAATTAAATAAGATAAGTGTTGTTATGCACATAATTAATATACCTCCGGGCGAGGAGTACAACGTGGAAACCGCCCGGACTCTTGTTAGAGTAAGTCTTCTTTCCAATCTGGATTCGCATTGCGCGGTGAGGTTGGTCGTGGACCCAAATAATCAAGGTCGTGTTTTGAAACTTGTGTGAAAACTTAACGTTCCCAAACACTTGTCATACGTTTCCCATAAGACTCAACTTCTTTGGAGTCTTCTCTTCATACATTTCCCATAAGACTCAATTCCTTTGGAGTCTTCTCTTGATCATTCCTTTTCTTATGTTTCTGTAGAAGTGTTGAGGTTCATTGTCGTCATCGGCTATTATTCGAGAAGCGATGAGTGTAACCTAACACGACTACTTAGAACCTGTTTATTTGTACCCTTGTATAGTCTTTCATTAGACTAACCAACTGGTTTTATTCCTTGCATGGTTGGCTGGTGTCATCCGTCTCATACGACACATCAGGTAAACTTCCTCTTCCGTGAAGGCCAGAATCCGATGTTGAGGGCAGATGGTGATTTAAGTGTTTTTCCAAGGTTGAAGATCCTAGGCGTGAGATCGCGCAGATCAAAACCCCTTCATGACGTTTATTAATTTTTAAGACTTCCGCTGTAATAAATATTTCTGTATTTGGTTTGTTGACAGTTGTAAAACCATGACGTTGGTTCAAATGTATTTGGGTAACTTTCATGATATTTAATAAAGTTTCCAACATTATATTATTTATTATAAAAATGGTAAGCCTTGGGTGACCCCGGGAGTGTATTCTGAGGTCACTGGCGGTAATATTTGCAAAGGTATTTTAGGGGTGTTACACGTTGTACTTCTCGCCCGATGGTATATTAATTATGTGCAAATCCGCACTTATCTTATTTAGTTCGAAAACGTATATTCACGTTCAAGACTTTTATCTTATTATCCAACCTCATACCCGAGGAAGAGTGAGACAAAATCTCGAAAGTTTGGCACTTGCTAAGTGCACCACCACTTATATAATATAAGGGCACGGTCATGACCAAAGGCATTAGGGCAATAATCCTCCTAACACCGAAATTATAAAGAAATGACTAACCCTCGCGAGACATTAGCGTTCCTACGAATACTCGTGCTATCTAACAATTTAAATAGCAACAATTCACAATTATCACAACAATGTTACCTAGCAACCTATCATAATATATATATATATAGATAGATAAGGTTATAGCTAGCATACATACAACCTAGTAATAAGGTTCCTTTTTCACATTTTATACACACAAGGTTCCCAAACATCAATTTAGACTTTTTATCCCAACTTAATTAAGACAATCGATTCATTGTCAATTAAGATAAACATGAAATAAAATGCAAGAGCGAACCACCACTTGCCTTAAATCACGGAAAGGATGAACGGTGTCTTGGAGATGGTTGCTTTCGAAAAGCAAATCGGCTCCCTGCTTTATTCTCGTTCCAAACGAAATCCCGAGACGTACCCAAATCAAACACAATGAATAATTATATTAGATAATTTATTCAATATAATCATTGGAAGTATATCATGTCTCGGTTTTTAATTAAGTATATTTTATCCTTAAATAAATCAATTTCAAGGCTTAATCGGTAGGGCGATTATCTATACGATTAAAATCAATTAATCGTATATTCTAAATAATTTTTTTATAAATAAATAAATCTTATAATTTATTTATACAGTCCAGAAAATTTACTCCAAAATATCATCCAATCAAAAGTTAATATTTCAACCATTCATAGTCTAAGTTAATACCCAAAGTAATTTTTATTAATTTAATTTTAATTTATTAAAATCAAATTAATTACATCTTATTATTCAGTAATTAAGATTAATTTAATTAACCTTAATTAAATTCAACAATAATAAAATAAACGATCCTTAGAATTTTTGACCCCTTAAGGGGGTCAAATAGCAAGTTTGGACTCCTAATTAAATAAATTAGCTCCTTGACCCCCTAAGCCCTTAAAAACCCATAAACCCTAAACCCTACATTCTAAACCCTAAAAAACACTTTCACCCCTCTTTGGGCCATATGTATACTAATAGGGGGTCCTACTTGCAATTTTAAAAAAAATTGACCTAAACTTGCTATTTTTTCCCTTAAGGGACCTTCGCGCCCAATTTTCTCTAAAACAAAATGGAAATCGGGCAAAAATCCCGAAAATATACCCGAAATTGTCCGTTGGAAGGGCTGTTGGCGTTTTCCGGCCAATTGGCGGCCCAACGGTGGTTCTCCGGCGTAGAAAGGATGGGGCTTTGATATAGGACTCAAAGACGAAGCTGGGGGTTCCACCAATGGCAAGATTGAAGCTCAAACACTCTCGAATTTTACCCAAGAACAACTGATTTTCGGAATTAGGGTTCTTGAGATTAGACTTCGAAATTGGATGAATTGGGGAAGAAATTGGAGCGGTATTTATAAGAATGTTCAAGCTTAGGATACCCTTATCAAGACCCAATGGTTAATGCCTCCCAATTGAAGACGAATTGATCCAATTTTGGATTTGTTCAATTCGAACCCTAGATGACACGTTGGTTTTTATGGCTGAAATTCCATAATTTTGGATGGTATTAAGTGGAGGATGAAGTCGTATTAAATGCCCATGATTTAATTCGCTCGATCGGATCCGAGGAGGGTCGAAATCCGCCATTGAAGCTTATATATAAGCTTACGGTTCCATGGCTGAAGCTTAAATGAGGAAGAAGACCCATATTTGGCATATTACACACGCCTGACGCCCCCCCCCCCCATTTATGGCCTAATTTCACATTTTTGCCCAGTTTTATAAGTTGTGATAAAAATGCCCTTATTTTAACTTTTAAAAATCACAAAAACTTTCCCAATTTTATTTATTTAAATATCATATATTTATAATATTACTTTAACCCCAAAAATAATTTAAAGAAAATTTTAACTTAGGTTAAAATTAACTTAAGCTATTTTTCTTATGAGTTTGACCATATTTAAATTCTTAACAAAAATTTGTTAAGTTAGTTTAAATATTCTAGGTCAAATTTGATAAGTTTTATTTAAATTATAATTAACATAATATTAATTATAATTTAAACCATCCTTAGCTTAAAGAAATAACTTACTTAGGACAATTATTACTTTATCCATCATGGATAACATAATAATTCTTATGTCCTCTATTATTATTTAAAATTTAAAATTACCACCATTGTTATACTTATTAATTTATTTTAACATCATATTATTATTATTCATATGATAATTTGTACCAAAAATTATCACATCCCAACCATTGAACATAAGTTCATGAAAGTTTAAATTACTTCTCTAAAAGAAATAAAATAAATTTCAAAACTTTTATTTATCAATTAAAAATAGACGGAAATTACATTAATACCCTTATGATAAAATAAGGGTTAATATAATACTACCCCCTTAAAAATAGTTTCGACCCCGAAACTAGCACTATCAAGTTAGAGGTATCGGTTTCCACATTAACCTCTCCATTTGAGTTTAGTAACCTCAATTATTTCATACTCGAAATTAATCCTAGGAAAGTCGATCCGTTTCCTCAACCATGACATCACCTCAAAAATATCGTTTCCGAATTTTATTCTATACAATTTCTCTTAATATATCCACAAGATTATAATACGTTAGAATCATAGTCTCCAAAATTATCACAACGATCTTAATACACCTTAAGCTTGAGAACACACCCCCTTTTTCGACTTTTCTCTTTATAAACAACTCCCAAAGTTCGTACACGATCTCCTTATAACCCAACTCAGTACCTCCAATTGTCATATTGTCTTACTCCTTACATATACATCTCACACATTTTATTATTTACCTTAATTAAAATTTTGGCCCTTATGCCATCTCTTAACCCAAAATCTTTCCATTAATCAAGCTCTAACATAAGACCTTTAGAATCTCAAAATTTTCCTCAATTAATCACCCAACATCTTTTTCATTGTTTTCCTCAAACATGATTTTAATAATTCGTTTAACACGATTATAATCAATCACCTTATTTATCCAACACGTGTCATAAGATCACCTTAATAGGCATAGGTAACTTTTTCACCAAGTCCATTTAATAAAACCCATACACTTACGTTATCCCTATAAACTAAAACAAACTCTTACCGACTGAGTTTGTTATTCATCTATAAATCCTTAAAAACTTAATTGTCCTCACACAATTTATCATCACAAATTAAGCAACCTTTTTGCTTTACCAAAATTTACTATTTACCCAAGACTTAATTGTCTTAATACTCTTATGTTCTTATATCATTTCCTTAAGAGAGCCTCATAATGAAACCTTAAATAGGTTTTCCAAAATAATACTTTCACACACTTAGCTTTTCCAAAATCTTTTAACACTAGTCCTACAACGGACACACTCCCTTATAACCCCATAACTATAACCCTCGAATTTTAAAGTTTACTCAAGATCGTAATAGAGTCCGATCATTTTCAGAAAAAAATCACTCCTTAAGAAATACCTCTCTTATAAGTTTATTCACTTAAATGAATAATTTATAAGACTCACAATTAAGTATTTTGAGCTTTATACTAGCTCACTACACAATTTTTACCACATCTAATGCTCGGAGTACACACATGAGGAATAACCTCAAACTCCATAGAGCATTAACTATATACGCTTAATTCCTTAATTATAGTGAGGAGTCCTTACAATATTAAACTCTCGAGACAATGTTCATGAATTCGAGCAAAGAGAACAAATAATGCCAATGCCCAACTTGACATTATTTCAAGAACATAGAGGGATTCTTACGATTAGTTTTGACCCCAAAACTAGCGCTAACAAGGTAGGGAACAATCACACATGTCCCAACCCAACACTATCCTTTATGAGTCCAAATAGTCTTTATCAACACGTGACATGTACTGCTTTTGGCACTCAAGGATTCTCGTATGAACGAACAACTTACAATAGTAACGAATTTAGTAATTTCTGAAACAAGGAAACACTTCTTTATTATTCGAAACATTACATTAAAACAAATGACAAAATGTTGAACAAACAGATTACTAAACTATGGAGACTATAGACACAAGTCATCGCTCCTTATTCTTAAAAAGGCTCAACAAAATTACAACTACTCGTTCAGGGTCTCATTCTCATTAGGTTGACGCATCATGAAGAGTCGTTGATCTTGACCTGAAGACTCAATAGGCGCCTTGCCTTTATTACGAGCAACAGATTGCTCAGGAGCAGACACTTCCGGCATTGGGTTCTGCCTACTGCCAACATTTGAGGCCTGGTATGATTGTGTTGGCCCTTGACCCTTCTGCCTACAATATGTTTTCATGTGGCCTTCCTTCCCATAGTTATAACATACCCGCTTCTCCTTTTGGCAATTAAAACTTTTATGTCCAGCTTCACCACAGTTGTGGCATTAGATCACACCGCTACTCCAACCTGAGCCTTTGGTGGATTCAAAAAGAGTGTTCTTGGTCTTAGCACGACCTGGTGGAGGGAGGACCGGAAGAGACGTCGACGGCGCCGGACCGGAGTGAGAGTCGGCAGTGGTGAGACGCAGAGATGGTGAGACGCAGAGATGGTGAGTGGAGAGTCTGGAGACTCGAGAGAGATGAAAGGCTGAGACTAAGAGCGGCGCTGGAAAAAAATAAGGGTTAGAAATTTAGAATAAAAAATGTGTATATACTAGGGTTATATATTTTAGCGGGTGATGGGTGAACTACGGATTAATGGGTCGGGTGAAATAATTTGGGCTCTCACCCGGATCCGATCCACCACCCGTTTCACCCATCACCCGATCCATCCATCACCTACAATTTTCGGGTTTTCGTCCATATAATTCGGGTCGGTTATTCGGGTGGATCGGTCATCCGCGGATAATTTCCAGCCCTATCCATTACCACTAAATAATGTTCTTTTAACATATATCAAAATAAATGTAGGACTTTTAACCTATATCAAATTCACAACAATTATCAACTTCTCCACTACTACTAAATACTAATCTTTTAACATATATCAAAATAAATATAGGCCTCTACCGCTAAATCGTCATCATCTTCTCCAGTACAACTAAATACTAATCTTTTAACATATATCAAAACAAATATAGGCCTCTACCGCTACATCGTCATCATCTTATCCACTAATTTCAATTCTAATCATTCCATTATTAATTATACGTACTTAAGCTATATTAATTATAACTAATTTCAATCTTAATCATTCCATAATTACTAACCTCGAAATTGCCATCGTCGAAATCTTGATCGTCGTAATCTTCATTCTCTTCTCCACTACTCCAATATGTGTTTTCATTATATGCCATTTTTGTAAGATTTGTTGTTTTGGATTTAGAAAATGAGGACTGGGTTGCTATTTATAGGGCACAAAATAGCCGTTGGAATAACGGCTATTTTTGTACGCAATTATATTACGTACAGGCAAAAACGCCCAAGTTCAAAACTGTCATTTCCAACGGCTATTTCTATGTACGTTGTATTTTAGCATACGCTAAAATACAGCGTACAGTTCCTACCGTATAAGTAACAAAATTCAAATAATTGTACTGTTTTTATGTTGTACGTTCCCATTTTGCGTACGCCTTTTTTTGCGTACAAAATGTCGTGTAGATAGACACTTTTTGTCATGTGTATAGCAACGTCCAAAATTAAACGACCAAAACTTCTAAAGTGTACTATATTAACATGTGTTCAAACTCGTCCTATTGCAAGAAATAGCATGTGTTCAAACTCTTTGTATTTGGATTCTTCTGGTTAATACATGGTTGCACTTTTCCGCTAAAAAAAAGAGATAGTTATAAAAGTTTTTTCTTCCAACTAGTGTAGTACCCGTGCCGTGCACGGGATCTGTTTATTCTTTCTTACATTTAAAAAAAATAGTATAGAAAAATTATATATTTAATTGATATATAAATATGTAGGTAATGACTATTATAAAAGTAGATGAATGCTAATGTAAAAAAAGACTAATTGAATACAAAATATTGAAGAGATTAACAAAATACATTATCAAAAGAGAGGCGAAACTCTCCATAACTTTATTAATAGTAAAATTGGTTAAATAGTTTTGAAACGTGGATAGTCATATCCCTAATATCTATACTACTAAAACGATAAAGCATAATCAAAATATTTATCTAATACATGAAAATAAAACCCTAAACATAAAATCTCGTAAGATATTCAAAATTGTTACAAATTATGAAAAACTTCGTTGTATACTACATTGGTAGTAGTATTAGATCTTTTTTTTGTTTTTGTCCCATATCAAAATCTTCAAACCTTTTTTTATAGTAACTCTTGAGGATACAACACAAAACTGACCATAAGTGATGTAACATAAAACTGACCATGAGCAAAAATGTAACACCCCTAAAACTTAACCCTTTTGGAAAGGTATTACCGCCAGTGACCCCAGTGTTCCTTACCGAGATCACCCAAGGCTTTACCGTTAAAATATAATTCATGAAATATAATGATACAAAATGATAACCTTATTTATATAAAACATGAGTCCCGGGATTACATCCCAATCCCGAATAGGACAAACACAGAGTTTAAATAAATTACAACGGAAGTCTTAAACAAAGTACAGCGGAAGTCTTATAAAAGATATTACAAACAAGGATCTTGACCACAATGGTCATCTCCCAAGGATATCAACCCGATTAAAAGAAATTATTTAACAACGTCGAAAAACCACCGTCGACTTCATAGTCCTTCTAGTCTTCTCATCTACACTCTATCTGATGTGCCGAATCGAACGGATGACACCAGCCCACATGCAGAGAACAAAGTTCGTGGGTTAGTCTACTTGAATAGACTAGCAAGGGTAAAAAGCAGAGTGGTTCGAGTGATCGTAACCGTTTACTATCATTGTCCCTCGAATGATAACCGAAGGGACGATACATAACCCGGCACTTTCACGGAATAACAACAAGAGGTATGCACAAGAGAAGATTCTGGAAGACTTAATCTTCACAGAAATCGACTCGAAAAGAGACTCCAAGAGATTGAGTCTTTAAGGAAATATGACAAATCTGGAATGTTTAACAGAATCAAACAACAATGATTAAAAGCTGATTGAGATGCTTCGGCTCACAACCAACCTCACTACTTACAGTGAATCTAGATTGGACAGAGAACGTACTACATTCCAGTCTGGATCTTACAGAACCACATAACGATGATTTAGAAACTGACTAAGATGCTTCGGTTCACGACCAACCTCACCGCTTACAGCGATTCCAGATCGGAAAGAGAACGTACTATGATCAAAGTCGAGACAAGCTTTCCTAACTGCACTATTTACTTAGCTACACTACTCGCCCAACGTTTATTAATTATATGCACTCGGGCACATATCTTATTTAATTATAAAACACACATTACTGAAATATATTAATATTATTAAGCGCGGCACAAAGTTTAAATCACAGGGTGACAATTATGTCCACCCAAATTAATACAACACACAAACACACACACACACGCACACACGAGGCTTAATTTATTCCGAGAACAACGGAAGTTATTGTTACACATGGTGATCTTATGTTCACCCAGATTGCACTGCCACAGCGCTTACACTTTAATTTATAGGGTGACAGTTACGTCCACCCCAATTGTACTAGCTAGGTGCTTAATACACAGGACTGCTATTAAGCTCATCCACTGGCGCTAGCAAGGCGCTTAAACACTTCAGATCCTTAAAGGTGGATAAGAAGCATAGGTCATGACCCTTAAATTATTATTCGGAAATTATCCCGAGGAATATTATGATTTAAAGAAACGACAAATCCTTACTTGGATCAGCGTTCCTACGAACATTAAGTTATAAAGAAACGACTAATCCTTACTTGGATTAACGTTCCCACGAACTCTCATGTTAACTAAACAGTATAACACGGCAATTATTCATATTAAAGTCGTCCAGGCAATCAACTTAAACACATAGATAATAGAAACAACTAATCCTTACTTGGATTAGTTTTCCTATTAACCCACATGCTATTCTAGCATTAAGATTAAATTCACAATAATACCATCACGGTAATTATCACATATGATAGCGTTGTTCTAACAGATATACAACCTATTATATGATTTTCCAAAACAGTTTATAAAACCAATTCCAGACAAACACAATAATCATTCCAAATTAATTACTCAGATAAACAGCTGATAATTAATGTAAATATGGAACGATGAGCAAGAGCGAACCACCACTTGCCTTAGTCCGCAGATCTGGAACAAAGCAGAGACAACGGGATTCCGGGCTCGACACATGTATAGCTCCGACAGCACAACGACCTTTGAGTCTACCCATAAGGAAACCCCAAGTTAGATCCGACATAACTAGTACGAATCTAAGGAAAGACGAAAGAAATCGAAAGGAATGAGTTCATAACGATGACCACCAAGACCAAGCCAACAAAGGGGCTTCTGGCCACTGGCGGCGGTCTCCGTGTTTATCACGACGGTCGCCGCCACGAACACGGCGGTCGCCGTGAAGAACGGCGGCCAACAGAACGGTGAGAAAACTCACCAATACACACACGAGGGTCACTCCTTTGGCCTGGCTTTGGGTTCAGACCACCACTAAGCTTCCAAAGGGACCTCTAGGCTACAGGAAAACACACCAAACAACACCGACGATTGCTCCAAAGAACTCCGACGAGGGCAAGCTTTTTCGGCGAGACAAATTCTGAGATTGAGCTTCTGATTTTGTGTGAAATCCGATCCCCAAGCCTCTCCTTTTATAGCCAGATCACAAGGGAGAATAATGATGGCCTAAATGGAGGCGTGGCGGGGCTAGTTCGGCGTCGTCAGACGCTCGCCGGCGCCCATCGGGCAAAGACCTCCGGACAACAACGACGGCGGGCACCGTCATAAATGCGGCGGGCGCCGTCATCAATACGGCGGGCGCCGCCATAGGCCTGGCGTCCCCAGCTAGGAGAAGACCCGGCTGCTCCTCGAGCCTTGCGACGGCGGGCGCCGCCATACCCACGGCGGGCGCCGCCACCCTGGCTTCGCCGCCTCCTCAGCTCTTAGATGAAAACGATGTTAACCCGGGATAAAAATTATCATACACGAACGAGTATTAACATCCAAAGCACGTCGTCTGTATATTATTTCACTGAGAAAAAATATTACAGATACAGAGCACATTACAGAATGTCTCCAACTTTCTGAATTAAATCCGACGTATTAAAACGGGTGTTCGGGAAAATTCCAAAAATTCCCAAAATAATCCTTACAGAATTACGGGGTATCACAAAAAATAGGGCGTGGAAGATACAAACCGACATTTGTAAGAGATTGGCTCTGGCTATTGTTTATCGTCATAGCAAAACAAACACTCAAGAGAAATTGTCTTCGTTGAAACTTGAACGGGTATGAAGTGTTTGACGGTGACATGAGCATGCGAGGAATCAAAACTATATGTCTAATATTGTAGTTAAAATAGGTCTTCCTTGTATGACATGATTGTCGAGCTGCGTGGTTATCAATCTTGTCCCATTGCAAATATTGAAGAATGGTCAATATTTCAAAGCAGCATAATAGGGACCTTAACCTTAGTTTTCAATACATGATTTGGGATACCAAAACATCTAATACTTTTCAAGTAGTCAGAAGTATAAACACTTGCATCATTGTCTGTAATAAAACCTGTCTTGCAAAGGCTATCCGAACTGAGATAGACTTTTTTATTACCTGGTAACAAAGACAATATATAGTTATTAACTCTATCTACCTCTTCATGTGGTGGTGCAAGAATTGCTCGTTCTTCAAAGTATTTTGGAGACAATTGATTGTCCAAAGAGAGGGATAAACAAACTTAATAATTGCTGGAATCAGATCTAAGTCATAATCCTTCACCAATAGTTCATCAGGAATTTGTATTTGTGCTTCTTCATCTTGTCATCGCCTACAGTACCATCACTGATGCTTAATACCCTTTCAGAAAATTCATTTGCTTCTTGGATATCATAATCAGATGTACCTTGTTGAATCCTCATGCTTCTTGTCAAATTAAGAATTTTGCAATATTCCCACAAATAAGAGGAATTAATGGTGGCAAAAATAATATCTTGATTGCTTCCTTTTGTGATAATGGGTAGGATTTGCCTAAAGTCTCCACCAAATACTACGACTTTCCCTCCAAAAGGTTGTACTAAACTAAGGGGATTTGTAGCCAATAGAATATCTTTTAAAGTCGTGTCTAATACTTCAAAATAGAATCTATTTGTCATTGGAGCTCATCCCAGATAATAAGTTGGCATCACAAATCAATTCAGATAGTTTTATACCTGAACTTAAGTTGTAAAGTTAACAAAACCATAACTTGTGAAGATGATCAAACTATATTAACTACGACCAATAAGTACTTTAAAAAAAATGATAAATTATATTTAACAAATACGTTGTGAATATTAGGCCCATATGAAATTTGGTTTACAATTATGTTAAAGTGAGTTATTTATTTTATAGAGTTGTCGTTTGAAGATAAAAATACATTAGGAAAGAGCATATATATATATCATAATATAATATAATACATATATAAACAATGCACTTGATAAATACAACATACTACATGTTCTTTAGTTCGTATAAATTGGATTTAAATGACTTTCAATAGACTCTACGAAGTTATGAAAATTGGTAAGTAAACTACTACAACATAAACACTGGATTTATCTTAATCGACTTTGAGAGAATCTTTTCAATAATATTTTATATATTCTTGATAGAAATCTACGGTTTTAAGCAATTTGTGAACTTGATCGTAAAAATATTGTATAGCTTCAATATGTATAAAATTTATAGAGAAGATTTGTAAAAACCATAAGTGTTTTAAGATGATATAGCAAGATTAGTTGATATATATTTACTTACATCATCAAATAAGATATATGAAAAATAGACTTTTCTATCTATTCAAGATTACTTAGGAAAATAAAGGGTTAAAAACTCCCTACGCATATAATATGAGTTTCTCTAATAAAAACCTATCTTATTTGTTGTGATTACTTACTATAATCAAAACTTATCTTATTCTATACATGGAAAATAATTTTTAGTTTTTTCGTATCTTTTCGGAACATTTTGCAGCTTTTTTAGTTGATAATCCTTTTTTATTTTTTTTCTCAAATAATTGGATGATGTAGTGGATGATGGTTAGATGAGTGATGACATGTAGGCAAATCAAACATGGTGGCGACACATAAGGTTTTGGATTAGTAGATATATAGTAGATTACACTTTGCGTTTTGAACGACTTTAAAAAAAGATTATGCATACCAATAATATGTTATATAAAATAATTGGCATGAACATAAACCATTATACTTATAGCACATTTTCACCTTTGTTTTGCATAAAATTTACCTTTAGCGACTCTAACTTCCGGATCCTAGTCTTATCTTGTTGTGGTCCATTTTGGAAAGGATTAATGTTAAAAATATTGCAGATTTATTTTCGCATAGTGCATAAATAAATATTATAGAATATTCTGTGGTCAATATTGGAAAAAGATAATCAAATATTACAGAATATTTTTTTGTACATTTTGGAAAGATTTTATTGCAAATAATATTCGTATGGCAAGTGTAGGATTCTATTACCGTAGATTTTTTAATTTTAAAATAAATCTAAAAAAACCACAAGCTGCCACATGTCCAATTCAATATCGTGACGCTATGTGTCAACTTAAAATTCGGGCTCATTCTGGGAGCGTCACGTGGCTCAATCGATATTTGCGTTTAGTAGTTATATAGTAGATTAGTAGGCTAGTCTGATCAAACTGTTAAGTCTTTCCAGTTTATCTGACAAGAATGACTTCAAAAGCACGAACGTACACATGCATTTTAATTTCAAAAACATAATAAAATATGTATTAGTAAGTGTGAGTATATGTATAAATATTTGCTCAATAACGAACCACGCTAACTGATAAATAAATTTGGAATGCCATTGTTTATCCTCAATCACTAACTCACCATCTCATAAGTAAATTGAGTAGATAACCTAAAAGTCAAACGACGTCATCACTATAGGAAATTTATCGCGCAACAATTAAAAAAATATTTTTTTATGTGAATCTCTATTGGTAAGCTAGCTAGAACGCACGTACATATTCAAAATTCACTAGATGAATATCCCGACCGTAATCAATTCTTAATTCTGTTGTTTTAGGTAGAATATTTAAATATTTAATGACATATTAGAATAAAAAGGATCATATATCATATATATGATATTAATAGAGTAAGAGTAAATATATTAAATTATCTCAGATATGGTAAGAGAATGTACTTAATCAATATTATGCTGGATAGACAATATTGACAGATAATATGGTAAGAGAATGTACTTAATCAATATTATGCTGGATAGGCAATATTGACAAATAAGAAGGAAAAAAATATCGTGATCTTAATATATAAGGTAAGAGTATATTTTATAATACAAATATTACATAATATTTTGAAAAGATTTTATTGTAAATAATATTAGTATGGCAATTGTAGGATTCTATTACTATAATTTTTTAATTTTTAAAATAAATAAATCTAAAAGACCCACAGGCCGCCACGTGTCCAATTCAATATCGTGACGTCACATGACAGCGTAAAATTCGGACTCATTCTTGAAGCGCCACGTGGCTAAGTCGGTATTTGCGTTTAGTAGTTATATAGTAGATTAAATATTATAAATCCGTATTATCAAAGTTCACATTAAGTAATTAACCATCTAAACTTTGTATATTATCAATCTATAAGAGGGAGTATAATGAAAAATTGTGAGTGGCATGTAGCATGCGCGCGTTCCTCTATATACCGTAGACTTGTGAAATGCTGATGTAAAAAAGAGGAAGGAGATGGCCTGAAACTTATAAACACAACGTCACAGCTGATGATGACGTGCGATTGAATTATTCAAAGAATGTCCAAAAATGAAATCTACTTGATAATTGCTGTCCGTATGTCAACGGGTCAGATAATTAGAGAGTTTAATTATTGTTTTGAAGGAATCATTTTCTTTTCTCCTCAAAAAATGATGATAATTTAGATGGACCCCAAGATTCGTAAAATCTAACTCATGTCGTAATCATTTAGAAATTACTGTAGTAGGTACGTAAGACTGATATAGGATCAGGTGTATCATATCCTTATCGTATGACTTATGAAGTGATCTCGATTGTCCATTTTTAATTTGTCAATGTTTTTTTTTTTCGTCTCCTGATCATTATAGAATAGCTTATATAAAAGGTTTATAAATAAACTCTTAATGTTCATTTATTTATACACTCAAGTTCACAAATAAACACTAAATATTCAAAGACGTGTGTTTGAACATGAACATGTTATATGTGAATTTTAAGGCACAAAAAAATGAACATTTAGTATTTAGATGTGAACTTCAATAATTTTTTATTCCAGAACGATCAGAGACTAGAAAATAAAAAAAATAAAAATTTGACCGAAAAAAAAAGAGTTTGTCATATTTACGATTATATCACCGCGTCACTATTTTCTCACCCCTTTTAATCTTAGCCCTTCGTCCCCTTAATTCAATAACCCTTATAACTTTTCATGTTTACATTAAATACCAAATATACGTAAAACTCCCTCTAGTAAGACTCAACTTGATCACTTAGTGCACACCCAAACTTGCTCATAAGATGAATCTAAAAAATTCATCAATTAATCCGGAATCAAAATATGAGCACCTCTAATCTCGGTATTTATCCAAACTTACTCATGTCTCTAAATTCCAATCTTACCGAGCAAGTGTTCATGAGACAATCTATCTAATTCTAAATATACTAGATCTCAAATATAACTCAATATAAAATAACGATTTTACTATATCTCAAATATAACTCAATATAAAATAACTATTTTACTAGTGTATACATGAACATATTTAACAAGTTAAAATAGAAAAATATTTAAAAAATATTCTCTAAAAGAAAATGGATAAACTCCTAATAAAAAATATTATTACTAAAAATAGAATTCTTAAAGTTTGTCCATGAATACACACTTGAAAAAATCATAAAATAAATACATAAGATTTGTAACCCAAAATCCGAAAAGATTCAAAGTCTAACTTTAGTTAATTTTTTTAAGAAAAACTCATCCAAATGTACACATGAATTTAAATAATATAAACTTGATCAGTACAAAACTATTAAAAATTTAAAACTAAAGGCTAACGTACTATCGACAAAAATGACGTGACTCGATCATAATTGATTGAGGGAAAATCTATCTTTCTCTTTTATTATTATAACTAGTGATTTTTCTCCATTAATAAGATAATTAATTATAGAAAAAAATAAGAATAATTAATGTTTAGCCTTTATTGAAAGAAGATAACGAATAAGCCTATTAAGTAAAATATCCATAAAGAAACAAGCAAGGAAAGTTCATGTAATAAATAATTTGGAAAACCTAGCTTTCAGGGTAGGCGATATTATTCTCTCTTTTCTCTTGAACAACCACCATATAATTTTGAAAGTATTGGTCTGACTTGAGCGTCGAAGGGTTTTTTGGGGGAAAAAGTTTCGCTTTTTGATTTTTCTCTATGTTTGCAGGTTACGGGAAGGATGATTGGAGGATATCGAAAATTACCGGAATTACGGATTCTCATCATCGTCATCAATACTTATTATAATACAAATTCATACTGCCAAATGAATTCATACTACCACATTTGGCGCTTCCGTGGGAAACGAGAACGAGATGACGACGAAACTTCAACACATACGAACTTCAAGATCGAAACACCCCTGTAAAAATTGTTCTTTGTTTTCTACCGGTCTATTCTGTCGGTGTTTGGGGCCGCCGGAGAGGAAGCGTCTGCAGCCTCAAACCACCTTGGTTGGTGCACCTCGACGCCAAGGGTTCAGCCGCATCAACTCAGTGCTAGTCGTGCTCGCTCGAACCATTACCGAGCCGCACCTTTGTTATTGCGGAAATTTTCCAGATCTGCTCGCAACACCAATTTTAACCATCGTCTCGCCGACGAGACCGTCGCCTGGAGCCACCTTCGTCGACCTCACACAAGCCGATCTGCACCAAAGTTCGAAGTCGTGCCGCCTAGCCACTCCGCCGTTGTTGTGTGCTGTTGTACGCCGCCTGTATTGGAATGTGGATGCAGCTTGTTGGAAGATGACCACGTGAGCTGCACAATTGAAATTTGGTGGTGGGCCATGTCCAACTTAGTCAAATTGAGATGGAATGGGCCGTTCATTGTTTCTTAGAAGAAGAAAATTCGAAGACCCATCAAATTATAAATTTGTAAGTGAAAGTTTGGACTTGGCTTAAACTGACTAAGGGCTTGGTGCAAATACGTATACAATATGACTTTGGGCAGCAGTCAGTGGATGAGCCCAAATTCATCCAGCCTAATTTCAACCCGGTTAGTAAATTTTGATATTCCTTATTATTTTGCTTAAATTATATTTATTTATTTATTTAAGAAAAATGTTTAGAATAATTTGTTATAATTATGATTATTATTACGTCACGTGTATGTGTCATGTCGGCACAAACGCCGGAGTCGATAGTTAAAGCAAGACATTGAATCTTGTCAACAAAGATTATCAATTCCTTAGAATGAGCATCCGAGTGCTACTTGCGAAAGACTGACAATTACAACATTAGAATAAGGTCTGAGGTAACTAAAGCTCTCACTAGATGACCTGACAACACAGTTGCCAACAAGAGAAAACTCGACAGCTAAGTTTTTAGCTCTTTCTATTAAATACATGATAAAGCATCATATTATTTGAAACACATGTCATTACTGTTATTTGGATTGAGTAATTTGAGATTATGAGAGTTCTTTATGTTTTTTACTATATTATCAAACTCATGATGAAGAGATCGACATTTCGAGACTCTGAATAGTCTCGGGGCATCTAGAGAAACGAAGAGATCGTTGTATCGAGACTCTGAATAGTCTCGGGGCATCTAGAGAAACGAAGAGATCGTTGTATCGAGACTCTGAATAGTCTCGGGGCATTTAGAGAAATAGAGGGATGACGCCTCGAGACTCCAACAGTCTTCGGGCTCCCAGAGAAATAGAGGGACGACACCTCGAGACTCTGAATAGTCTCCGGACTCCCAGAGAAATAGAGGGATGACGCCTCGAGACTCTTAACAGTCTCCGGGCTCCTAGAGAAATAGAGGGATGACACCTCGAGACTCTGAACGGTCTCCGGGCTCCCAGAGAAATAGAGGGATGACGCCTTGAGACTCTGAACAGTCTTCGGGCTCCCAGAGAAATAGAGGGATGACGCCTCGAGACTCTGAACAGTCTCTGGGCTCCCAGAGAAATAGAGGGATGAAGCCTCGAGACTCTGAACAGTCTCCGGGCTCCCAGAAAAATAGAGGGATGACTCCTCGAGACTCCAACAGTCTTCGGGCTCCTAGAGAAATAGAGGGACGACGCCTCGAGACTCTGAACAGTCTCCGGTGATGCGAACGACCCTCGAAAACGCCGTTGCAAGATAGGATCTTTAACGTTGAACAAGCCTTCCTTCGTCTCTTCTACTTGCCAAAGAGATGGCGTCTTCTAAGGCTAAAGAGATAGCCTTTTCACATAGAGAACTGGACCAAAGTGATGGTCTTCACACGTCCAAAGTGATGGACAAGTACGATCAAAGAGATGATCAAGACGTTTGCCAAGGGAACGTTGGATAGATGCTCGAAGCGACGAGCTACGAGATAATTGAGATTCGGGGGATCGTAGGGGTTTGATGTTGGGATTCAAGGAAAGAGATAACTCAACTTAACAACTCAAATCAACATGATCTTATTAATGACATAAGTAGTGTTTATATAACACAATTTCGTGGCCTATAGCCTTGCAAAAGAAGAAAACTACCTAATGCGAAAGATAAAGAAACTAGATAAAAAATAAGATCTTGCTAAAGAAGCAATTAGAAAACCAAACAATCTTGAATACTAATTCTTCTTATCTTATCCTAAAGAAATAATAAACTAAATAAAAATGATGGAAATAATAAAAATCAAACAAGGGAAAACGGATTAAACTATATCTAATAGAACCTAATTAAGGAAAGTGAATAATTCCCGTTAGAAATTACACAGCTCTCAGTAAAACTCGATTTTGACCATCGTCTTGTTGGAATCTTGATTCGACGTAAACTATAAAGTTGTAGATCTTTGAATCAGCTTTCCAACGCATCTTGAATCATCTCGAGATCAATTTTCTAGCCACAGTTATGACCGTTTTCCTGAAGACTGTCCATAACCAAACAAGAAGTACCAATTTCGAACTTGCACAAGACTTCACCCTTTGCTTGAGTCTCTTCCTTGGAGGCCTTTGATTAATTATCCCATACATGTTGCTATCATCCGGGCTCCCAGAAAAATAAAGGGATGACGCTTCGATACTCTGAATAGTATTGGAGCTCCCAGAGAAACGAGTGGGATGTAAATTTGGGACTTTTGAACAGTCTCAACACTTCTATGAGCTGGAAACCAAAAACCTAAGACTTTGGATGCTCGAACGAGTGAGATGATGAATACATGAAGCCAGAAGCGCGGAATACGTACCGTTCTTACGTTGCCTGACGGCCGTGCGTTTTACCGCACAAGCTGTGCGGTGCCCTCGAACTTTCCGAGAAATAGCATAACCGCCTGCATGGCCGTGCGTTTTACCGCACGGGCCATGCGGTACTCTCGACTTTTCAGCCACAAAATTGTAGCGAGGACCGCACGGCCGTGCGTTTTACCGCACGGGCCGTGCGATGCTCTCGGCTTTTCGATTAGCAATAAAGTCATTGGTTCAACTTTCGGCTCCGAAGACCCGAGGGGCAAAATGATGAGGAGAAATCTATTTTTTCCCTTTTATTATAACTAGTGTAATACCCGTGCCTTGCATGAGATTTATTTATATTTTTTTTACATTTGTAAGAAAGATATTTATTAAATTATGGATGAGTCATTGATTCAATATTTTTTTGATTAGTTATTTGAATAAAACATGACTAACCGAACATTAAAACATATTCAAGATATACGAAATACTAATTATACAAAGAGAGACGGCACTCTCCATAACTTTATTAATAATAAAATTGGCTAATTAGTATTTCAAATAGGTATAGCCACACCAATTACATCAATACTACTAAAAGCATCAAAAATACTAAAAATGATCATATAATACATGAAAATGAAACAAAAAACATTAAATGTGGAACGATGTTCAAAATGACTACAAATTATTAAAAACTTCCTTGTATACT
Source organism: Rheum nobile (assembly GCA_027886185.1). Lineage (NCBI taxonomy): Eukaryota > Viridiplantae > Streptophyta > Magnoliopsida > Caryophyllales > Polygonaceae > Rheum > Rheum nobile. The sequence goes on from WOAB01000167.1 coordinate 1,423,375, forward strand.
ACATTGGTTGTAGTATATTAAATTAAATATACATGAAAATAAATATACATTATTATAAATTAAGAAAACATGAAGGTTTGCATAAAAATTTAATGAACAACATACCTTGTTCAACCTTTTGAAAATCAATTTGTTTTGTAAGCATTGAATTGTACAATTCAACTTTAAACATAGATATACCTCTATTATAATATAATTATGAGTATAAAAAAACATAAATATTTATAGTTAATAAAACGATTATTACCATCGCTTATATGTGGTACATTATTTGAACCTCATGTCAATGCAAATGAATTTCTTGTACTTGAACAGTAAATGATTAAATAATTATATATGATTAGTAATCTCAAACTTAATACCATGCATTTATAAAAGTATATTAGCTAATAAATTTAATTAATTTATAACCACAAACTGTAAAAGATAATGGTGTAGCTTGGGTAAAAATAGAGTTACTATTTTCAAGTATATTCGCTGCATTAATTTTCGTTAAGAAAGACTTACATGCCTTTTGATTAAAATTAAATATGATATATTTTGTTCTAACCTGATTCGTTTAGCAGTGTTACATTCCGCTTATGCCTTATCACATTCATTCTCAATTTCCTCCTTTGTCAAGCTAATTTGTGCATGACAATAAAAAGACACATATTATAAATACATAAATCACTTATTTCAAATCACTTTTAAGAATAACATACCTTGTTCGACAATGTGCAGATGATTTTGTTCTGTACGCATCACATCATGCAATTGAACTACAAATAAATAGTTATATCATAATCTACTTATTAGATATACTAAAAAAAATTAATTTTGATACTTAATCAAACGGATAGTAAGACCAAAAAAATTATACCGTAGTTTTCTTGTTCTGTCACACTTATAGGTAAAAATGAATTATGAGCGTTTTGATCACTTGGGGGTAAATGCAAAGCCGACAGTGTAATACTATGGTGTACTGCATAAATACATGGATATGTGTTATAAATTTTTAGCATAAGCAAAAAATACCAAACAACAAATATTTTTGTATAGTTATAAAATAGTTAAATTTGTGATTATTTTTATTTACAATCATGAAATTAAAGATATATTGTATTATAGAACATCAAACACTTATTACAATATAGATGGTCGAATCGAATTAAATGAAGACTTTATCGACTAACAATTACTAACCATTTGAAATGTCGGACATGGGGATACGACCACTAACGAAAGAATTGGGACTAACTCCAGGAATACATCCTGCATCATGATTATTTATATTCAAAAACATATTTCAATATATCATGAAAAAATGTATACAAATTAAATTCAATTTATTGACCTGATGGATTTGAATTTGTCCGTTGTCGTTTATCTCTAATAACAGCCAATTTCAACGATCTGTTATGTCGAGTTGATTCGTCCATAACAAAATCAACCTGCAAAATCATACATATATTAAAGTTTTAAATTATATATTTATTCAGTGTAATCAGATGTAATACACAAATTGAATAAAATATATTTAATAAAAATTGATAACATATATGTAAATACTTAAGGAGATGTTGATATATTTTTTTAGATTGTCTTATAGGCCGAAAACAAAAATAGTTGGTAGAGTTTCAGATTATAGGGCTAATAGATAAAAAAAATAGAGATTATGTACTTATTAATAATATAATAAATAAACATAAATTCTTTCTTTCTATTATTAAATTATAATACAAAAAAAAATCAATGAACATATGGGCACAAATTATTTTTTATAGGTTGTAACTTTTTCCTGCAATATATTTTTAATAGGTTTATGGGCATATAAGGACAAGTATACAAAATGAGTAAGTGAAATAGAGGGCAAATTCAAAAACATTAATTTATTTTGGTTTTAACAGAAGCTCTAAATCTGATATATATTCGAAATAAAAATAATAACTATACGTATTAAATTAATATTGGATATTATAAAAAAACATAAATAAATGCAAATACTTTAAATATGCACTATTTATTCAATATTACATTAATAAATGTACATATTAATTAAATATTTTATTATTATATAAAATAATAAATTGATTTATGGGACGAATTTACTTACGGACAGATTAACACGTTAAGAGCCTTGTGCAACGAAGCCCATTAGGTTCAGTTCGTCCTCGCCAGACAGATAGGAAATATGGGCCATTACTTAGCCCAAATACATATATGCTCGTCCTCGCCAGACAGAAACACAAATTGGCCCATTAATTAGCCCAAGTATATATAAGCGGCAGCTTAAGCATCAAAAAAACCCTAACCCCTAATGTGTTTCTCATTTGTCGGCGTCGCTTACCCTGAATCATCCAAAACGCTCTGTTTCTTTGCTTTTCAGATATTAATTCTTTCCATTTCAAGATATAGAAATCCATGGCGATTTCTATTTTCAAATTCAGCTTCGTGTTTCTCTTCCTCTTCTTCTTCCTCTTTGTATTTCTATCGATTCTGTTAAAACCTCTTAATTTCGAGTTGCAAATTTTTCAGATCCAGTTTTAATCTTTGAAACTGGTCTCATTTTCTCAGCTCCACCCTTCCTAGACAGCAGCGACGACGCAGGAGAGCTAGAGGACAGGACGCTCCAGAGGAGGCTGCTCCAGATGTTGTTCAGGCTCCCCGTGTTTCGGGTCGTCAGTTGCGCCAGCAGACTCAGGATTTGGTGCGTTTGTTGTTATCCCATATTTGTCTTGTATAAAAAAATGTTGTTAATTTCATAGCTAATATTAATTATCGAAATGCAGACACGTAAGGTCTTGAGGGTTCACTTCCACGTCGGCATGGTCACTGAGCTAGAGCAGTTCATCAGACCCGAGGCAGAGTCATGGTTTCGGCTAGCGGAGCATAGTGGCCTCACACATCTCCGTGTTCTTGGCACTGGGGCAGTTGATCGCGTCTTGGTCTCTGCTTTTGTGGAGAGATGACACCCTGAGACGTCATCGTTCCATTTTCCTTGGGGCGAGATGACGATTACGCTACACGACGTTTATGAGATACTCAGGATGCCCATTGACGGGAGGAGCTGTACGGCAGCAGGTGTGACGGATCCAGAGCTTAGACGGAGGATTGCGCTGGACCTTTTTGGGTTTGACGATAGTTCTCAGGTGGATAGGTGGTACTCTACTGGTGGTATCCCTATCAAGAGGTTGCAGGACGATTTGACGCGCATGATGGGTAGCGAGCAGAGGGACGAGAGCATCTTGGCTTCACTTTATCTGTTCCTGATGCTCGGCTCCACAATGTTGGTCGACAAGTCTACCCGTCAGATCAAGCACAAGTGGTTGGCATTGTTGTTCGATCACGAGGCCACATGCCGATATGCATGGGGGGGCAGGCATTCTAGCGTTCTTGTACCAGAACTTAGGACAGGCGTCCAGACGAGAGGCGCAGGGCATTGCCAGTTGTGGCATACTTTTAAGGGTAAGAAAAAAAATTGAATAAATTTTAATTAACTTTATACGTTAAAATTATTTATTTTCTAATCTTCTACTTCGTTCGATCTTCTTATATAGTCCTGGATATGGGCGTACTTTCCTCATTTCCGTGGACATTATGTCACAGACCCAGCTGTCATGGTCGACGATGCTTCTGCCATCAGAGACGGGCAGGAGGTCCCACATAGCAAGGATCCTGGGCGTTTGATGTGTATGCGCCAGTTGCTCGACATCATTAGATATGAGGAGGTATTATCTTCCGTTATATTAATATTTTAATTTATAATATGTACTTCATGCTAAATATTTTATAATATGTTATCAATTTTATTTGTTACAGGTACAGTGGATCCCGTTTCCTAGAGTATCATTCGACCGACCAGAGTACGCTCCTTCCCTGTTTAGAGGGATCATTCAGATCATGGATATTCAGGAGTTGTACCTGTCGGACCGCTGCCTTCGTCGGTTTGGGCATGTACAGGGGATCCCGATCTTACCTCCAGAGCCGATGACAGTGATCTGCCAGAACGACCTCAGATATTACGACGTCACATTCGACGCTCATCTGTTGGGGGCATGGGATGAGGATCTGAGGCCTTTGATCCAGATTGAGGCTCCACCAGCCATGCGTTATTGGGACGTGACAGATGACTATCTGGACTGGTTGGACGAGTATTCGCATGTGCTGGTGGATCCCAGATCCAACAGACAGGATCGTCCTCAGGGCCCTGTCCATCTCACACCATCGGTGGACACTCTTGCGGTATGTTTAATTCGTTTAATTCAACTAATGTCATTTATTAATTTGTCATATTTAAATTCTAATGGGTATTTACCAATATAGCGGAACCAGTTGGTTGCTGGTGAGATCCGTGCCTATTTGCAGAGGCGGAGGCATAGGGACCTTATCCTCGTTCAGGAGGTTGACGAGATAATGAGTCGGCTATTGCATATACTGACTGATGAGACTCCTCCGATGGCCCCCCCTCCACCTCGTGCATCACAGATATTTTCAGATTCTATACACGAGCCCGGGGAGGGTAGTGGGAGTCAGCCCGGTGGAGATTAGTGATGTTATGTGTTTTTTCATATACTTTTGGGATTTTATAAACTTTTTGGGCTTGTGTTTTGTATTTTGTGTTACGTATATATATTTTTAAAGGACTACGCCAGAAATATGCCAAAAAAACGCGAAATAGACCAAAAAAAGCCTAATGGGCCCAATTAGGCCCAAAAAATGCATAATGGGCCCAATAGGATAAAAAAACGCCTAATGGGCCCAACTAGGCCCAAAAAACGCATAATGGGCCCAATAGGATAAAAAACGCATAATGGGCCCAATAGGATAAAAATGCCTAATGGGCCCAACTAGGCCCAAAAAATACATAATGGGCCCAATAGGATAAAAAAACTATTAATGGGCCCAACTAGGCTCATTAGGATAAAAAAACGCATAATGAGCCCACTAACTTATAATACGAGTGATACATTAGTAAAATATTATAATAATATAGTATTATAACCTATACGTACAACTTCTTCATACTTCATGCTATATCGTTAGTATGAAGTTCATGTTATAGCTTCATAACACTTACTCTCATCACATTATAACTTCATAAAACTTTGTCTGGGCCCATTAACTTATAATACGAGTGATACATTAGTAAAATATTATAATAATATAGTATCATAACGGCCAATATTCGACCGTTGTTTGTGCGTTTAGACTAAATGCACCAACGGTCGAATTTTATACCGGTCGAATTTCCCTCCTCCCTATATATACCCATGTCAATTTCCGTTCTCTTCCACATCCAAACACAACAATCACCTCACATATTAAGAAGCTAATTGTCAACGGTCATTTTTTGGCATTCACGAGCTCCGGATCCGCCTTGCACAACATTATTAAACTTTCCAGTAACATTTGTCATCTTTTTTTTTGTCATCATTTCTTGGCTTTAGTTTTTGCAAGAGTTTATATCTTTTGATACAATAATTCGTATTCCATATCAGAGGATGGCTTCATCGTCCAGCAGTGCATTGCCTCCGGTTACAATGTGCGAATGCAATTTCCCGGTCGTGTTATACACTTGCGACATGCCCAATCACTATAAACGAAGGTATCTCGCATACAAGGATTACGTCCCAACAGAGCGGTATAAAGATATGAGAGGGTGTCGTACCTTTAAGTGGCTCGATCCACCGTATGACGATAATGCTGCCAAGATTATCAGAGATTTGGTGAAGGAAAGAAATAAGCTTCAGGAACTGTGCGATACCCTTTCCGATAAATGTTGGAAGTTAAAGAGACAAATATATTATCGGGGTATTGATATAACGAAATAAATTATAACCATGTTTTTTATTAGATATGTCTTCAAATTGTATGAATAATGTTATTATTACAGCATGTATAAATTCCAATGTTATGATTGCATAAGTTTAATGTCTTTTTGATTATGTATGGATTACTCTGAAACCCACCAAAGCAAAAATAATGAGCAAATAACCAAAAGAGACTCACATCAAATTTCCCATTTTATATTGTATTACAATTCACTATGTGGATCTAATACGCCACATAATCTGGATTCTTGCCGGCTGACATGCGGCATTCCCTAAACTCTTGAAATTTTGAAACATACAATGTTTCCCACCAGCGGATGTTCGGATCACAATGTCTTTGCCACGCATCCGTAATGGGTGGTAATGGAGAGTCGTTAATGACCTTCACCTATAGGAATAAAAAAAAAACGCAATTAGCATACACAATATTGCAAATGAAACATCTAAGTACAAGTAGAGATACGTTACCGGTATCCAGTAGTTGTGATCCCCTACGTGTGCTATCCCCACAAAACTTATGGGAGGTGCGAAGCCTGGTCCAGACGCCTGTATTGGTAAGCACAATGAAGGGTTCTCAGATATGAAGATGATAGCAACGTTATACACCGTGGCAAACACTAAACCCATGAATGGCATGTCAATCCAATAATTCGGGCCACAAGGGGTATTAACATAGTTAATTTGAACCATTAAATCGTCCCATGACCCTGGTCTTGCATAAGCTTGTATCGGCTCTCACGTTTGTCGGTTGACACGCAACTCCATTGCCATCGCGCTACGGATCAAGGGATATTGACCCTGACTCATCCCCATAAGCACAGCCAAAGACCGATAGCCACAGTGTCCGTCTGAACGTACATCCATAGCACCATTAATGTACCCAAACCAGAAGTAATCGATATTCCGAACCCCAAAGTCCACCCCAAAATGAATCATGGGTTCTTCGGGCCATTCCGACTGACGGATCCCACATGGTCGTCCTCAAATTGTGATTCTTCTGGTTGCGGTTGGGATTGCATGTCCTCAGCGTCCAGCACCACGAAACTTGCTTGCTTTCTGGGATGGCCTGGCCCTTTCACCTTCTCCTTTGCCTTTCCCTGTGCCTTTGCCTTCTCAGACTTCAGTAAGTCTTCTCTTACGTGCTCATACATGCTCTTTTCCCTACTCGGCGACCCCTTTGCCTTGTTCTTCGCACCACTTGGCCTTCCCTTTCTACAGATGTTCGTTGGCTCCATAAACGTACTCTGTTCTGGATGCTCCAAGGCCATGTACAACTCACTCAGTTGCCATAACGTGGCTTGGGTCAAAGTACGGCTTTGCACTCTCGACCACATCTCACGCAATCTCAACTCTGGAATGGAAATAGATACACTGTCATCAGCAGGCACAGATGTTGTTGGATCCTCTTCCCAATGCAAGTCCTTCCAAAAGTCGTGAATGTCGTCTGGAGTGAGAGTCGTCCTTGTAATGATGGCTTTTGCAATATCGTGGACGCACGGCAACCCAAGGCAGTCTCTCACCCAATGATCATCGCATACTTCTGAATACTCATCCTTCACTAGCTGATCATACATGGCCAACAATAAATCAAAACACCTATCCGACACTCTGCAAAACAGCCTTGAAAAGACCATTCGGGCAAGCTCCGGAAACCCTGGATCGTTGAACTCCATTGGACGTGTAGACAGCGACTTGTTCATGGTCGCTTTAATCGTGTCTATTTGAAGAATGATTGCATGGTGGATCCTTACGATCACTCTGTTAAAGCCGCCTCTGCTAGACCCTACAATATCTTTCAACACATGATGCATCCCCTCAACCCTATCAAAACAATAATATTTTTCCATAGTACATCATTCATACCAAATAGTAAACTCTTCTAATTACACAATGTTCAAAAGATACATGTTTGAAGTTCGTGTGAAGAAGTGAAGGGTGTCATCCGTCCAGGCTCTTACTATACTTTCCTTGTAAGGAGTCAGTTATTCCCTCTCGACGTATCCAACAAGGCCGCTCTTCCATGACTTTCTCAATGCTCTGAGCCTCTCCTCGTACCTTTCCTCCATGGTCGAGCAAAATAGTCCCCAACACTAGTTTGTAAACATATCGACCTTGGCACTATCTTTTATAACCTTGTCCGCATGTGCCTTGATGTTGTTTCTAATATGGACCCAACACAAGAGCTGTCTAACCGGGGCGTCTTTGAATACTACCTTAATAGCTTTGATGATAGCCTTTTCACAATCGGTCATTATAGCATTGGGCATAACTCCTAACTGCTGAAACAAGTTCCGAAGGGCACTCACTATCCACTGGTAATGGAAAAACTTATCTGATCGGATGAATGCGTATGCAATGTTGAACGTCTTGTGAGTACAGGTAAAACCAACAATCTCCACCAAAGGCATATCATACCTATTCATACACAAAACAAAAAAATGTATTAATACTTGTCAATATAACTAATTAAACCCTAGCACATAAAAAAAAACTAACTATTATTAAAATGTTTTACATACTTATTTGTCTTGTATGTGGCGTCAATGATCACCACGTACGGGAACTTCTTCAACAAGCGTAGCGACTCCGGATGAGCAAAAAACAGGATCTCCACCTCTTGCCCTTTCTTCACATCCCTAAGAGGATAAAAAAGATACCCGTTCTCTTTCAGAAATTGAAGGGACCACTGGGTAACCGTCAATTCCCCACGATCCTCGTACTGGAGCTTTTGCAAAAAGTTTGCAACTTGCTTCATTGATGTCACATTTCCCGGAAAGTGTTTCCTCAAGTCCGAAACAATCTCTTTCGGAGTCTTCCGACCATCACCCCATCTCCTAGCCATCACCTCCTCCTCTTGGGTCATTCGACCCATGAATGCATTCCCATGAAAACTAGCATAAAGCTTGTGGTTGTGGGTGCCATGTATAACATCCAAGACCCATTTTTCAGTAAGGGATCTTGTCTTGTTTTTCAAACGGCACCCGTATAGCTCGAATCTACAACCGCACTTCTTCGATCTACGTTTTTGAATCCTCTGAACCGACAACTCTGGATTTTCTACATTAACTTTAGGCCTCCCAGATCTCGGCTCACCATATCTATCGCATGTCAAACTAACTACGTACGGATTTGAGGTACGTTTCACCAAAACTATCATCAACTCTTTTGTTGTAGCTCTAGCTCATTCAACCATTTCATTCATACTCCCCCACTCTACGTCAGTACGAAAATAATCTCCATAATCTTCCCCCTATAATTAATTGTTATTTACGAATTATTATACTATCTACAATTATAACAAACTAAAAATACAACAAATTTGCAAAGACATTAATAATTCATAACACAATCCAGGAATTTTATGCGCAACTAGGGAAACTACTACTTCATACTTAATATCATATTAATGGCTAACATTCATAATAACTACTTCATACAAAATTAATTATATTTGATATTTATCGTATGCCAGTCGAAATTAATTGTTATATTTCATTATAACTACTTCATACAAAACTAGGACATGATTCATTACTCAAATGAAAATTAAGTCAACACTAACCGTGAATAAATCGCCGCTCGAATCGCAATCGTCTCCTTCGTCTTCGGAACCCGACATCCAAGAGTCGTTCGCTTCGTCTGCTTCTTCATCTTCTCGTGCTTGTACCCAATTGCATTCCTCACTTTCATGATTAGAATAGTTCATGTTGAATGTTGTGATTTGGTGTGCAAGAGAAATGCAAATGAAAGTGTGTGTATATATAGGCTGAAATCGGGGCTTAAAAAAATGGACCCTTTGGTGCGTTATGTCTTAACGCACCCAACGGTCAGATTTTTCCTGTTCATAGCCGTTGGAGTTTGAAAGGCTAAACTTGTACGTTATACCATAACGCACATGAACAGTACCGTACGTTAACCCTAAACGCACCAGGTCTGGACATTTTCCACTATTTGTGCCAGTTTTGTCCTTTGTACGTTAAGCCTAAACGCGTCAACATGTACGTTAAGTCTAAACGCACAAAACAGTGTGCGTTTAGACAATAAACGTGTATATATAAACAGACCCTAAATTATTCCTCATATTGGTTTTAGGATAAACCTCACTGAACTTATATGTTGACTTTAACGCGTATATATATATATATCCATTTTCTAATGACCCACCGGACTTTAACATATATATATATAACCACATTCAATCACAAGGATTCATTTTTTGTATCATATTGGATTGTGAGTTTTCAGTTTCTAGTTGTGAGTTAAAATACATGTTTATATTACATCGACGAGTCACCTTAATTTTCAAAACTATTACAAGGATAGGGTTCATTTAATACCATTAGATTGTGGGCTTTAGTACAATTACATTTCATAAGGCTAGGGTTGATTTAATATCATTGGATTGTGGGTTTTATGTTTCTACGTACCTGTGAATAATTAAAGTGTTATTTTTGTTCTTCTACAAGAGAAAATAATTGAAGTACGGTGTTTATATGTTAGTACAATATAATTACAATAGTCACCTTAATTGTTACAACTTCCATTGAAGTTTTTTGTTTATGTTTCTATGGTAGTAATTAGTAATTGATGATGCTTAATTTTGTAATTGAGCTAGGCGGATCGGAGTACAAGCTGAAGATGAAGGCGATAATGGTGCTCTTCTTCTCAACCACAACGCCCCCTTGGAATTGCACTGGGGATGGGGTTGCTGAGCGTGTACAACGAGAACAGCCCGTCAGCGCTGATAGTGGTGGGGGTGCTGAACCGGGCATGGCGCTGGTGGATCTGCTGGCGGCAGATTTCATGGGGCCCAAGCTGCAAGCCAGCATCAAGCTTCAGATGAAGGCTTACTTTGCAGTCTTTGATGGCTAAATGGGCGTAATCTGTGTCTTGTTTGTGTGTGTGTGTGGCTTTGGAGGGGAAGGTCCAAGATCCTGTACCACCAATTTTCTCCATCATATCGTTCAAACTTGTATTTTGCAACAGAATGAATGAATTGGATCAGTTCAAATTGCAGCAGCTACTTTTAGTAAATTACTTAGTACCCTTTATTGATGAGTACAAGAATAAAGATCTAACGTTATGTATGCAAAATTTCTTCCGGCAAGGCAATAAAGAAGGCCCAATCCATATGAAAGAGCATTGGTCACAGAACAATAAAATTAAATTTGATCATTCACTCCAAACAGAGAACAGAATGTGCAAAAATGTAACGAAGTGTATCAGAGAACACAAAATCGATCTCCAAGGATGAGTAGCAAAAACATGAACAGAATTTGATCTTTCTCTTCAAATAGGAGCACAAAAAAAAACTGATTTGGCTAATGTATTGGGTTACAGAAACCTTAAACCAAGTAAATTTGGATTGTATTGGGTTACTTGTGGCTTACAGAGTTACAGTTACTGAGTTACAGGCAACAAAGTAACCTGTTCCATAAATTGTCTCATTATGCTATTTATAGCTATACAAAGTAACCTGTTCCATAAATAGCTTGAGCTAATAGAATTGCCTGCTTTACTTATGACAGCACGTGTCTTGGCACCTGAATTTATCCTACGTGGCAGAGTTCGTTAAACCCCAAATCCCTTCACTTCTTTCCGTGCCAACTTTTTATGTCATAAAAAAGAGAGCCACTCGATCAGCACTCTCGTATTTCAGTTCAAATCCTGTAGAAAACAAATATTTTCTAATTTGTTTAATAAATTACACCTGTCGAAACAGTAATTCAGTGCTGATTTGGCGGAAAGAGGATTGTAGTAGATTTCCCATACCTGCTCGTGAGGTATATATGTTTGAAATTATAATTTTTTAATATTATCAAAGTATTCATTGAAACGAATTCTGTAATATTTTACGTGATTATGTTTTTTCTTATATATTAAAATAAATCTTAAAAAATTTCTTTAACTATAAACAGTGTATAAAAGAAACAGATACATTATTATGGGACAGAAGTAGTAGTAAAAAACAAATTAAATTAAATAAATATCATTCCGAGATGTACCATCTCAACACAGTTCTTCTCTGATAAAGTGCAAATACAGAAAATAGCTTACATCAATCACCCTTTAGCTGACAGATACGAACCATAATATAACAGAAAAGTTAAACACACCATACAATTTGCTTTAAAGTCAAAGCCTAGTCAACTACTCCTGATATTGAATCACTAGAAACAGATTTGATCTCCGGAAAAACCAAGCTCTCCACAAAATCATAAGCCACATAGAACCCACCAGAACATCCAAGAACTCCGATCGAGTTTCAGATAAATGCATCCATGTTTAGGATCATGCAGCACAAGATGACCTCTATCAGTCTGAGCTAGAACCTTGTCATTTCCTTCCACCACACACAACACATCCATCATACCTTGGCTAAGTGTACAGGTGAACATCTTACTCCAACATCCGTTCTTCATCACCCACAAATTGCACCGATACGGAGAGATCGGTTGCCAGCTCACAACCGAAAGAAATCCTTTCCATTTGCAGACATTCGCGTGGTAGCCCTTAACCCTAAATTCAGCGCGCCAATCTCTCTCCGTCGATTTATCCGGCAAATCGATGGCTCCTAATTTCTCCTCCAAGAAATCGAAGCAGACTATAAACAAACGCTCAGTGTACTTGTTATACGCAAACCAGTGCGCCACTCCGTTGATCATGACCTGTCTTAATTCAGAGTAGTGATCGACGCCGATTAGGGCAACCTCACTCCACGCCTGATTTCTGGAGGAGAAAAGCGCGAGAGTTTTGGCTTTGAAACAGAACATCACAACTTTGAATTCGTTGTTGGAAGGATCAATCCAGAAGCTGCAATAGTTGTCAGGCTTGTGACGAGCGGGAAATTCGGGCGGAGGAAGTCTCATAATCCGGCGGATCGAAGGATTCAGAAGCACAATGTTGGATTTTTGACGGAGACAGATTACTCCATGGATGCTGCTAACAACAACGTAGCCTTGCTTTTCGGATTTGAGCTCGATTGGACCTTCCAAAGTGTAGAACGAGGGGATCAATAGCGAGATAGTTCAAGTCACAGGGATTGTTATGTGTGATCAGACGGGGATTTTGGAAGGCAAGGTGGTCGAGGACGAAGGCAGTGGAATCGATGAGTATTTTCCATGATTTCGACACAATTCGGAACCGCAACAACGCTTTGGCGGGCAATCTCTTCAAAATCAGATCAAGTAGATCATGGTTGATGTAGTCTGACATAGTCAAGTTGAAGAACAGCTGAAAAATTGCTCAAATTGAGATGGAGAGGAATACTTTCGACTAATCCGCCATGGCTAGGGTGCAGGGGAGAGAGGGGAAGGATTATATTTATGGCACTGAAATTAGGGTTTATGTCGCAAGTGAGACCACTTACGGGTTTATCGGGAAATAGCGTTCTGATTCAAATCCGATTTTTTTGAGAATGAAAAGTGAGACCGTTTACGGGTTTCATTTGCAATTGCAATTGCAATCTTTTGTTGTGTTTTCTCCACTTAACAAAAAACCGCGAAACACAGTTAAAATTGCATGTTACAAGATATTTTAATCAATATTCCTTTTTACATCAAAATTGCATTCTAGTATTTTTATTGATGCTTTTTTTTTTTCCCCCGAATGTAATCATCGGTATCTTTATTTCATTTTTGAAAGCAAATGCAATCATGATGGAAATTCTAAAATGTAGAGGTAATCACAACGGTAAAAGTAATATTTATTAGCAATATATACATTTTCCCTTCAAGATAGCCTTAGGAAATACAGTAGTTACCTCTTTCCAATCCTCTACTCTACTCTACTCTACTCCAATGGTTATCTATTGTCGACAGAGATTTTACCACAGTGAAAATATCTAGCTGCTACTATCCTATATTCCTATCTGTTTTGTTTGAGAGCAGAAACGGTGAAAAAATAGCATGAAATCTCTAGAAAAAAAGGTAACCTTGCCTTCAATTAGGGTGTAAGTGTAACCATGAAAAAATATCATTCACCAATCACCAGTAACCTTTGCAGGAGCATGCTCCATCCTTGAAGTGATGGAAACGACTAGAATCCCTCAATATAATCTCACGCTCAACAATCTTTGATATATAAACAAAGGCACTATGACAATCACCGCAAACACGCAAGTTCTTGGTAATCCTGATGGTTGCACCAGATGCAGATGTTAGCAACGCATAGGCTAGCGCCAGTTTCTCACTGTGCTCAAGCAAAAGCCCGCCCTTCTCCTCCTCATCCACGTCATGTAGAGCAAAGCTAGTTTCCGGCACATAGCCTATAGATTTAATCCGCTGAATCAGGTCTGCAAGAACCTCATAAATCTTTCCCGCCAATGGATGTGACCAGTCACCGGCATAGAAGGTTTCAGTTCCTTTCTTCCCTTGAACCCAACTGCAACCAGGCCTCTTGTTCACCCCTGAATGCTTCATCAATGATCTTACCTTAGCCACGTCTTTCCAGCGCCTTGCACTAGCGTATAGATTCGATAAGAGGGTATAGGTACCGTCGTTTTGAGAGTCCAGCTGTGACAGCTGCTCTGCGGCGTACTCACCAAGTTCAACGTGTGCATGAAGCCTGCACGCGTTCAGCAGCGCTATCCACACTATCAAGCTTGGCCTCATAGGCATTTCCTCAATGAGTTTCTTCGCTTCCTCTAAACGGCCTGCTCTGCCTAACAGGTCAACCATGCAAGCGTAGTGTTCAACTGCTGGCACCACCCCGAATTCGTCTCTCATGCTGTCAAAGTATCTGATTCCGCGGTCAATTAGTCCAGAGTGGCTGCAGGCGTAAAGCACAACCACGAAAGTGACTGCATCTGGAGTTAACCCTGCTGTTCTTCTCATCTCATCAAAGAGATGAAGGGCTTCTTCACCAAGTCCGTGCATGCCATAACCGGCCATTAAGGAAGTCCAAGACACGGTATTTCGTTCTTTCATGCTATTAAATATGATCCGAGCACGTTGCACGTCTCCAGATTTTGAGTACATGTCAATCAAGCAATTACCCACAAAGAGAGCTTCGTGTTCAAAGCGATTGCGCAAAACATAGGCATGAACCTGTTCGCCAACCCTTAGAGCACCTAGCCGAGCACACGCCAGCAGAGCACACGATATGGTGAAGGCGTTTGGAGTTACTGAGGTCTTCATCATCTCTGAGAAAAGTTGGAGAGCTTCATTTGCTTCACCATGCTGTGCTAAACCACCAATCATCACAGTCCACGTAACGACATTCCTATCTCGCAATGGTACTAGATTCAGAATGGTTTGAGCAATCTGAAACTCCTTACACTTACAATACATATCAATCAAGCCATTTATGATCATTAAATCACCCTCTAGATCGCCTTTACTTGTGTTTACTATACGCTTAATGCTATAACAATGAATCTCCTTGCCCTGAAGCAACGCCCCCACAGACGCACAGCCCGAAAGAAGGGAAACAAGAGTGATAACATTTGGCTCCAAACCAGAGAGTTTCATCTGCCGAAAGACATCCATAGCTTCATAGCCACGCTCCCGCTGTGCAAATCCTGCAATTACTGCACTCCATGTCACTATATTTAAATCGATCTTTACTTTCTTCATTTCCTCAATCAGACGTAAAGCCTCCTCAAACCTGCCAGTGTGAGAATACCCAGTAACCATAGCATTCCAAGACACCACATCCTTCAGCCTCATCCTCATAAAAACCCGGTTTGCTTCCTCCATCATCCCGAACTTGGCATACTGATCCACCAAAGCATTCCCCACAAACACATCTTCTGTTAGCAACCCTCTTATGGCAAATCCATGTATCTCCTTCCCCTGTAACGACCGCTTCAAGGCAGCACAGGCTGGCAGCACATTGACAAGGCTGTGAGCGTCAGGCCGGTGGCCACCACAATCCCAATTCATCCTGCCAAACAACTCCAAAGCATCGGCATACCGACCATTCTGAGCATACGCAGCAACAATCGAATTCCAAGAGATCCGGTCATAAACGCCTCTCTCAGTCATTTCGTCAAACACCTTGCGAGCACACCCCACAGCACCGAAACGGCCATACATGGACACCGCAGCGTTACATACAAACACATTGGATTCCAGCCCATAAACCACCACGGACCCATGAACAGATGCGCCGAGAGGAAACGAGGGCATCTCCCCGGCGGCCTTGAGAACGAAAGGAAAGGTGTAGCAATCAGGGGACAGTCCAAGCCCCCTCATAGTACAGTAAACGCGGACAGATTTTTGGAGGAGAGAGAGGCTGACGAAGCGGCGAATGAGGGCGTTCCAGAGGTCGACGGCGTCGGGGGAAGGGGAGAGGCGCTGGAGGACGGCGAGGGCGTGGGAAGGCGCGTCGGCGGAGAGGTAGGCGGAGAACAAGTCGTGGGAGCGGCGGGGAAGGAGGCCGTGGACGAGGACTTGCTGGTGGAGGTGCGTGGCTTCGGCCAGAGACTGGCATTGTTTGAAGAGGGAGTGAGGCAGAGTGGCGGTGGAGAAGGGGTGGGCGTTTGAGCGGGAGAAGAAGACGGATTCTGGAACTGCAGTTAGTGACCGTTGAAGCATGCTCTGTTTTTGCTGATTGTTGACGACTGACGATTGAGAGAGAGGGTTTACATGAAATTTGCGATAAATAACACAATATCACCCCTTAATCCTATCCTAAGTTAAAATAAATGTCATGCTCTCAGTATCAGAGGATCAAATTTCTTTTCACCAATCTTGGATTGCTCTACCATGCTCGGAAGTCGTAAACTAAAACATCTTTCGGTACTCAAAGCACACATGTCGATATGTCCGAGTGGTTAAGGAGACAGACTTGAAATCTGTTGGGCTTCGCCCGCGCAGGTTCGAACCCTGCTGTCGACGATATTTTTTCCTACTCTCTTAATTTTATCTCTTTTCATTTTTAGCGTTGATTGCTAGTTTAGCCGTCAAATATATCTACTGCTCTTGCAGCGAGTTGAACCCACCGATTTGTGGATGGCTAAAGTAATTGAGAGGGGGGCTTGATCAAGCTAGTCTGGTGAAGATAAAAACTTCATTAGGTCAATTTCGGTGTTGACTGGTCAACGTTTTTTTTTCCGGGTTCAAAATATATTTTTTTGGTAAAATTTTCATTTTCTATGTCAAAATTTTCTAGCACGTTCATTGCCAAAGTTGGTCAGAAGTGCATGAAATGTGCATGACGTTAATCGATCAACTTTTTTATTTACGGGATAATTTTTTTTTTGGTATCCTAGATAAAATTTTCTATGCACATTTAGTGCAAAAGTTATATACATTAACGCAAGATTTCATGTACTTTTGATCGTCCAAGCTTATTTCCCTCCTAAAATGTTTCTCTTCGGGGCCCAATTTTTTTCCCGCACATTCGGTGCAAACATTATGCACATTCAAGCCATTTTGCACGCACATTCAATGCGCTACGTGTAAAGTGCATACGTCGATGCGTGTATGTGCATGGATAATGGTTTGTATGTGCACATGATCTGTACTAGCACATACAATGCAAACATTATGCACATTCAAGCCAATTTGCATGCACATTCAGTGCATTACGTGTAAAGTGCATACATCTATGCGGGTATGTGCATGAATAATGACTTGTATGTGCAACTAATTTGCACTACGAGTGCATATATCGGATTTGTGTTGAAAATGTGCATGAGTTTAAGACCGTGTTTGGATGAATATTGAAGTGCATGATTTTTTGCATGCATGTGCACATAAAATAGTATACATGTGCATTTATTTTTGTATATTTTTGTACTAGACGTGAAATTCATTTTTTAACATACATTGCTCTTTTTTTCAGAAGTATATGAAATTCTGATGGAATGTGCATAACTTTGACAATGAATGTGCATAGAAAATTGACCAAGAAAATAAAAATTTCATCCAAAAAAAAATTAGGCCCGAAGAAAAAAAATGCCGACCTGAGTCCGGCGTTGACCGAAAAAGAAAAGTTTGATCAAGGGGTCATGTATCATGCACATGCCCCTTTTAATAAAAGTGATCCAAACCAATTTATCTTCATCTAAGGGTCATTACATCATTCTCATTTTACACCATAAAAATCCTTCTCACGTTATTTAATTCCATTTACGAGAGGATGTAGTTGGGTTTGGGAATGATTGTTCTTGCACAGCGAGTTCTGTGGATCAAATTCGTGATTATAAATTTCAAAATGACACAAAGTTTAACAAACAAATAAAGTGTCAGGAGTATTATTCATCGGCGTTATTATAAGGTGATGATATTCGTGCACATATGAACCCCGTTATTGGTTATTATCGTACATATAAGAAATGAGGATATCGAGTATGTATATGAACCCCTTTATTGGTTATTATACGTCAAATCTTTAGCCATTGTGAAAGTAAATAAGGAACATCAAGAAGTAAGAACTAAAAGCGAGCATTCAAATGTTCTTTCATCGAGAAAGACATTTCAAATAAATCAAAGTGAGAAGATATGGTTTCCCTAGTACAAGCAATGAGGATAGCAGAGTCTAATCCCGTAGCAAATGCAATAAATGGTTTGCTCGGATATAAAATCAGGCATGATTATACAGCAAGACAGGCACTAATACGAGGATAATCAAACCTTGCTCCAACCAGCACATTGATTCCTCATTTCTTCTAGAATGTTACTAGTACTTCGCGTCTCTAACTCCTTCCAGCGCCAGACAGGAAGTTTGTCAGTGACGGAACACCTTGATTCCTCATTTCTTCTTGGGCTCTCTTCATCTCCTCCGGATCTGCAAACAAATTGTCAATGTGTTATTAACAGTAGTATAAGTACCTTTCAATCCTAGGACTCAAAATAATGTGACTTAGATTTGAACTGTCAAAAACCCACCCAACCTAACCGAACTTGAAATTTTGTAGGTTAGGCTCAGCACCATTTTATTCATTTCTTGTAACTACCTCACCAGTATATCACTCGATACAAAGGCTATCAAACCTGAACAGACTTACCTCATCTGGTTGAGAGGTCTATCTCCCCAGGATTGTGCAAAGTTCAGAAATGGAAAACATGAATTTCCTCGCATGAAACTAAGTAATTCTTAACTATGAGGGCACAAGAGAGAACTCATAACTCAAGCATGCTTACCCTTTTTCCACCCTCCCCTAAATAAACAAGCTTCACGACAAGGCAATATAGCCAGAAACAAAGGCACATCTAATTGAGGTTTGCAATTACAGTTTTTAAATCTAACAAAGAGAAAGGAGTGTCTTACCCATGTTCTCCATTAGTCTTGGCATGACAAACACAACAATCAGCATGAATCCAACCATTAATCCCATTGGGCTCTTCACTAGTGACAATATATTGAAGGGTTCTCTTATCTGCAATAGCCAACCAGCGCAAACAAATCAACCACTTCCCTAAAATTTGAAGTTATAATAAGCATTAGATAATGCAGAGTTGAAGGCTGCACAAACCTCATAGTATTGTTCCTCTCTTAAAGGCTCCAGAACCAACTCAAAGAGGCCTCTCCTGGTCTCAGTTAATGCTGCATGAACTTTACCAGGATTTCTGGAACTGACATCAACACGAACCTGTAAAAATTAATTACAGAATTAGATACATGCATAACAATTATGACAAACTGAGTTGAACTTTATTATACAAGAGAGCCACACCGGAGAAAAGAAATAGCCGATTGCAGAAACTTCGATTAGATGAGTCCCTGCTGGCACATTTGAGCTTAAAGAGAGGTTAAGGAAAAATATCATTCCCTGGATCCCTGCATTTTATCTTGGGAGGCACTCCTAGTAAACTACTATACTAGATTTGAAACAATATGTGTAATAAAGAAACGAATCTCGGAAAAGCCAGTCAAGATAGGATACAATGAAAAATAACCATCAGGCCTCAGGAAGGTAATCTTCTGGCCACCATTAAGTATCACCTTGGCATTTGATATTTTCCCGGGTCCACCCTGAACTGAATTCCAAAATAAACACCATCACACCATCAATTATTTGAACCGATTACTGAAATGAATATATCATTTGCAATCATGATAAAAAAACCATTATGTGCCCTAAGCCCCTAAAGGTCAACTTTTTGATAGACATTTACGAACTACATACAAATGGTAAGAAGCTAAGGCCCCGTTTGGTACTACACCTTGGGTATCAGGAATCGGTTTCAAAATCACTTGAACCCATTCTTGCATTTGGTACATAACTACATACCCATTTGGTACATAACTACATACCCATTTGGTACATACCCGTTCGGTACATACCTAGAGTCACCTATTCCAATATTTTACACTCTCTCATACCCACTTCTCCACCAAGGTATATGAGCCATACATAAAGTCACTCAAACCCATTCCATATATAGAACCGTAAACATATGTACTCCAGCAAGTTTTAGCATACAAAAAGATGAAGTCGAGAGACATGTCTTGCTGCTCATAATCATTGCGAATCAATGTCAACAACACATGTTTCAGATTGATCAAGAGAGGGTTGTCTTACAAGTATCCTAATGTCTAATTATTCAATTTGAGACTGGAGAATGGGAGACACGAAGATCTCAAAATCTTAGAAAAACTTAGCAATCTGAACGAAATCAATCAGATAACGTAATCATCAGCACTGTGCAAAATTTTGCATAACAACAATCAGAAAAATAAATAAAATCAACCTCCCAAATCCGCGAAGTCAAAGTACGAAAACAGAATCCAGAAACAATTTCAGATTCTTTTTAAACCCTACGAAAATAGGCGAAGTCAAAGTACCGTACTTGGAATCTTTACCCGACCAGCAATCGTGTAACCATCATTCTGCCTGCATAATTCCAGGTTCAAACCATAAATAAAACAGAAATCAAACTATTCTAGATTAAAAGCAGAAACACGTGACGGAAACACACCCGGACGCTAGGGCTTGAACCGGAGAGACGAACAAATAACAGAATTGCAGAGACAGCAAGATGAGACCGAGGAGGCGTATGGATCTGCCCATCTGCGCCATTAGAAAGACGGAGAGAGAGCTCCAAACCCCAAAAGTAACTTCGCAGTTGTGTTGACGGTGACGCACCTCGATTAGCTTTCGAAGGGGGGTCTAGTTTATGATGATTTTGCATATGATGTTTTTTATTTGGTGTCTCTACTAGATAAAATTTAATCTAGTTTATGATGTTTGGGCCTGATTTATGCAAGTCTTCTTTATTTTGGGCTAATATGCAAATACAAGTCGGTCGGAGGCCCAACATAAATTAACCGCGTAAAATAACGAGAAAATTGGGCCCAGCCCAATTTATACATAAATAACATGCGCAGACCCCTTTAGTTCGAAATTACAAGCGTGACCTCTATTGTTCTAACACGTGAGACAGTTGTCCCCAAAGACATTTTGAAAATGTATTTTTTGGGAACAATTGTTTAACAATATTTTCTCTCTAGGGATAGTTGAAAATTGTCTCTATAGGGAGGAGGCTCTCTAGGGACACTTATGCTTCTTGAAGTGTCTCTTTAGGGAGAATTGTCTCCAAAGACATTTTGAAAGTATTTTTTTTAGGTACAATTGTTTAACAATACTTTCTCTCTAGGGATAGTTGGAAATTGTCTCTTTAAGGACAGTTTCCAACTGTCCCCATATGCTTGTTGAAGTGTCTCTTTAGGGACAGTTGTCACCAAAGACATTTTGGAATTGTCTTTTTTAGGAGCAGTTGTTTAATAATATTTTCTCTCTAGAGACAGTTGAAAATTGTCTCTTTAGACATATGCTTCTTGAAGTGTCTCTTTATGGACAATTGTCCCCAAAGACATTTTGGAATTGTCTTTTTTAGGGACAGTTATTTAACAATATTTTCTATCTAGGGACAGTTGGAAATTGTCTCTTTAGGGACAGTTGAGAACTGTCCCAGATGCGTTTTGGAAGTGCCTCTTTAGGGACAGTTGTCCCCAAATGCGTTTTGGAAGTGTCTTTTTCAGGGACAGTTGTTCAACAATACTTTCTTTTTAGGGACAGTTGGAACTTGTCCGAGAGACTTCTTTGAAGTGCCTTTATTGGGACAATTGTTTAACAATATTTTCTCTCTAGGGACAGTTGAAAATTGTCTCTGTAGGGACAATTGAAAACTGTCCCCATATGCTTCTTGAAGTGCCTCTTTAGGGACAGTTGTCTCCAAAGTCATTTTGAAAGTGTTTGTTTAGGGACAGTTGTTTAACAATACTTTCTCTCTAGAGATAGTTGAAATTTGTCTCTTTAGGGACAATTTCCAACTGTCCTCATATGTTTCTTTGAAGTGCCAAAATATCTACACTACAAGAACTCATGAGTCACCAACATGCAATAAAGTGATAACGCTAAAATCGGTCTAATTGTCTCTTTGCAACTTGCCTTGGGTGATCTGGTAGATACTAACATCACAAAAACACCAGGACAACCATTCTCAAACAGACTGTACAAAACTTCTCACATGAGAACTTCCTTACAAAAGAATTTGTTTGATCCAAGATTGTTTTAAACCATATGTATTATTAACTTTCAGGTGGAACTCCGATGTTGTTTACTCTGGCGGAAGCCATTTCCGACGGTCATGCAACGATCGAGAGGATCTAGATTGGGAAACACGAACGGTGATCTGCGTTAGGGTTGCGAAAGGTGTTAAAGAGGGGGGTGAAATGGTGAATGAAGGAATTTCTCACATAACGGGAAGAGGAAGGAGTGAGCGCGTACCGGCTTTGCTGTGTTGATCGAGGGGAGAGGGATCCAGATCTGGGGGAGCGGGATCCAGATCAGGAAACCAGAGTATGTGAAGTGGGAGGAGAGAGAGCGTGTGGATGGAGCTTAATGATCTAGGGGGTCATGCGGTTGATATTCATAATTTGGACCCTAAATTTGTTATTCAAGCCCTCTTAAGGGGTCATTTATCCTAAGCACGGTAAAATAACGCTCAAATTTTCTTTTTTTCTTGTATAAAAAAGGTACTCCTATTAACCTCTTTCACATTTCACCGGATGTCGGTGAGGATCCTCTGGTCCAAACATATAGTCCATATAGTAGTCCACTAAATATAATTGGTCCATGTAGGATATACATATATACTCCATTTTCAACCAAAATCAAAGTAAACATTGAACGATACGGGGCTTCAGCCTTCAACCCTCTACCGCCTCCTTTACGCGACTCGCCGTTGCCTCCTCTATGCCGGTATTCTCCTCGTCGTGATCCTCCTCACTGCGGCTACCGTTGTCTACCTCGTCTAGCGCCCCCACCACCCTCAGTTATCTGTCTTCTCTCTCCAGATTTTTGCCCTCAACCTCACCACTCGCCGCCTTCACCGCAACACTCTCCGTCGCCGCTCCTTCCTCCGGCGTGCGAATCGCCGCCAGGACACTCATGGCGTTCACGTTGTCGGCAAAGAAAACGATGTTAAAGAGTGAGATTAAGAGAGAGAAAGTGGGTTGAATTTAGAGATCAATATGAAAACGAAGGTACAGTTTAGAATTAGGAAATTAAGGACGGTTTTTTTTAATTCGACGGCAAGGAGGAGGTCGGCGTAGAAGAGGAGGTTGGTGGCAAGAAAAGGTGGATGCCCCTTTGCTGGGCCTTGGTGGCCGGAAGAGTGGGGTTATGGATCACGTGATTCTGTTTGCGTTGGTTATTGAAAATGGAATCTATACTTATGTGCCACCTGTACCAATTAAGTTTAGTGGACTATTGAATGGACCATTTGTTTGGACTAGAGGATCCTCACCGGCTGCCAAGATTGGCATTCATCAAGGAGCATCGTGTACCCACACCAGAAAAACAAAATTATAATACAACTGAAGAAATTTGAGAAATAACCTTTATTGACATGGAAATATGTTATCTATCAATCATCTTGAATATTGTTGGGCCTCATCCTTAACGCATCACCATCAGAAGCGGCCCAGTGGACGAGGAAGCATTCCTTTCTAGGACGATCGTCTAATTAAAGCGACGAGCGAAGATCTCGGCCTCGACAGATCTGGGGAGTTATTGAGCCCTGAATCATGTGGATCAATATATCGGCCCATGCAGCAGTTACAACCCACGTAATCAATCATAAATATTGTAAGATCATGGCCATCTGGTAATCAAAGCTGACGAACGAAGATCACAGACGACAAACGGCTAGTTTAGCTAAATCTTTGGAAATTAAATATGTATATAAGAAGATAAAGGATCATTGTAAAGGACACAAAATTGGAGACTATACGTACTACTATCTATTACTCTCTTGCTTACATTCATCATAGCTCTCAAGCTCGGATTTTCATTTTCAGTATCGAAGCGACCGACAATTAGATCATTTGATTCGACCAGTCTCTTATTCGGAGGAGATAAGCTTGTCTTTGCGTCTTTCTAATCTTATTTCGTCTAGATCTTTGTTTGATTTGGATCATACAGATATAATCAATATTATTATTGTCTAGTTGCCCTTCTTAAGGCGATTCGGGTCGGTTCGATCTTTTTGCCCCAAAACAATTTGGCGCCCATCGTGGGGCATCTAGCCAATCAACGATCCAATCATCAAACCGACTCTCATCCCATCATGACCGGCACAGGAAACCCCATGGTCCTCGTCGAAAATCCAGCCCAAGGCAACGTCCAAGTCACAAATCAGGCAGAGGACGTCAGCGCCAACCAGCCGCGGATTCACAAATACAAGAACTCGCGAAAGCCATGAACGTCCTTCAAGAGGAACTGGTTCAATAGCGTACTAGGACCGAAACACTAAGTGCTCAATCTGAAATCGCTCGACTAACCCGTGAAAATGAGTTTCTAAGGTCGCAGGTACACTAGGCCGTATCGGTTCCCAGAGGCTCGAGACGCATGGTCAACACAGAAGGATTATCTACATGACTCGACCTGGATGGAGCAGACTCAACACCCGTAATGGAGAGCAATGCTTCCCAGCCTGCTGGTATGTTTCAGACCCCTCCAGTCACTTTTGTCACGACTAACATGCCAAATTCTGTAGCCGAGCCTCCCGGAGCTCGAGCAACTCATCCACATGTGACGGCTTCGGCCGACCTCCAGGCCCTCATACAACAAGCCATCAATGAACAAATGAAGGCTCTAGACGACTGCATTGCACAAATCCCGGGAGTTCCCCAACCAATCGAGAAGGAGGCAATCGACGGATACGAAGACTTACCTTTCGTAGAAGCGATCGCACGCGTCAAAATTCCAAAAAAGTTACACATTCCCAACTTGCCCAACTACGACGGGACCGAGGACCCCGACGACCACGTCTCAATTTATAAACAGAAATTAATGACTATTTCGATTCCAAGAGGGAACCGTGAGGCAGTCATGTGCAAAAGCTTTGGCACGACTCTCGCGGGACCTGAACTAACTTGGCTTATGCATTTACCACAGGGTTCCATCGCTTCCTTCGCCGACTTAATCAATTCGTTCAAAATCCAATTCGCTAGTAGTCGGCGATTAGAAAAGCAGTCAAGCGACTTATACAGGATCGTGCAAATGTATGGCGAACCTCTAAGAGATTATCTTAACAGGTACAACAAAGAAAAAGTCACAATCCCGCATTGTGACGTCCCAACATCGATCGAAGCGTTTCGCCGAGGCCTGGTCAGAGGTAGTGAACTCTACCGCGAATTGACCAAATACCCATGCCGAAGCTTTGAAGACGTACAAGACAAAACCATGGCACAAGTCAGACTCGAGGAAGACGAGGAGCCCTCCAAAGCAAACAAAAGCCCCGATCGAAGAGCATCCTCAGAAAAGCGACAAACTAGACGCAAAGAAGGACATGAACCGGTGGTGTGAATTCCACGGGGACCACGGACACTCGACGGACGAATGCATAGCCCTTCGCAAGGCTCCTCGCACAGGGGCTATTACGCAATGTCATCTCCGACAGAGCCAAAACAACCCTCGATCGAAGGGACCAGGTAACATCCGACAAACCGTCTTCTCTGATTTCCACTAAAACTGTTAACACCATTTCAGGAGGGTCAGACATGTGTGGAAACACATATTCGGCCGCCAAAAGACATGCCCGAAAAAGCAAAGGCGACACGCCAATTCAGACAGAGACAAGACAATTACAGATCTCCGACACTCCCGTCATTACCTTCGACGACTCAGAAGCCCAAGAGTTAGGCGACCACCACAACGGTTTGCGGGGAAGTTAAATATACCCAAGGCGAGATCGTGCTGACAATGTACGATGGTGGAGTCAATCAACAGGTAAAGTTTTTAATACTCGACTGCCCATCTCCATACAATGCAATCCTTGGCAGACCCTGGATCCACGCCATAAAAGTTGTACCTTCCACTTACCACCAGACAATAAAGTTCCCTACTAAGTGGGGGTACAGGAAATAAAAGGCGACCAGTGAGCTGCTAAGGAGTGTTACGTCAGTTCAATGAAATGGGCAGTCGACAAACCTTCCGCATAGCAATCACAGTGTGGCGAAGGAACCACGCGATACATCGAACCAGATATGGAACAACTCGACGAGATCGCGTTGGATCCTTCAAAGCCAATACAAACGGTAAAGGTCGGATCAGATCTAAACGATTCGACCAGAGCAGATTTAATTTCCTTTTTACGATCCAACTCTGATTGTTTTGCTTGGTCACATGAGGACATGGTGGGGATCTCCCCAGATATTATTACTCATAAATTGAATGTAGATCCTACATAACCCCCTGTCAAGCAAAAAAGGAGAAAGTTTGCACCAGAGCGTAACAAAATTATGGACGACGAGATAAAAACTCTACTCGAGACAGGTAAGATAAGAGAAGTCAAATACCCCGACTGGTTGGCAAACGTCATCGTGGTCCAAAAGAAGAATGGGAAATGGAGAGTATGCATCGACTTCACAGACCTAAACAAGGCTTGTCCAAAAGACTCTTTCCCATTACCACACATCGACGCCATGGTTGATGCGACCGTCGGACATGAAATGCTAACATTCGTGGACGCGTTCAGTGGATACAACCAAATTCTCATGGACCCTGACGACCAAGAAAAGACAACCTTTATAACAAGCCAAGGTACGTACTGCTACAAAGTAATGCATTTTGGACTAAAAAATGCAGGGGCCACATATCAAAGGTTGATGAACAAAATGTTCAAAGACCAGATTGGAGACACCATGGAAATTTACATCGACGACATGCTCGTCAAGTCCAAAGCAGCAAGGGACCACATCGAACACTTGAAAGAAGCATTCGAGGTATTTGTTGGGCCTGGCATCCCCGGAGAAGACAAGTCGGGTGAATCGAGCCCAAGCCCACTGCAGATCGAAAGAACAAAGGAAAAGCCTAGAGGAGGCGACGAGACTTCACTGGTCGAATGCCCTCCGACAGGGTCGCGAGAATCTCGCCATGCATTAAATGCCCAAATCACGCAACGGCCACCGTAATTACAGAGATTTAATGGCATAATCTTCACCATTACTCCCAGCATTAAAGATAAAATATATGGCAAAAAATATAACGGTAACAAAGGAAAATGACTTACCATTTTTGGACAACGAGGAAGATAAGGGGAGAAGGCACACAATTACGCTGAGGACACAAGCATTCTGGCTCAGAGACAGATCAGAACAACACTTACGCTCCCCGCCCCGCTCTCTAGCAATTGTCTACGCTTACTCTCCACCGGTCGTCACCTAAAAGTCATCGGTCGAATCCTACACGACCGCTCGGTCTAAACTACGATAAGTTGTATCTCGATTCGATCCGATCAATACATTATCTAATAAAATCATCTCGATATTCTACATTTACTCTTTGCTTGTCAATTATCTGCTTGGTTTGGATTGTTTCCTATCATCCGATCGACTAGTTACCCCGTCTAAGGCGATTTAGGTCGTCCGATCTTTTCGCCCCAAAACAGTATTGAAAAGATATATCATGAAACTAAACCCGACTAAATGCTATTTTGGAGTGTCTTCATGAAAACTTTTAGGGTACATGGTGACACAAAGAGGGATCGAAGCCAGTCCAGACCAGATTAAGGCTATCGTCAACCTTAAATCCCCCCCGATGTGTCAAGGACGTCCAGAAGTTGACAGGACGGATAGCGGCGTTAAACAGATTCATATCAAAGTCCTCGGATAAATGCAAGCTTTTATACGAATCCGTGAAAAAGAACAAGTCATTCGACTAGACAACAGCACACGAACAAGCCTTCCAAGATTTAAAGATGTATTTGGCGAGTCCACTTCTGCTAGCTAAACCAAAAGAAGACGAGCCATTACCATTGTATCTAGCCGTATCATAATCAGTCGTCAGCGTAGTCCTGACAAGAGAGGAAGACGGTAAACAATCATCGGTCTACTATGTAAGTCGTTCCCTACTTCCCGCCGAGACAAGGTACTCGTCGCTTGAAAAATTAGTCTTGGCATTAGTTATGGCCTCGAACAAGTTAAGACCCTATTTCGAATCACATACTATTATTGTAAGGACTAACCATCCCATGAAAGCCATCATGAGGAAACCGGAATTTACAGGACGAATGGCCAAGTGGGCCATACACCTTAGCAGATTCGACATTGAGTACGAACTAAGGACGACAATCAAATCTCAAGCTTTAGCCGACTTTATGGCCGATTTCAGCCCTACACTAGAACAAGAAGCCACGAAGGAAGTCGAACAACTGAAAGTTGAGGAGGACAGGGGCACATGGCAACTCCATACAGATGGAGCGTCGAACGTAAGAGGAGTCGGCCTAGGTGTCGTACTAAAATCACCACAACGGGACCATATAGCCCAAGCTGTGAGATGCGAGTGGGACACGACCAACAATGAAGTAGAATAAGAAGCCCTTGTATTCGGGTTAACACTCGCGCACGATCTCGCAATCCTAAGAATAAAGGTGACATGTGATTCTCTCATAATCGTCAACCAAGTGCAAGGTTCGTATGCTGCTAAAGACGACAGGGTGATGGCATATCTGGATATCGTCAAAAAATTGGCAAGCAAATTCCAGAACTTCACCATCCGACAAGTCCCACGTGACCTCAACACACAAGCCGACTGTTTTGGGGCGAAAAGATCGGACGACCTAAATCGCCTTAGACGGGATAACTAGTCGATCGGGTGATAGGAAACAATCCAAACCAAACAGATAATAGACAAGCAAAGAGTAAATGTAGAGTAATAAGATGATATTATTAGATATTGTATTAATCGGATCGAATCAAGATACAACTTATCGTAGTAAGATAATGGGTCGTGTTGTACTCGACCGACGACTTCACGGTTGCCACCGGTGGAGAATCGACTAGGATGAATATTCCAAAGCTAAGTTGAGAGCAAGTATGTTGTTATGTTCTTTTTTCTGAGCGAGAACGATTGGATGTCTCTCGTAGTCCTCTTTTTTTTTTTCTTTATCTTCTTCTCGTCCATATATGGTAAGTTTTTCTTGCCTCTGACCGTTTACATTTTTATTCCATCCTTATCTTCAACGCCGGGACTTAATTACGGAGATTCTGCCATTTAATTGTTGCTTATTATGGTGCTGTGTAAATGTTGTGGCCGTTGATCAATCCTGGCATTTAATGCTTGGCGGGATCTTCGCGATCTTATCGGAGGGCGTTCGACTGGAGAAGCGTCGTCGCCTCCTCTGGGCTTTTTCCTTGTTCTTCCGATCCGTCATGGGCTTGGGCTTGATTTGCTCGATCCATCTTCCCAGGGGATGCTAGGCCCAACAATAGCCCCAAGTTGCCTTGGGCTTTCGGTTTAGGCAAGTAAAGCGGAATCCGTGGCAACTTCTCTAGACACGATCTCTAGTATCTTTTTTTGGCGCGGTTTTTCTAGGGTTACGTGGCGTGCGATCGGGGCACGATGCGACGTCTCTGCAAGTCTTTGCTTCCCTCCATAAATTCAGAGCATAAGGAAGCGATTCGACTTCACCCTCATCTTCTTTTGCAGGCTTCTTCTGGTAAGTTTCTCAGTTTCTCTCGCCATAGCTTTCCGATTCCCTTCTCTTTCCATTCTTGAGATGGTTTCCAGTGAGAGCTCTGAGTCATCGAAGACTCTTTCTGACTCGCGCGAGGGTGAAGCTCCTCCCCTCTTCATTCTGAAAGAATCGGACGCTATGACAAGCACTCTGTCCCCAGCGGAGTTGGATCAAATTCTTCAAGTCGGAGGTTTTCCGCCGGAGATGATCGCCAGGCTGCCTCACCCAGACGAGAGGGCCGACGCGCGTTATGAAGGATGGGTTTGTTTTTATGCATACCCGTTTCGAATAGGGCACAAATTTCCTTTCTCTCCCCTTGTTAGGGACTTCTTAGCTACTTTGGCGTTGGCGCCATGTCAAGTGATGCCGCAGGCATGGAGGGTTCTCAGGGTCTTGGACCTTGTAAATGTCCGATCTAGGGCCGATTTCGAGTTTGATGCTTTGTGGTACAACTACTTCCTCAGGTCGAAGAGTTCCTCTCGCATTCAGTTACGTATCCGACATGGTCGGAAGCCTTTAGTGCAGAATCTCGATGTCAACGACCGCGGATGGGGGTCAAAGTTCTTCTTTGTCGAGCGTTCTTCTCTGGAGAAGGGGGGAGAGTGTTCGTTCTTATTGACGGAGTGGCGAGTTGAGAGTATGTGTTTGCTTTTTCCTTCGCTCGTTTTATGTGTTTTAACTCTTTGTTTTAACTTTTCGTTTTTGTAGTTCCTGAACCAGAAGACCTGGAGGCGAGTAACCGGTCAGAAGGTTTGTCAAAGGTTGTTCTTGGAGTTCCTGCGTCTGAAAGAAAGTTTGTGAACGTCAACCTGATGTCGACGACTCCTGCTTCTCAAGACGACATGTCGAACGTCTCATCATCTCATGTAAAAGGTAGATTCTCGACCCTGGGAGTCCTTCTTTACTGGTTTTCATTTTGTCGTGTGCTTTAGGATTTCCCCTTTTCTGTTTGTCTTGTCGTGTCAGTTTCCCCTGGTGGTCGAGCGAGTACTCGTCTGAAAGTAGTGTCTGGGAAGGGTTTGATTGAACAAAGGAAGGCGGCGGCCAAAGCTGCATCAAGCAAACCAGCTCCGGTGGGTCCGACGACTCCAGTCAAAGTTGGCTCCAAGAGGAAGGCGAGCGCTCCCTCTGAAGATGTCAAGGTGGAGGAGATCCCTAAGAAGAAAGAGGCGACCACCGAAGGGATCGGCAAGATTGGCACAGTCGGACAATCGATCGCTGACCTCTTTTACGCTCAGGACCCGACTCTGAAGTCGGAGGTTGATGACGTCTCTCCTCTTGATTGCATTGGTGAAGCGGGGTGCTCCGCGTGGAAGGTGAGTCGTCCTTGTTCCGTTCCGTTTTCTTTCTTGTGTTTTTCTAAGTTTTCTGATCTCTGATTGTGTGTTCTCCCTTCAGTCCTTCCAGTACCTCTTGGGGGCATACTCTGGTGTTAAGGCGATGGTTGTCAAGGCTGAGGAAAAGGCTGCTAGGACAGAGTCCGACCTTGCGTCTTTGAGGACCAAATTGGAGGGAGCGGAGAGTCATAGTCGTGAGATTGAACGTCGCCTTACCAGGGAGTTGAAGGGCTATCAAGAGGAGTTGGTCGCAAACCGGAAAGAGTTCGAGGAGAGCCGATCAGGCGTTGAGGAGGAGGTGAAGCGGGCTCGGATTGTCGATGGCCAGATCGCTGGTGATGTTGGCGCTTTTTACGCGCTGAAGTCACGTGTCGAAATGATCGAGGAGTTAGGCGAAGGCAAACATGAGCTCTGGGACTTGAAGGCAGAGACGGAGACCTTGGACTCCATGTTCCCAAAGGGCAACCCTGGTCAGGAGTTGTTTCGCTTGGCTGGCGTTGGAGATGAGGCCGTGGATGAGGGTGCTGACGAGGACGAGACCCATTCTGGCGATGTCAAGCCGACTGATGAGGTAGCCTCTCTGGAGCCAACCCCTATCGAAGGTAACGCCGTTTCCCTGACGCTTGATCTGTTTTCCTTGCGTAGTTTGACTTATTGTCCCACTTGTATGTGGGTTTAGACATTTGGTATTTTTGGCGATCCGTCCACCATCGCGGGTCGCAGAATGTTTTAAGTGAATGGTTGATGAAGTCCTACGAATGTGTAGGCAGATAATATATTTTGGCGACCCGTCCACCATCGCGGGTCGCGTATTTGTATAAAAATGCTAGTACTTTTATTTAATGCAACTTGTCTTTACATATAAAATCGTACGTTTGCTTGTTTCGTACATGTCGTCAGACATCCAAGGGAATTGTCAATGATGTTTTTGTGTTTGGTGTGTCGGTTTCGCCCGTGTGCTCCGTCGAGTGGGGCTCCCCGTATGTATGTGTGTAAGACAGGCCTGTAAATGTTTGTGTATCTGTTAGTCATGACTTTATGCCGGGGAGGTAAGCAATATGTTTCTATTGCGTGAATGTAATAAGGTGTCGAACCTTATGTTTTATGTAAGGCAGGCGGTGTGCCGACGTGCCTGTGTTGTCATCTCCCCATGTTCCGATCGATCGTGTAGTGTAATGTAAGCGCTTTTTGCGGATGACTGGATCCAGTGTATATGTCAATGTTGTTCTGCATTTGTGTTTTGTAAGGAGGAAGTCATCACTTAGTGTCAGATGATAACATGTAAAGGAAGATAGCGATGTATATGCGATAGTAAGCGATGTATATGTGATAGTAAGCGATGTATGAAATTGTGTGATGTTTTTACCTTATCGGTTCAGAAATGGTATAGCTTTAGATGTGCTGCGTTCCAACTTCTCGGGATCGGTTGTCTGTATTTGTCCTCTAACTGATATGCTCCTTGTCCGACCACTTCGGCGATTAAGTAAGGTCCTTCCCATTGAGGTGATAGCTTTCCGTCGGATGGATTCTTGGTGTTCTGGAAAGTTTTCTTGAGGACCCAATCTCCAACCTTGAATGCTTTGATCCGGACGTTCTTATTGTAGCTCCTTGCGACTTATTGTTGGAATCTGACCATCCTGATTCGGGCTCTCTCTCTGATCTCGTCCGCTGTGTCCAGGTTGTGTGCTAGTTCGATGTCGTTTTGCTCGTTTGTCTGAAGGTTGCAATGAGCGGTCGGAACCAGTAACTCGGCCGGGATGACCGTTTTACTCCCGTAGACGAGGGAGAAAGGTGATTGCTTGGTCGCATTCTTTGGAGTAGTCCTGTCGGACCAGAGAATGAGTGGGAGTTCGTCTGCCCATTTGCCCTTAGCCCCAGTGAGGCGTTTCTTGAGGTTATTGATAATGATCTTGTTGCTGGATTCGGCTTGTCCGTTGGATTGTGGATACCGAGGTGTGGATGTGACCAACTTGATGTTCCATCGGTCACAAAAGGCTCGAGTCTTATGACTGATGAATTGGGAGCCGTTGTCGCACACGATTTCTGATGGGACGCCAAATCTGCACAAGATATTGCGTTTTATGAATGAAATGACGTGTTGATCTTTTACCTCTTTGTAGGCTTCGGTTTCGATCCATTTAGAGAAGTAGTCCGTCATGGCAAGGAAGAAAACTCTTTGACCCAATGCGGGAGGGAGCTTTCCGAAAATGTCCATTCCCTATCTCATGAAGGGCCATGGAGCCAGAGTCGGATGGAGGAGCTCTGAGGGTTGGTGATGGATGGGTGCATGCCGCTGACAGGCGTCGCACTTCTTGGTGTACTCCATAGCGTATTTGTTCATCGTGGGCCAATAGTGTAATATCCCTCATTTTTATACGGGTAAATTTTGAACTTTCTTAAGCCCATGTTGCGAGTTAGATTAAATACAGGAAAGTACGGACATTCTGTATAATGTTTGATCTCTGCAATATTTTTTTGAGCAATATAAAATACATTTAAAGTACTTTCGGGCTAAAAGGATATTCGGGTACGAATATATTTAACCCGGGGTTAAAAGAACCCGTACCCATACTTTCCTCGGTCATACAAATGCGACCTTTTAGCAAAATCGTCATAACCCTTGATTCCATAATCCATATAATGTGAAATTTGGAAGGATTAAAATAGACTTCTAGATATAACTCCTCGATTTGGAATCACCTCATTTGGAGTTTGGAGCTGAGAGAACGGCCCCGTCGAAGTCAGGACAGTTTCCTGATGGTCGCCACCGCACCCGCGGTGAACGTCACTGTCGTCGTCATCACGATAAGGTTTTGTCCGCGTCATGCTTGGCCGATCCTTGCTCCCCACGGTTCTTCTTCTGGTTGTGCCACCTCTATGCATGCGTGGCTTGCTTGTATACGTCTTGGTTGGTCTATATAAGGAGAGAGAGAGAGAGGCTGAGGAGAGGCCAGAAGTAAGCCTCATCACCATCTTCTTCCTCCCTTATGTCATAAATCCTGGTTTTTGCTGAACTTCAAGCTTTGTTCGTGAGCAGATTCAAGCTTCGTTCTGAGTTGTTGAAGTGGATCCTTGGAGTTGGTTTGTAGCTTAAGAAGGTAGAAGCCTTGGAGAAGCTTTATATAGAGGAGAGGTGGACGAAAATTGAGCTCAAAGACAGCTTCTTCACCATCTTCTTCCTCTATCAAAACTCCATTGTTGGATTGGTTTTGAGCTCGGTTTGAGAGCAACTTCGAGCCTCGTTTCGATCAGCCGAAAGGTGATTCCTAGAGGTGGTTTGAAGCTTAAGAAGGTGGGAGACTCAACCAAGAACGAATCGAAGCCTAAGGGATCGATTTGGAAGGATTTGAGATCCGAGATCTGTC
Source organism: Rheum nobile (assembly GCA_027886185.1). Taxonomy (NCBI): domain Eukaryota; kingdom Viridiplantae; phylum Streptophyta; class Magnoliopsida; order Caryophyllales; family Polygonaceae; genus Rheum; species Rheum nobile. The sequence goes on from WOAB01000167.1 coordinate 1,457,805, forward strand.
CCTGATCAGACCCCGGGACCATCGTCTTTAGAGTTCGTCAGCCTTCGTCAGATCTAAGGCAAGTGGTGGTTCGCTCTTGCTTATCAATCCATATTTCCATTAATTATCAATTGCTTAATTGTTAATTAATTTGGATTGATTATTGTTCATGTCTGGAAAAGGTTTTATAAACTGTTTTGGAAAATCATATAATAGGTTGTATATCTGCTAGAACGACGCTATTATTGATGATCGCCTTTCGGGCCTTTATGTGGATTTATCCTAAATTATTATTGTGCTATGACTGTTAGTTAGCACAAGTATTTGTAGGAACGCCTGGATTCTGAGAGGTCTATGCGCGTTTCTTTATAATTGTAAAGGGCGATTAAGACCCTGCGATAGTAAAAGTTTGGACTCTGAGAGGTTCATTCTCTTTAAGGGCAAACAAGACCCAACGATAGTAGAGGCTTGGGCTCTGAGAGGTCCATTCTTTCGATGTAGATTTAGAGGTTTGGATCCTGTGAGTTCAATTTCCTTAGATACGAGTCCTGCGCGACGGGGAATGTATTTAAAAGCTTATAACAAGATGTGAGTGTGTTTTGAAACATAAATCAGATAAGTTCCCGAGCGTACATAATTAATAAACCTTCGGCGAGTAGTGTAGCTAAGTAAATAGTGCAGCTAGGAAAGCTCGTCTCGACTTGAATGTAGTACGTTCTCTTTCCAATCTGGATTCGCTGTAAGCGGTGAGGTTGGTCGTGAACTGAAGCATCTCATTCAGCTTTTAAATCATTGTTGAGTGATTCTTTAAATGTTCCAGACTTGTCATATTTCCTTAAGACTCAATCTCTTGGAGTCTCTTTCGGGTCGGTCTCTGTGGAGATTCAGTCTTCCAGAGTCGTCTCTTCTGCATATCTCTTGTTGTATTCCAGTAGGAGTATGAAGGTTGACTATCGTACTCGGTTATTATTCGAGGGATGATGAGTTTAAACCTAGCACGACTACTTCGAACCTTCTGCTTTGGTCACTTGCTAGTCTATTCGGTAGACTAACCCACGATATTTTTGTTATCTGCATCGTCATGGTTGGTGTCGTCCGCCCATTTCGGCACATCAGATAGTGTGTAGTTTCGAAGACTAGAGTGACTATGAAGACGACGGTGGCTTTTCGACGTTTTAATAATGTCTTTTAATCAGGTTGAGATCCTTGGGAAATGACCATTATGGTCAAGATCCTTGTTTATTGTATTTAAAAGACTTCCGCTGCACTTATTTAAACTTTGTATTTGTCCTATTCGGGATTGGGATGTAATCATGAGACTCATGTTTTATATGAATAAATGTTATCATTTTGTATCATTTGTATTCGAACGGTAAAGCCTTGGGTGACCTTGGTAAGGAACACTGGGGTCACTGGCGGTAATACCTTTCCAAATGGGTTATAAATTTGGGGGTGTTACAAATAGTACCTGTTTCGTAGGGCTTTCCCTGAGAGGCTTCGTCCGCCGGTATGATTGCCACACTCTCCTTCATGTAGCGATTGTAAGATGCGTCCGACTTCTGGAGTCTTGAGGCATCGTAGGAGTAGCCCTGTGACAGATATTTTGTACAAGATGTTATCTATGATATCGTAAGAGAGTGCTTGTACCTTGAGCCTTTTTGCTTCTGTTTTGTCGTCGGGCAAGATGCCGTCTTTCAACCATCTGATGTAAGGTAGCATCCAATCGTCATTGTTGTCGACAATGTCTTCTTCTGGTTGGTCGCCGACCTCCATGGCGACGAGTTCTTCAAGAGGTGTCGTTGACTCGACGGATGTCCTTGGGACGGCTGGCGTCATGATGTGGGCCAATGGTATGTGTGGAAATTCCTTCGGGTCTAGGACAGATCCTAGATTGGCAAGTGCATCGGCTTGGGAGTTAAGATCCCTAGGTACCTGTCTGATGTTGAATGTTTGGAATTGTCCGATCAACTTCTTGGCTACCTCCAGGTAGGCTATCATCCTGACGTCTTTAGCACTGTACGATCCTTGTATCTGGTTTACGACTAGCAGGGAGTCGCAAACGACTTCGATCTCTCGGACTCCTAGGTCGCGAGCCAGGGCGAGTCCAAATATGAGTGCTTCGTACTCAACTTCGTTGTTAGTTGCGTCCCACTCACATATGACGGCCTGAGCTATCTTGTCCCCTTGCGGCGATTTCAGTACGACCCCTAGCCCCGATCCTCTGGCGTTTGACGCTCCATCTGTGTGGAGCTCCCATGTGCCTGTTTCATCCGTGGCGAGTAGTTGCGTCGCTTCGCTTATGGCTTCTTGCTCTAGGGTCGGACTGAAATCGGCAACAAAGTCGGATAAGGCTTGTGACTTGATCGCTGTCCTGGGCTCGTACTCGATGTCGTAACCGCTGAGGTGTATAGCCCATTTAGTCATTCGTCCTGTGAACTCAGGTTTCCTCATGATAGCTCTTATGGGATGATTAGTGCGAACAGTAATAGTATGGAATTCGAAATACGGTTTGAGTTTGTTCGAAGCCATTACCAATGATAGCACGAGCTTTTCAAGTGACGAATACCTCGTTTCGGCTGGCAGCAGCGTCCGACTGACGTAGTATATTGGTGACTACTTGCCATCTTCTTCTCTGACCAATACTGCGCTTACGGCTGATTCTGACACTGCAAGATATAGAAATAAGGGCTCGTCGCCTTTAGGTTTGGTCAGCAACATGGGACTGGCCAGGTACTCTTTTAAGTTCTGGAACGCTGCTTCGTGTTCTCCCGTCCATTGAAAGGATTTGTTCTTCTTGAGAGTGTCGTGGAAGGGTTTGCACTTGTCGGACGATTTGGAGATGAATCTGTTCAGAGCTGCTATCCGACCTGTAAGTTTCTGTACGTCTTTGATGCATCGGGGGGATCGAAGGTTTATGAGAGCCTTGATCTATTCTGGGCTGGCTTCTATTCCTCTTTGTGTCACCATGTACCCCAATAATTTTCCTGACGACACTCCGAAGGAGCATTTAGTAGGATTTAGTTTCATGTTGTACCTTTTGAGCACCTCGAAACTGTCGTGTAGATGGTTTATGTGATCTTCCTTCTTTTTGGACTTGACCAACATGTCGTCTATGTAGACTTCCATCGTGTCTCCGATTTGATCTTTGAACATTTTGTTGACTAGTCGCTAATAGGTAGCCCCTGCATTTTTTAGGCCAAAGGGCATTACTTTGTAACAGTAGATACATTGGCTAGTGACGAATGTTGTTTTTTCCTGATCGTCGGGTTCCATGAGGATTTGATTGTAGCCGCTGAAAGCGTCCATGAAAGTAAGCATTTCGTGCCCTGATGTGGCGTCGACCATGGCATCGATGTGGGGTAGTGGGAATGAGTCCTTGGGACAAGCTTTGTTGAGATCTGTGAAGTCGATGCAGACTCTCCATTTGCCATTCTTCTTCTGGACTACGACCACGTTGGCTAGCCATTCAGGGTAGTAGACCTCTCTTATTTTTCCTGTTTCCAATAAGCTTTTGACTTCGTCGTCGATTATCTTGTTCCGCTCGGGGGCAAACTTCCTGCGTTTTTGCTTGACAGGAGGATGAGATGGATCCACATTTAATTTATGAGTAATAATGTTTGGAGATATTCCGACCATATCCTCATGCGACCATGCAAAATAGTCGGCATTGGCCCTGAGAAAGTCAAAGAGTTGTTGTCTGGTCGAGTTGTCCAAGTCCGACCCGACCCTTACCGTTTGGTTTGGCTTTGAAGGATCTAGTGCGATCTCGTCGAGTTTTTCCATTTCTGGTTCGACGTACCGACTAGGTCCTTCGCTGCTCTGTGGTTGCTATGCGGTCTTGTGTTCGACTGCGCTCTTCATAGAAGCGACGTAGCACTCCTTAGCGATCCTTTGATCTCCTTTGATTTCTTGGACTCCTCATTCAGTGGGGAATTTGATGACTTGATGATATGTTGAAGGTACTGCCTTCATAGCGTGTATCCATGGCCTGTCAAGAATACAATTATAGGGAGACGGACAGTCTAGGACTAAGAATTTCACCTGTTGGTTGATTCCTCCAGCGTATGTGGTTAGAATGATTTCGCCAGTCGTATGCTTGACCTCACCGCTAAACCCGACCAGTGGGGTCGACTTCTTGATTAGGTCGTTCTCAGTTAGACCCATTTCTTTAAGAGCGTCAAGGGTCAAGAGGTTGGTCGAACTCCCTGTATCGATTAGTACTCTCCGTATTAAGCAATTACCAATGGATAAAGAGATTACCATACCATCGTGGTGCCTATCCGACCCGTCGGAGTCGGACTCGTCGAATGTGACCGTCGGAAGGTTGGAAGTCTTCCTTAGTTTGAATTCTGATGATTCGGGCTTGTCGCCCTTGCTTTCCTTGGCGTGCCGCTTAGCCGCGGAGTATGTGTTTCCACATATGTCCGATCCACCTGAAATAGTGTTGACAATTTTTGTATGAATGGGAGATGGGGGTTTGTTCTGTTTTACCTGGTCTCGTCGTTCCATGGTAGCTTTTGCCCGTTCCGAGATTACGTCGCGCATGAGCCCCTGTGAGAGCAGCCTAGCGACTTCCTTTCGCAAGGCGATGCACTCATCGGTCGAATTCCCGTGGTCGCCATGGAATTCGCACCATCGGCTCATGTCCTTCTTGACGTCCGATTGGTCGCTCTTTCGGGGCCATCTTACCTCTTTTCCATATTTGTCGAAACTCTTGACGAGCTCCGACACGGAAACGTTAAAGTTATAAGACTGGACTCTAGGAGGCAACGCCGGACCGTGTCTCCAATCTCGTGACCTGTCTTGGAAAGAGTTTACCTGATTTGGTTCATTTCGATTACGAGAATAGGGATGAGGACGCATGTCTCGACGGTTGTCGGAGGGATTTTTTCGATCGGATGGATCGGATCCGCGTGAGGATTTACGCGACTCACGGTCCTCTTCCAATCTTACCTCGGCCATGGTCTTGGCCTGGACGTCTTCGAAGCTTTTGCATGGGTACTTGGTAATCTCGTCGTAAAGGTTGCTGTCTTTGATCAGTCCTTGTCTGAAGGCTTCGATGGAGGTTGTGACGTCGCAGTGGGGGATCGCCACTTTCTCCTTATTGTACCTGTTGAGATAATTCCTGAGAGGTTCGTTATACCTTTGTGTGACTCGGTAGAGGTCACTCGACTGCTTTTCGAGCCTCCGACTACTGGCGAATTGACTTTTGAAGGAGTTGACCAGATCCGCAAACGATGCAATCGTTCCCTGAGGCAAACGCATAAACCAAGTTAGTGCGGAACCTGTGAGGGTCGTGCCAAAACTTTTGCACATGACGGCCTCGCGGTTCTCCCTTGAAACAGATGCAACCATTAATTTTTGTTTATATATAGAAATATGGTCATCTGGGTCGCTGGTGCCATCGAATGTCGCCATGCTGGAAAGATGAAACTTCTTGGGGATCTCGACCCTGGCGATTTCTTCAATGAACGGGGATTCTTCGAATCCGTCGGTCGCTTCCCTCTCGATTGGCTGCAGGACTCCTGGAAGCCTGTTGAAGTGATCATCGATCGTCTTCATGTGTTGGTCGAGCGTCTGCTGGAAGAGAGCCAGGACTTCTGGTGGATTGGTAACCTGTGGTTCGTCGATTCGGGCCTCTGCCGACCCGATCGGTGTGGAAAAAGTGACATGGTTAGTCGAAAACGGATGGGCAATAGGAGTTCGAGATGTACCCTCTGCGTATTCGGATCGTCGCACGCCCAGGGGCGTTGGCTCGACGTTGTCCATGTCGAGGCGTGTTCGGACGTTGCTGTGGATGGGCATACTCCTAGATCCCGAAGCCATTGATTGTACCTGTGACTTAAGAGACTCATTTTCACGGGTTAGTTGTGCGATCTCGGCTTCAGATTGGGTTGACAAAGCGGCTAGGGCTTCGGTCTTTTGGCGTTGTTGGGCTAGTTCCTCTTGTAGGGTGGCCATTTTCTGGGAAAGTTCTTGGAACTGGGTTGGAGTAGGATTTTCAGTGATGTTCCCTGCGGTTTGGGTTTCGTCTTCGAGACGTGGTTCTTCAGAGTTGGTAGGTGGGTCAATAGTCATGGTTGGAAAGTTTCGGAAGGGTGATCGGCAAGTTGCCCCACGGTGGGCGCCAAATTGTTTTGGGGTGAAAAGATCGGACGACCTAAATCGCCTTAGACGGGTAACTAGTCGATCGGGTGATAGGAAACAATCCAAACCAAACAGATAATAGACAAGCAAAGAGTAAATGTAGAGTAATAAGATGATATTATTAGATATTGTATTAATCGGATCGAATCAAGATACAACTTATCGTAGTAAGACAATGGGTCGTGTTGTACTCGACCGGCGACTTCACAGTTGCCACCGGTGGAGAATCGACTAGGATGAATATTCCAAAGCTAAGCTGAGAGCGAGTATGTTGTTATGTTCTTTTTTCTGAGCGAGAACGATTGGATGTCTCTCGTAGTCCTCTTTTTTTTCTCTTTATCTTCTTCTCGTCCATATATGGTAAGTTTTTCATGCCTCTAACCGTTTACATTTTTATTCCATCCTTATATTCAACGCCGGGACTTGATTACGGAGATTCTGCCATTTAATTGCTGCTTATTATGGTGTTGTGTAAATGTTGTGGCCGTTGATCAATCCTGGCATTTAATGCTTGGCGGGATCTTCGCGATCTTGTCGGGGGGCGTTCGACTGGAGAAGCACCGTCGCCTCCTCTGGGCTTTTTCCTTGTTCTTCTGATCCGTCATGGGCTTGGGCTTGATTTGCTCGATCCATCTTCCCAGGGGATGCTAGGCCCAACACCGACGCTCTAGCAAATATTGGCTCCGCCCTACATCCTAACGACTTTCACAACATACCGTTGGCACATATCACCACACCGGCCGTCCCCAAAATCTTCAAAACAGTTAATCCAGACGATATTCAGACGATGAACGAATTACCCTTAGAAGAAGTCATCTCAGCAGAAGTAGGCGACCATACAGAAGAAGACTTGGTAGGCGACCAAGATGATTGGACCACGCCTTACATCAAGTGGCTCAAAGACGGAATACTCCCAACAGACAAAATAGAAGCCAACAGACTTAAGGTACAAGCCGTAACTTTTGATCTAACAGATAATGTTCTGTTCAAACGATTTGTCACAGGTTTATACCTACGTTGCCTCAAAAAAGTCAAAGTGCAACGCATCCTACAATCCTTACACGACGGAGAATGTGGAAATCACACCGGAGGACGCATCCTATCTGGCAAAGCTCTTAGGACGGGTTACTATTGGCCTAAGATGAACAAGGACGCGATCGACTACGTCAGAAAATGTGACGCCTGCCAAAGGCACGCCCCCATCACTCACCAGCCATCGGAGATGCTTCACCCAACTCTAGCACCATGGCCTTTCATGTGATGGAGGATGGACATCGTCGGAAAACTACCACCAGCATCAAGACAACGCGTCTTCTTCTTGGCCATGACCGATTATCTCTCTAAATGGATAGAAGTCGAAGCATATCGAGGGGTAAAAGAAAAACATGTCATCTCATTCATAAAACGTAATATTCTATGCAGATTTGGCATCCCTTCAGAAATCGTATGCGACAATGGCTCCTAATTCATCGGTAGCAAGACGTGATCCTTCTGTAGACAATGGAACATCACACTGGTCACGTCCATGCCAAGATATCCACAATCCAATGGTCAAGCAGAATCCAGCAATAAAATCATCATCAACAATCTCAAAAACCGCCTCACAGGGGTAAAAGGCAAGTGGGCCGACGAGCTCCCCTTGATACTATGGTCCGACAGGACGACGCCAAAAAATGCAATAGGACAGAGTCCATTCTCACTAGTCTATGGAAGTGAAGCGGTCATCCCCACTGAGTTACTCGTCCCAACTGCCAGATATGGACTTCAAACCCCAAAACAAAACGACATCGAATTAACTCACAATCTCGACACCATAGACGAAACCAGAGAGAGAGCAAGAATTCGAATGGTCCGATACCAGCAACAAGTCGCCCGAAGTTATAACAAAAATGTCTGAGCTAAAGTCTTCAAGCTAGGAGACTGGATCTTAAGGAAAACGTTCCAGAACACCAGAGATCTAGCCGACGGGAAGCTGTCACCCCAATGGGAAGGGCCTCACCTCATCAAAGAAGTCGTCGGACAAGGAGCATACCGACTAGAAACAAAGGACGGACAACCGATCCCTAGAAGTTGGAACGCGACCCACTTAAAGTTGTATCATTTCTAAACCTTCTTTTTCTTACATTTTCTACGTATCTATTCGATTACATTTCGTTTGAATTACGTCACTAACTTAATCATCGGAGGGCCGTTGGGTTACCCCCCAACGGTCACCCCAAGACCTTTTTTTTTTGTTGTACTCTTAAACGCAATTTGAACAGGAACAAGAGGCATCGAAGACAAACATGACATTCAAATTCAAAAGGATATCCTTACTATACACAAAACAGCGCTTACAACACACAAATTGATCGACACACGGGGAGTAGAGAAACAACACACTACAAACTATTTATGAGACTTGTCCTATCAAAGGTACTCGTCTTTACCCTAACATTACATACGACTCCTCCCCGGATAGACAAAGCATGCTACATTAACATCTACAATTACAAGTCGTCACGACCGAACATTTCGCGTTAATGGCCAAGGCGCGACTGACAAAATCCACCTGCAAAAAAGCACACAAGAAAAACACAAGGTACGCGGCAAACACTAAAATGTTTACAAAATACGCGACCCGCAATGGTGGACGGGTCGCCAAAATATTATCCATCCCATCGCCACGATGGGTCACAACACACTGTCTAAAACGTTTAAAGTAAAGCGTCCACGACACACCAAAAGAAACATTGTCATTTATCAAACCAAGTTAGGACTCGCCTGACTTCTCATTGACTTCCACAGGGACAACGTCTTGACCCTCAGTCGCCTCAGGAAGTCCCTTGAATACATTCGCGACGTCTTCTTCAACCGCCTCATCATCGACCTCCTCCCTCTGTTCGCCTTCACCAAGACCCAATAATTTGAACAGCTCGTCGCCCGGATTACCATAGGGATACAAGAGGTCCATATTTGCCCTTGCGTCCTCAATCTTCCAAGTCGAATGAGCCCCCACGACATACTCCTCCATCATTTCAATACGAGACTTGAGATAGAAATACGTCCCGACATCGGTGGCAACATGGGCATCCTTCACACGAACCTCCTCAACACTACTCTCAAGCTCCACGAGTCGGGCTTGCACCTCCGCCAGCTTCTTCTCGGACAGTGCTTGCTTGCCCTCAGCGGCCTTGACGTGCCCATTAGCAACCTTTAGTTGACCTTCAACCTCGGCTACCCGCATCAGCTTGGTTGCTCAAATCTTGCACATTGGAGAACGCGACGATTGAGTATTGAAGAGCCTGCAAACAAACAATGTAAAAAGACATAAGCAAAAAGAAACAAGAACGTGTGTATTAGCGGAAAACTTCATACAAGATCTTTTCTCACTTACTCGCCAAGCGGCCGCTCCGGCCTCGTCAATACAATGAATAGGGTGCAGGTCACCAATCTCATTCTTAGCTTTCGGGTCCAAGGTGTGGAGCAACTCTTCCAAATCTCTTCCCCTCATCATGCCCACCGGAAGCCCTGAAGCACCAGTCGCTTTCCTTTTCGCCCCTGAAATTTTAGACGACGGCGAATCTAAAGTGATGATTCTCGAAAGGGCTTTAGCTTCACCTTTTGCCGACGAAGAAGCCTTTGCCGCCAACAACTTTTGATCCAAGAGACTCTTTCCGGACAAGCGAGCACTCGACCTCACGCCCCGAGATACTGTCAGGCAAGCACAAACATATAAACATATGGTCACTCCAAAGACCACCCACACGTATACCTGAAGGAACGAACAAGTGTCTTTGGTAACAAAAGTGGACGGAGCCGCCCTGTTCAGAGGGCTAAGGGTTAGACAATTCACGTTCTTGAACGATCTGTCAGCCTCCGAAAAAGCAAGTAAAACTTCAGTAACCGCAGCGAAATTGGAATATGTCTTCTCTTCTGGACTCGGCACTGAAAATAGACACATGTGAGCAGAAGTTAACAAGACATCAAAACACAAAAGTCTCAAAGGCTAATATGATACATGATGTCCTCCAGACGTCGCGCAAGAAAGAGCAGTCGAATCCCCCCTCAAGCGACCTCCTCTCAACAAAGAAAAATCGCGACCTCCATCCGCAATCGTTAACGTTGAGATTTAGGGCGATTGGTTCTCTGTCTGACCTAAGGCGCAATTGAAAGCGAGAAGAACCTCGACTACTCAAGTAATACGAATACCAGAGAGCATCAAAATCGAAATCAACTTCGACACTAGACACCAAAAGATCAACTACCTTGAGGAGACGCCACGCATGTGGCATCACCTGACATGAGGCAAGGTTAAGAACAGACAAGAAGTTCCTCACCAAACTCGAAAAAGGGAAAGAGTGACCTATTCTGAAGGGATACTAAAAAAAGCAGACCCATCTGTCGCGACACCAGTCGGCCCGTTCTTGGGGCAAAGGGAGGCGAGCCACCGTTTCGGAAGGGAACTAGCCTACTTCCAGAATCGTATCCAAATCTGACTGAGTCAAAGTTTCGGCTAAGGAATCCTCCGGGCTAAGGAGATTCGAGGGGGAGAAATCGCTATCTTTCTTGCTGACACCAGAAGACGAAGCTTTGGACTTCTTTGATCTCGGAAACGACATTATTCAAAAAGAAACGGTAGGAAATTCGAAAAAGCTCTTACCTTTAGAACCAGAAACCCTTCGTAAGTAAAAAGAGGATGGTGAAAAGAAAGGGAAGTGACTGCCATTTATGGGGAAACTGTCTACTCACGGTCAAACCTGCCGACCAGTAGAAAAGCACCACGTCATCGATCCATTATAGTGGAATCGTCAAGAGGGAGATCACGTTCGGAGGAGGCTCTGGAAAAAATCCAACCGTCCCTCAGCAGCTGCTTCCGGCCCAATTCGATTTTTTGGGGCTATTGTTGGGCCTCATCCTTAACGGATCACCATCAGAAGCGGCCCAGTGGACGAGGAAGCATTCCCTTCTAGGACGATCGTCTGATTAAAGCGACGAGCGAAGATCTCGGCCTCGACAGATCTGGAGAGTTATTGAGCCCCAGATCATGTGGATCAATATATCGGCCCATGCAGCAGTTACAACCCACGTAATCAATCATAAATATTGTAAGATCATGGCCATCTGGTAATCAAAGTTGACGAACGAAGATCACGGACGACAAACGGCTAGTTTAGCTAAATCTTTGGAAATTAAATATGTATATAAGAAGATAAAGGATCATTGTAAAGGACACAAAATTGGAGACTATACGTACTACTATCTATTACTCTCTTGCTTACATTCATCATAGCTCTCAAGCTCGGATTTTCATTTTCAGTATCGAAGCGACCGACAATTAGATCCTTTGATTCGACCAGTCTCTTATTCGGAGGAGATAAGCTTATCTTTGCGTCTTTCTAATCTTATTTCGTCTAGATCTTTGTTTGATTTGGATCATACAAATATAATCAATATTATTATTGTCTAGTTGTCCTTCTTAAGGCGATTCAGGTCGGTTCGATCTTTTCGCCCCAAAACAAATACATAGTAAAGACACCAAATACAGTACAGTAAAGACACCAAACAAACATTATATGGAAATCAAACCATAGCTTGTTTTACTTGCAACAGGGATCTCAAACGGACCTAACTTTACAGGTATGGCGCCAAAATATTTCTGAGTACTTTTGCAACCAAACGAGTTGTTGTGTTCCAAGCCGCAATTCAAAGATCGCGAATGATTGGCTTCGGGGTCCATTTGAGGTTCAATTGAAGCTTTCCAGATTCGGTCTCGTCTAACGAAAACGTATCACGGAATTCGCCTTCCATTAGAATCCTAGTCAGCGTCATGGTGCATCTTCCAATGAAATTCTGTAATATTTGGCAAACAATATTGTAGCTTATATCAACGTTCATAGCTATAAGTTTAGCACAATAGGAATAGAATAAAGTGAGGACATTATTACGTTACCTTTCCAATTGTGTCATGATCATATACTTCTAACATGAGCAATTCGTGCAAAGCATCCTCCACGAGGAAATCAAAGGTTTGATTCCAAACTGGATTCAACGTTTCATTTAGAACCTGAGGTTTTGCAAACAGTACAGTAACATCAGCATTGCATCGGAAAAAAACTATGATATAAGGGAAATAGGAATAATATAGTACCCTGGTATTCATTATGGTCCCAGACTTTTTCAAGATTAATACGACATAAGGGTCGGATTTTCCCATGAAATCCATAGCTGGCAAATCTTCAGCACCTATTACTGTGACAGAAAGCACCCCTCTGCTAATAATGTGGCGCTTCCTCTGTTCGTATTGTTGTTCAATATCAGCGGCATCCATTCCATGGGTTTCTTCATTCAGGACTTTCTCTAACCTCGTCAAATGTAAATCAGGAGTAAAATCTTTTACAAGTTCATTCCTCGTCCCGAATGGACAATACAAAAGCTCCAGGTGCACCTAAAAGATGCCAAAAAATGTACATTTACAACAATAATCATAATACCACACTTCATTTACAGCTAGATTATTCAAATCAATCAGACAAGCAACAATGTTAGTGAACTGTGACTCAGACCATTAAATTTTGTTGATGTGCAATTAAAGAGAAAGTAGCACCAATCTTCATCCTTAGACAATACTCCATCCCATTTAAATTAAGTGTCGCTTTAGCACTTGAATTGTGATCAACTTTATATGTCGTTTTAAGATTTCTAGACAAATAATTAAGAGTGAGTGATGAGAATTGTTGTTGGAATTTGTTTTTGTTGACTTTTTTTCTTCTAAACACTCATTCATTGGTGATTGAGGAAAAATGTAAAATTCTAGGTGTACTTAATACTTTTTTAAATATTGTGTCCAAAGATAAAACTGCACTCATTTTAGATCGGAGGGACTACTAAATATAAGAAATGCACGTTTATGTTCAAGAGATTGATTGAAGCGAAAAAGGATAATTGATATTCTTACCTGACCTCTGTTTTTAGCATCTCTCTGAAACTCTAGATCCTTCACTAGCTTCAACCAAACAATCTTTACCTTGCCAGGTTCAAGGTCCCTCAGGATTACTTGAGCAGAGCCAATATGCTCGGCTGGCTGCAGTCCTTCATCATCAAACACTCGAACAGTCAAGTGCTGAGTTGATGGATCTTCCACTACAAACTCGAAATTCTCATTCCATATCGGGTTCAACTCGTTATTCTAAAGGTAAAATATAGAAGAGTTAAAATGTAGTGAAGTGAAACGGTCAATAACTCATCGGCAAACAAATCAATGAACTCACAATTGTTTTGCTTTTCTTTGTTCGATTACGTAATGGACGTATAAATAGAACAGCAAAAGGGTCAGACTTCCCTATCAGATCTTTATTCGATAGTTCTTTGGCTTCCACAAGTTTCACCTCTAGAATACCGGTTGGCTTGAGCTCGAGGTTGCTAAGAAAAAAGGAAGGAGATCATGTTAACTTATTGATGAACTCTGGTGAATATAGAGAGAGATGAGTAATTACAGAAAGTAAACCTCAACCCTTTAACAATATCATGTCAGAACAAAACTAGCACAGTGGAATTATATTTTGAAGTCATTTGACAGTTATTTTATTGAGGAATTGGAATGGAGACTTGTCCATCTTGTGAAGAAATATTATACTATCCAAAACTACAAAGTAATGTAGATGTTAGTGAAATCTTGCGTACCTGTAATCACCGGGAAGTATTGGTATAATTTGTCGAACTGGCCATGATATAGAATCTTCTATGGCATCTCTTATAGTTTCCTTCAGAATACATCAAAGGTTAGTTTGCATTGATGCAAAGAAAATAGGACAAGATCAAAAGCAAGTTAAACACAGCCTGAGTAATGTTTCAACATCCAAGACACTCTCTTTTACTTACATCAAGAGTATCTGAAATTCCTGGAATTGCTGATAAATCACCACCAATAACCTTCAGTTTGAAATCAAGCTGTTTCTGTACTCAAAAGAAAAGCATATGCAGTACGCGAATCAAGAACTCGAGTTATGAAGATATTATTTCAATTTAGAAGCAGAACACAAGCACATAAAAGTGCAAGTCCTTTATAGATAACAAACAGCTCCAAAAGCACTACAGTAAACAGCTTGCAAGGATAGTGGACTTGGATTAAACAACTGGCAGGGTAGGAGTCTTACCTTTTGTCTCAAGGAATAACAAACAGCTCCAAAACAAGGGAGCTCATCAACAAGTGGCTTGAAGATAAGCCTAAAGACTCCAGTAAACGCGGTATTCTTGACCTAGATACAAAAACCAGCACCAAAGTCTTAACTAATGGAGCATTCAAGAAGAAAGTAGGGTGCAAATCCTACTTGGACAAATCATAGTCTAACAAGGAAATGTCATCTCTTGTTTATGTACTTCTACATAGGATATCTTGTGTGAGTCTTACTTATGTTCATGCTTGACTTTAAAATAAATGTTGACTACTTCATTTATATGCATCAAACAAATTCAAAGATGTACACCTGTATAGGGAGAGCCACGCCAATCAGGGTTTTTATATTGAGGATGATACTTGGGTTGCCATCCCATTGCATCTCCAATTCCATGATGATTTCCCCAGGTTCTCCATCAACAAGCCATACTCCTAAAACCCAAATCATTTTCCCAGCAATCAGGATATGCTACTTTAGATAATACACTATTTACATTTAACAGCAACAATGATCTCAACGCTCATGTCTATAATTCAAATACATAACACAAGCATTTATAAAGTAAGAAAAATGTTGCTGTTCAAGTTACCTGTAAACTGAGGTGCCACAGTGCCAAGTGTCAACTTCCTGAACTTTAGGGAGTCTATGATTGCAGGTCTATATTGCTCGAGAATCGGCTCCACAGAGCTCCTGATCAGCTCTGATGCTGCCTACGCAACAGATCGTGAGAAGCCCAAGTGTGAAATTCTAAACAACATCAGCCATTATACTATCAACAGTTTTTGGAGAATAGACAATTGTACAACCTGATCCACATATGGCCAAATCTTGACCAATTGTAAATTGAGCCAATCTAGCTGCATTCAAACAACATAACAATGTCAATTATAATGAAAACAAGAACTTCATATCTTGGAGTGAAGTTAAAGTAACTCAACTTCTGTCTCTCTTGAAAAACAACCCATGGGGGGTGATTCTCAGGTGTAAATAGCTTCCTTGAATCTTGCACTGTCATCCTGGCAAATGCTTGTATAATGGCCGCCTTATTTAAAAATAGACATAAAAATGTGTAAGAAAGACTAAAATGATTTTCCTGAACAGATAATGCTATCTACTCTATTTTGATTAGAAAACTCATATGACCAATTTTATCTTATAATAAACAATTTGACACAGAACAGTTACAGATAATTGACAACTAAAACAGGACATTGACCAAGATTGACCCCCGAGATAGTTTCCAGAAAGAGGACGAAACGAGATTTCACAGATAATTCCACAAAAAAAGATCTACTACCAAAAAGATTAAAATAGTGATTTAATCATATGAAATGCAAAATTCAATATGAAAAACGGGCAGAAGAAGAAGATTAGCTGAAGAAGTGAAGTGAGTACCAACTCGGAGCGGCGTTTAGCCCGGATATGGGAGTGATGAGCAAAAGCCATCATTAATCCCAAACCGGAAGCAATTCCAATAACGATACCGAAAATGAAACCCATCGATCTTCACTTCAGAGTTGTAATTGAGCTCCGGTAGAAATTAGAAAGCAGAAAGCGGTGGAAGGGCGAGCAAACAGAAGGTACGGGAATAAGAGAGAGCAACCACCTGATATTCTGATTTCGTATTTTACCTGATTGAATTTTCTTGGCTTGTAACGAGTTACGTGTCAGTATGTGGCTAACTTCGTCAGAATCTGTTTACATGAATGCCACGAAACGTGACGTGATATTAATGTTTTAGTTTAAAAAATTTACTAGCGCCAAGTTTGGACAGTAAAATAATCTTTTTTTTTTGATAAGGTAAAAATTAGACTGAAAATCACAGAAGAGTCGATTTTCTCAATCTATAGCATCTTTATGGATGAGAATTACAAATTTCAGACTATTTCTAAAATCTTCCAAGGAACTCTGCTGGACCTTCTTCGCGATGAAATCGGCCACGGCGTTTGTTTCTCGAAAGACGTGAGAAATCTGCACTGAAGAAAACAGTTGTAAAACACACATGATATCAGAAATTAACATTTCAATATCCCATAGACAGTGCCAGATTTGATTGAGAACATTCACAATGGTAAGGTTGTGGCATTCAAGATGAATGTTGGTAATGCCTAATTCATAAGCCTTTACCAGGGCATTTCTTACTGCCAATGTTTCTGTTTTTAGCGGAGTTGAGATACCACATTTATTCCCAAAGAGGAATATTGGTTTACCCGTGTTGTTCCTGAAAATGTAGCCAAAGCTAGATTCACCATTAGTTTTGGTGGATCCATCTGTGTTGATTCTAATGATGTTATCCGGTGGTTTTTTCCATTTCTTTGTTGGTCGTCTAACAATGTTCGTTCTATGAGTTTTTTGTTTGTCTTCTGCTAAACAGTCAAGGTTCCAGCTCTTCGTCTTATTCCAGTTCTCAATTTGTTTCTTAATGTAAATTGATACATCATTTATGAAATCGGCATCATCGTTTGTTCTTCCAAAGCTTTGTTGGTTTCTATAAAACCAAATGCCCCACCAAGAGACCATTAATTCTATGAATTGTGATCTATTAGTTTTTTTGTCGAATTTTTTCAATGATTTCATTGATTTTTTTATTTCCTATGTTTAGGGATCTGATGATGCCATAGGTATCATAATTCATTTTTTCGATTGTTTTTATGGTATGGTTACATTGGAAAAGGAGATGATTCAAATTCTCCAAATGAGCATTGCAACGTATACAACCCGGGGGGTTGCTACACCTTTTTATGCTAATCTAGCTTTTGTTGGGAGTCCGTTTTTCATAATTTTCCAGACAAAGTTTTTAACTTTGGGATATGTATCCATCTTCCAGATCCAAGAAGAATCGTAGGCAATATAACTCTTGTTTCTAGACCTGTCAAAAACCGACCCAACCCGAAAACCCGACCCGAAAGGACCCGAACCTGAACCCGACCCGAAAGTCACTGGGTCAAGAAGGACCCGAACCCGAAGGACCCGAACACAAACCCGACCCGACTCGACCCGAACGCAAATCCGAGCTCGCGGGTCCCCTTTATTTTGTATATTTTATTTCATTTATATTAAATATTTTAATATACTTTATTAAATAATAATATAATATTAATTATATTATTATAATTATTTTATTAAAGTTAAAAATCATAATAATAATCATAAAAAAAAGGCATGTTCGACCCGTTGGGTCAACCCGAACCCGACCCGCCCGACCCGAAAATTTTATCAACCCGATCGACCTGAACCCGATTTGACCCGAACCCGACCCGCCCGACCCAGTTGTTTATGTTAATTAGTTCCATAGCAGAATTTGTAGAAAACCAACCATTTTTGCTAGTTTTCCAGTACATTCTATCATTGATCTCATTTAAGGATATTGGGATAGAGGTTAATTTTTTGGCTAAATCATATGGTAAGCTTTGTTCTAGTAAATCCTTATTCCAGATTTTATTTGGCAACATAAATTCAGCTACCAGGGCATCCTTATTCATAATTGATTGTATGTTTATGGTATCACATAAATGGGTGTTCAAAACTCAGTTATCCGTCCAGAATTTAATTGTTTTGCCATTACCAACTTGCCAAATTAGTCCAGATTTGAACTCAATCATGAGTTCAATCATTTTGGACCATTGCCAAGAGCAATTTCTTTTTTTCTCGTAATGAAATATATGGTTTATTTTCAAGTATTTTTCAGTAACAACTCTAACCCAATAGTTATTCGGTTCTGCTAGGATTTTCCATAGTAATTTGAATTGTAGGGCTTTATTCATGTCTTTAGCTTTTTTCAAACCAAGACCTCCTTGATGAGTTGGTTTACATATTTTTTCCCATCCTATAAGAGGTTTATAGGAACTGTCTTTGTTCCAAAAAAGGATCTGTTTAACTTGTCAAGTTCATTGTGTGTGTGTGTGTAGGTAACATAAAACTTTGCATAAGATAGTTTGGTCTTGATGCCAGATTGGTTTTTATTAGTGTTGTTCTTCATGCTTGGGAAAGAGAGTTTGCTTTCCATTTAGATAATTGATGTTAGGTGCTAACTAAGAGGTCAGCAAAGGTGTTCGAGTTGACTCTACCATTAATGATAGGGCAACCAAGATATTTTTTGAGAGATATCATATTTGTGATTGTGAGAGTACCTTGTAATGCTAATTTCTTTTGGTTTGTAACTTTTTTTGTAACTTGAAAGACTGATTTATGAAAATTTACTTTTTGTCATGAGATTTTGCATTACTCATCAATAATATCCTTTATTTCTTTGCAGTTTTCCTGTTTAGCTTTTGAGAAGATCACAATGTCATCCGCAAATGCCAGAAACGGAATTCGTGTTCCTTGTTGATTGATTTGAAATCCTAGAGGATTTCGAGTTCTTTCTGAAGCTTTTTGGAGTTTTCTAGCAAGGATTTCAGATCCTAAAATAAACAAGAAGGGCGAAATGGGGTCTCCCTGTCGAAGTCCTCTTGACGGTTTAAATATTTATGTGGGTCCGTTGTTTACAAGTACTGAGAAAGATACCGTTGTAATGCATTCTTTTATCCAGTTGATAAATTTTTCATGGAATCCATACTTTTCCATAATTTTAATAATGAAATCACATTCGATTCTATCATAAGCTTTCTCCATGTCTAGTTTTAGGGCAATAAAACCTTCAGTTCCTTTTTTCGATTTAAAAGAGTGAAAGATTTCATGGGCAATCAAGATATTATCTTGAATGGCTCTGTTAGCAACAAAGACACCTTGAAGGGGATGTATTAATTTTTCCATTTTTCCTTTAAGTCTAGTTGTTATGATATTCGAGATAATCTTATCAATTGTAGAGCACAGACTTATGGGTCTATAATGATTAGTAGAGTTCGGATTATCACATTTTGGGATCAAGGAGATGAATGTGTGATTTATTTGTTTAAACAGTTTTCTAGAAATAAAGAAGTTTTTAACTGCTTGGATAACAGAAGGACCTACAATGTCCCAATATTTTTGATAAAATTTTGCTGTCATGCCATCCGGCCTTGGTGATTTATCCGAGCCAATGTTAAAGACCGCCTTCTTAATTTCTTCATTGGATACGTTTTTTATTAATTCCATATTGTCCTGTGTAGAGATTTCAGGCTGGATTAATTCAAGATTTTCCTGGAATAGTCTCTGGTTCTTATCCTCACTTCTTAATCTTTTAATGAAATCATTTCTGATTTCATTTCTAATGTTTTCTTCTCCAGTGATGCTTGTTCCTTCTTGTGTTTTGATTTCTTTTATAATTTTTCTATTTCTTCTTCCACTTGCTATTTTGTGAAAATAGCTAGCATTTGTGTCATTATATTTGATGTGTTTTACTTTAGCTCTTTGGTTCCAGTAAATTTTCTGGAAACACAGTAGTTTTTCTTTTTTTTTCTTCTATGATTCTTGTTTGTTTTTTAATGAGATCATTTGTTGGGTGAGTACAGATCTCTGTTTGGATTTCAGAAAGCTGTTTTTCTATAGTTTATAATTGTGTGAAAACATTTCCAAAGGTACTTTCATTCCATATCTTAGCATGTTTCTTGAGTAATTTTGTTTTGGATACAAGATTATACAATCTAGATCCATGATAGTTAGTTCTCCAAGCTTGTTTAACAACGTTTCTAAAGTCCTTTCTAGTCATCCAATTTTTTTCAAATTTAAACGGTTGATTTTTGAAAGGTACTGCTGATTCCAACTCGATAGAGATGGAACAATGGTCTGAACTGGAAAAAGCAAAGTGCTTAGTACAAATATCAGGGTACCATTGAAGAATCTGGTGAGGAATGAGTACTCTATCCAGTTTTTCATATATATTATCTATTTATGTGCTGTTCTTTCGCCAGGTATAGATGTTTCCCTGAATAGGGATATCTAATAGTTCACATTCATTCTTAAAATGATGTAATTTTGCAAATTTTGACAAAGGTGGTATTAACCCACCTAATTTTTCAGAAGGGTCTTGTATTTAGTTCAGATCTCCCATAATAATGCACGGAAGAGAGCAATTTTTAGTATAGGAGATAAGTCCGTCCCAGAATATATTCTTTGCAGATTCATTTGGTGGAGCATAAGTTAGGATTAACATAAGTTTTTTGTTCGTGAGCAGGTTTGTGTACTTAATACTAATAAATCTTGTATCAATTTGGTCAATTTCAAGGATTTCATTTGTAAGTTGGTAGGTCTTCCACATTACGCAAATGCCACCCGAGAAGCCCATAGATGGGACGCAGTAAAATTGATCAAAATCCGCTTTTTTCCATACTTTTTCACTTGGTTATTTGTTTGTTCTTGTTTCAAAGAGAGCAACTAGTTGTATTCGTTCAATTTTGCAGAAGGATTCAACATCCATCCAAAAAGTTTTCTTCCCGATTCCGCGGCAGTTCCAGGTTGTGATCTTCATAAAAAACCAATTGTGTTTTTGCCCCATATCCTAAGACATGTAGGGGACTTTAAATTGTTTCTAATTATTATTTTCTTGTACATAAGAATAACAATAAATATAATCCTTATATTATTGTTTAAATTATAGGTGTTGTGTCTTTGTAGAGGAAATTGATTGTCAGTTGCATACTTACTAGATTTGGTTCCAGAGCAAAAGTAATTCACTCTTAATGGATTTTTTCCATAAGTTCCCTTTGCAGGGATATATTGTGTCCTTTTGTTCATCAACTCAATGACCATCTTAAAGAAGAGGTACATAGTTTTCATGAGTTCACACCATATAAACATCCAGAAGCAAGTCCCATGAACTAACAGAACATTTATGACAGTGGAGAAGACATTTTTAAGATTGTGGGAGCCCTTACTCAGGGAGAAAACTTTTCTAAGATTGTGGGAGCCCTTCCTCAGGGAGAGTATACTCTTAGCAATTGGTAGCACTAAGAGCATTTGTTCAGAAGTCATAGAGTATAATGTGTAGATAAGATTGTTCGGATAATATTTGTTCAGAAGTTGCCAAATGTTCAGCCTAACAGATAAGTCTGTAGACCGACAAAGATCTTCCTTGTTTGAGCTCTTGATAAAGAAGCCAGGGGTTACCTGAACACAGATCAAAAGATAGCTGAGACAGACACAATAACTATTCTACTGCATCTTAAGCAAATGTTCACAATCAATAAGAGTTGAAAAATGATAATGGATAAGCAGATCAGTCCAGTAGCAAAAGTACCAAATAATCCACCAATTCAACACCATTTCCAACCAAACATCCCATATCAAACTAATGACAGAGATAAGGGTATCAAAATTATGGTAATAAAGGTAATAGCGGTTCAAGCATAAGTGCATCATGATCATAAGTGCAAAGATAGAAGAGCACAAAAAAATGCCCAAAAATCCAGAAATCCAAATACACTTCACACCATAAGGTCACCAGCACCTTATGCATGAATCTAGGGAAAAGATTTTCAGAAATACGAAGATCATTGACAAAGCAGAAAAGAGCAAAGTACAACAAGTACTTACACCTCTTTTCAACAGGGATCTGGATCCAGCAAACAACAACAAAGTCATAGTTAAACAGATCCAGAACAACAAAGTCAAAGATTAGTAAGAGCGATAGGTAGTCAGATATAGACTTAGGGTTCAGCTTAAGCAGATCTAAGGCTTGCAACAAATAGAACCAACCAGCAAACACAAAGATCAAAGGTTCAACCATTAAAAAAATATCAAGAAAAGGACCAGAAGAGGGGAGATTAGAAAGGGAACACCTTGAATCACGACGATTCCGGAGGGGAGATTAGAAAGGGAACATCTTGAATGGTGATAGGCATTCAAGTATTTTATTTTATTTTTTAAATTTTTTCTAATTCACCTGATTTTATGATACTTTAT
Organism: Rheum nobile; assembly: GCA_027886185.1. NCBI lineage: Eukaryota > Viridiplantae > Streptophyta > Magnoliopsida > Caryophyllales > Polygonaceae > Rheum > Rheum nobile. The sequence continues at coordinate 1,479,908 of WOAB01000167.1, forward strand.
TTTATTTTATTTTGATACAAGGTAAATATTATAACCCATTTACTAACAAAATGCCAACCCACAGTCTCAACTTAGGAAACTCTTTTATAATATTGTTCATAATTAAGAAATTTAGTTAAAAGTCTTATATATCATGCTTACACTATCCCCAAAAACTAAAATAGAACTAGCTCTTTAATTCCCGTTTTTCTCATAGAGATATTTGATTTATGTGCAACTTTTCAAGGTGGTGTGGTCCAAAAAGCATAAAAAATAAACAATACTCACAAACAATATTCACAAATGGCATTAATTATATCGTGTGGTCTAGCTAGTTAACACTCGAATAAATTTACTTGTAAGTTGTAACATATACGATTGATTCATGCAAAACATCATCACAACCCAAGTCCAAAAGGTTTGACCCCAAACTGAATCTGATGTTTCATTAATGGCCTAACATAGCCATGTTAAAACATCTATATCTATATAAAAATTAGCATTTTAGAGCAATTAATGTTGACAATTAAGGTTTTGAACTTTTGATCAATGTAGAAAATTAAGGCCTATCTATATCTATATATATTTAAAAGTTAGCATTCTTGATCATTGAATGCTAATTTGAAAGATAAAATCAATATGTTGTAACATTCTACAATCTGTTTAAACGGGCCTAAAGACTTGACCAACATTTTCGAGGCCCAAAGTTAATGGGCCCACAAGATATGGCCCATTGTTACAGTATATGTTACATTATAATTTAGCCCTAGCTGCCTCCTCAGACTATGATTGTTTCCCTCCATTTAAAATGGGGATGATGAAAAGGCACAAAAATAAAATAAAAAACTCCAATCATAAACCCCATTGGAATCATCGACAGTTAAACCTATTTACAACAACACATCAATTGTCCAGAACGCATACAACCCATGTTGAATAGGCAAAGCAACAATACCTTCACACTTAAGTCACTCTTGGATTTCTCAGCCTTTTGGTAATCCTGCCATTAATTTCTCTCAATTATGTTGGACCAACAGCCCCTGTTAAATAGACTCGCGTATAGCTCTAACCACATATCAATCCCCTTACGAAGGAAGCATCCACAACTAAAATGGTGTCAAGTTCTGCCCTATAAACCGCACTTGCAGCCACTGGTGATGCACATGCAAAAGGATTGAATGCCCCCATACGACGCCAACAGTCCCTCCCTATAAGTCCAAACATGAAAAGAAATCATCTGGTGCCATGGGATCTCAAGAGGAAGAGGCTTGCATAGAATTTTCATATCATTGTGTGCACCAACAGATTTACGTTACGAGAAGAAGTGGAGGATGCTCTATCCTGCTTTCAAGGGTGAGTTGGATTATCTTAACAAAATGACAGACAAAGGTACATATCTCATGTTATGTTACTACATTACTGTCTAATCAGATTTTGATTTTCATATATCAACTAGACTCCTCTCAATACTACACAAAAGCAGAATATAATGACCTTCAAATTTTGTCATCTTTGGTTGACACTTGACATGCAATGAACTTCAAAAGAGAGTCTAAAATCATACCACAAATCTTTTAACAGCACATACAAGGTTAATTCATCAAATTGGCAACAAAAAAATACAACATACAAGAGGAGCATCTTAATAGAAACCACAGGACTAGGACTACATGTAAGACATATGAAGACATTTAAACGCAAGGGAAGGAAAAATAAAGGGCCTACCACCACAATTACCTTCAAGAGCACTAGCAGAATGCGGGTTAAAAAAATACGTTGACATTCATATATCTACTTACATACAAGCCTCACATAACCAACAATCATAACTCGCTTTATTCAAAGTACACACAATTACTCAAGCACAAACTCCAACTATTTATTACACAATTTCTAGACTCTCACACTATCAGTCAATTAGTAAGGTTACAGTTGATACTTGCCACAACCTACCAAAAACATTTTGTTATCAGCATGTGCACCAACAAATTTACTTTACGATGAGAAGTGGAGGGTGAGCTACTCATTAAAATTTTAGATATAGAATGAGGAGTGTACCTTTTTAGACTTTCTTTTAAAAAAAGAGAAGGCACATGAAAATTTGGAGTATTATATCTGAAACAATCAAAGATGAGTAAAATAATTAACCAAAAGGGATATTAGACTTTCTTTTATCTATTTCCACATACCATTGCATATCTCAGAGTAGTTTAGATCATGTTGTTTCCAGAATAAGTCTTCAATCCAATTTTGAATGCTATAGAAATATCGGGCATGATATGAATAAAATTAGTTAGCTAAAACAAAGGGTCAAGATGATGAGAATATCGTCCAATAATCATCTTATTAAAAAAAGAGAAGATAAAAAATATACAATATGAATTGCTACAGGCATCATATCTAATTATTTCTATAATTAGCAAATTTGTAAAATAAAAAATGTTGTTTAAGTGAAAAACACTACATCTCCAATGAATGAGAATTAGCAACTTATCTTACAATTCACAATTGAGGACAAATTAATAATCAGAGCAATTTTCTACTACTTCTTTGCCTTTACACATATCCATCAAATAATGATAAAAAATATATGTCGTTCCTACAAGCATTCAATGTAAAATAACTGACAAAAGTAAAAGAGTAGCTGATTTGATACATGCCTGATTATATTTCATTAAGTTGAATAATGCTTACATCTCAAATTAACTCAGTACGATGAACCTAAACTAAGAGTGGTTGTTTTGATTACGTTCTCCAATATTGCGTCATAGAAACCACTTAATTAGGTGTTCAGTTGATAAACATAGATTTGGAAAAAGCAATTCTACCTTATACAAATTTAATAAAAAGCAGAAAAGGAGGAGAACATATGCTTACAAAGAAAGGACGAGAAAGATATGGTATCGCCAATTTGCTCCAATATTGCTTCATAAAAACCACTTAATTAGGTGTTCAGTTGATAAACACAGATTTGGAAAGAGCAATTCTACCTTATACAAATTTAATAAAAAGCAGAGAAGGAGGAGAACATAGGGTTACAAAGAAAGGACGAGGAAGATATGGTATCGCCAATTTTCCAATGAAAATGACAGTGACAAAAGAGAGAATTGAGCATGTAGTACATAGCCTTAATGTTGGGTGCAAAAGTTTGATGGCAAATACATCAAGTTGACTTTCACTGCAACAAGAACAAAACATCATAAACTTCCTGTTGTTATAGAAATGCATCTATACAGTAGCATCATACAAACTTTGGAGGGAATGATGATGGGAGTTGTATTTATTTTATTCTCTTATGACTGGAGAAATACATGTCTTCTCGGCTCAAAGCACATGGTTAAAGTGTGCACAAGAAACGGATCTAGAGCTGGATCATTTGGGTCCACATGGTGAAAAGACGAAAAATGCACCCTTCTCTTGAAAAATTCATTTAAAAAATAAGCAGCAAGGCTCCTACTCCCCTTATATTAAAATTTTGAAGAGACATTGAATAAAAACATAGCTAATGGCCAATGAAATATAAAGGTATCTCACCCTACAAAATTCCCAATTTTGGGCTTATCCTTCAAACATACAATTGGATTTGTAATGAATCTGCCAAAGGACCAGCTTCAAGGTCTAAAATATACGATCGACTATTGCCGCCAACAGAAAAGACAAATCCTTCATAGATGTTCATTATCAATGCCAAAAACCCGCATGTAAATCCTTCTTCCTTTATTACTTGAAATAATCTAAATAGGCACTCTTACCACTTGAACAATCTCCTTAACATGGAATCATTAAGCTTCCAGGCAAGATCTTTAACAAGACCGTTCCATTTCTTCCGGACTGATAACTCCATTTTTATCAATATTAATGGCATCAAAATGATCTCCAAGGTGACCCAATTCTTCTTCATTGATGCTACTCGATAATGCCTAACGAGTAATGAACAAAACGATAGTTTAACATGGAAGATACAAAATTGAGAGTTATAATTTCTTTTAGTGCAAAGGAAGCTTACTTACCCTCAAAACAAATTGTTTCGTGCAGCTATATTTCACAAATTGTCGCATGTTATGTAAAATAGGTATTTAAACATGGATATCTAATGCACTTCCTCCTTCTCCGACCATGGTTGAGTTGTGTACAGAAGAAATATTGTGAGAAACCAACAAACATTTAACATACCAATAAAAGACATCAGTACGTAGTCAATAACTTTTGTACACCCATTTTTAACTTTCTCTACCATATCAATGTTCCCTCAAATTCGGACATTAATTTCTTAATAAAACGTATATGAAACAGAATCACTACAAATGTAAACTATTACCTATGTGCTACCTCTATTTAATCACAACATAGAATCCTCGCGTAATCAACAAGCAAAACTCACTTTATTCAAAGTACACACAATGACACATGCACAACACTAGATTGAAAGACACAACAGAAGGATTTCAGAACAAAAAAAACTTACTGGATTGAAGCACAACACCAGATCCATACATCAAACACACGAACCAGCCACAACAAAAGAACGAAATAAGCTCACCAATGCCTAACGCCTTCGCTTTATGCAAAGAGACCTTCAATACCAGTCAAAACACATAAGAAAAACCCTCATCCGTGTTTGTCTACCGATCTAAACAACAACACCTTCGACACATTACAACCCTTCGACACCCAGATCTTCACCACAAAGCCTCCAATTTCGACCAAGATACCCCAACTTCTGTGTTTCCCTAAACTAAATCAACAAAACAATATGCCATTTTCGTAGCAAACACACACAAAAATGGCGATGAACTTTGAATAAAACCCTCAATATGACCACTCCTCTTCTTTCAATAGAGAAACACATCCTATAAAACTAGATCTTGAATGCGCTATTCGCATCTCCATTTCGACGAGGAGGATAAAGCAAGTGAAGGGTTTCTAAGGGTCAGCAACACGAGTCACCAAAAGGGATATTTAGGGTTTGTTTGGAAGACAAAAAATTTCATTTATAAAGGCTTTTTGTGAAATAAGTTTTTTTTAAAACTTTGAAAAATGTGTTAAAAGTTTTTTTAATTTTTTTTTTCTCTTACATATACTCCTCATTGAAAAATGTGCTATAAAAAATGACATTATTTTATTAAATATATTTTATACCAAACACTATTTTTATACATAAAGTAATTATAAATTAAAATAACATTATAAAGGAGTTGTACAAACAAACCCTTAGATTCTAAGAATAAAAAATTGTCCCTCCCATACATTAAGAACACGTGTACCTTCACTTCTATTAAAGATGTTTATCGGAATATCTACACTATATTTATCACCCACTTTAAAAAAACATTATGATATGATCCACTTTAAAACGTTTCTAGAACAACCAAAATGAAATATTTCAAATTCATATAAAAAATAGGAATCCTCTTTAATTTCAGAACTTAAATTGTATTTTCGTTCCATAGTCCAATCATATAAAAATAGGCTTCCTCTTTAATTTCAGAACTTAAATTGTATTTTCGTTCCATAGTCCATATATATGTGAAACACTTACGTTTGCATATAATTAAATATTAAATAAACTACAATCACATTTTTCACCGACCCCGGCCCGTGCGAAGCACGGGCTCAGACTACTAGTATATATAAAAGTTAGCATTTTAGGGTATTGAATGCTAACTTTTAAATACAAAACTAAGATAAAATTAAGACAAAATCAACCTTATGCTTAAATGGGCTCAAAGGCCTTCTATAATATGTTTAAATTGGAATATTGGCCAATATGAAGGACATTTAAAAAAAAAATTACGCAGCCTTCTATAATTATGAGAGACAAATTGGCCCAAAACAAATTGGCCCAAAATATTTAAAAAAATATGTTACGCAACCTTCTACAATTATGAGAGACAAATTGACCCAAAATATCTTAATCTATATAAAAATTAGCATTCTGGTAGTATTAATGACAGGCGTGAATGTATTGCTAGGAGAAAGCCAAGCCATTTTATGTTTTGTTTTGCAATTCTCTAATTTATTTAGTAAAAGGTTAGTTTTATGATAGTATTAATTACCCACTTCAATGTATTTGAAGGAGAAAGCCAACCCATATTCCCAAACGGAATAGGCCTCAGCTGCTAAGCCTTTCACCTTTCACAATTAATTTATGCAAAAAAACAATTGTTAAGCCTTTCATCTTTTACAGTTAATTTATGCAAAAAAACGCCAACTGTATTTATACACAAATCTCCCATCAACCTTTCAACTCCTTGCGTTTTCATGTCCTCTTCATTTCCATAAATTCTGGTAAAATAAATAACCGAATACATTTGAGTATATGAACATGAAACAACAGCCAAAAAAGCTATTTCTTCAAAATGTGCAGAAACCTCAGCCTTTTAGTTGCCCTAACAATTTACTTCTTCCTACAAAACCACAAATTGCATTTAAGCATATTTAAAACATGAAATAAATTATCAGAAAGAAAACCAAACGTTTACCTACATGAGCATGGGGTAGTAAATCAGTCTTGCTGTCCTAATCCCTTCAGCTGCTATAGCCATAAATTCACATCAAATCTGCAGGATTCACACCAAATTTGCAGGACCAAGAGACCTTATAAATACATCCATCTATCACATTCGAAGCAAAATTGAGCAAACTAAAATTCAGAAAACTAAAATTGAGTCATGTGTAGCCCAACAAACCACTCTTGTGCCCGCTACCAATGCACACACATCAAGTATGAGTGGCACTAGACCTGTCAACTGGGTCGGGCGGGTCGGGTTCGGGTCATGTCGGGTTCGGGTCAAATCGGGTTCAGGTCGATCGGGTTGATAAAATTTTTGGATCGGGCGGGTCGGGTTCGGGTTGACCTAGCGGGTCGAACATGCCCTTCTTTTTATGATTATTATTATGAATTTTAACTTTATAAAAATAACTATAATAATATAATTAATATTATATTATTATTTAATAAAGTTTATTAAAATATTTATTAAAATATTTAATATAAATGAAATAAAATATACAAAATAAAGGGGACCCGCGAGCTCGGATTTGCATTCGGGTCGGGTCGGGTTTGGGTTCGGGTCCTTCGGGTTCGGGTCTTTCTTGACCCAGTGACGTTCGGGTCGGGTTCGGGTCCTTTCGGGTCGGGTTTTCGGGTTGGGTCGGTTTTTGACAAGTCTAAGTGGCACCCATGGAAGGCCCCAGATTGGGTCTTCAAAGTTCACAGACAGAAGGAAGGCATTTGGTAAAAATGATTTCTACATGTTTTTTCCCAAATTCATTTGCTTAAATCAATTTAACAATGTCTTCCACTTTCGTGTGTGTTATAGGGAAGTGCTCTACACTGTACGGCTGAGAGTTATCATTCTCATTGAATTTTTTAAATCTAATTCTTCATGATACCCTTCGAAGGGCATTAACGAATTTGGTGATTTCAATGCTCCTAACGATGAGGCCTTAATTCATATGTCAATGGTATGCTTGAGCATCTCTACATACGCCACTCAAGTAAGTTCTTATATTTGGTTAATGTGTTCAAACAAATTCAATTTTCCCTTGCTAATATAAGTGAACTTGCTGCATACAACTCATGTTTCATTTGTAATTAATTTCAGTGGCTTAGTTTAAAGTATTATATCTAACATGCATGTTGATTTATATATTTTATTTTATTAATGCTATTTGACATCTCATGAATCTCTTTGGTAAATGCATATGACTACATGACTTACCAACATCATTTGCCTTTAACAACCATTTAACAAGCATTTATCAGACCATCAACATTTGTAAAAAAAAAACATGACTACAAGACTTACCAATGATGAATTTAGCTTTAAATTTGCATCCACTTCAGTTTGAATATGAAAGAAGCATCACGAATAACACAAAATCTGGAAAGGAGCAAAAATTGATAGGTAAAACTAAAATTACAGTCAACAAATGTATCACAAATGTTCAAATCATAGAGTAACATCTAGAAACATTTCAACAAAAAACCAGAAACGGAAGACTCTTAGACGACAATCTAGAGAAAAGAAACCATAAAAAAAAGCAACAAAAATTACTTACCTAGAAGGCGAAATTTCACAAGATCATCGAAAAACAAAAAGGACAGAAATGCATCACACAGACCTGAGCACTAGCAGAAATAGAGAAAACAAAATACACAACTTCAGATTCACAGAAAGAGACTGAAAAATAGCACCAACCCAGTACAATTTGATGGTGCTAACACCTTTCCTGATGTAATTAGGACACAAATGCATCACATAGACTTGAGCACTAGCAGAAACAGATAAAACAAAAAACACGACTTGAGTTTCACATGAAGATTGAAAATTAGCACCAACACAGTACAATTTGATGGTGCTAACTTGTTGAATTCCTTAAGTTTTGATGGTAACAAACACTCAACTAATATGTGTACCAAGTGTTTCAGGGACAAGGGAAGTTATCCCAGGGAGCTTTACAGCAAAGGATCTCAGAGGGAACACAGGGACAAGAGAAGTTGTCCCAGGGAGCTTTGCAGCAAAGGATCTTAGAGGGAACAAAGTCCTGTCAAGTGCTTTGTTACCTCTCAAGGAACTGAAGTGACAGACCAGATCAAGGCTGCAAAAGGAAAGAAGAAATCCAGCGTGTTGAATTAAGGAAACAAATCAAGAAGCACACGCGGTAAAGGATGAAGACTTCGGCTCCAAGGATCAAGCCGGATTGCGCGAAGATATGGAAAGAGAAAACCCGATTGTGTTATCTTAGGAATCTTTCCTAAGATAAGGCAATTGGAGAGAGAAGAAGAACATCCTTCCGATTGGATTAATTAAGGAACTCCTTCCTTAATTAATATAATCGGTTGGGATATTATTCTTCCAAACAAAATCATATCTTTTGTAATCCGATTTTAGAATATCCTATCTTGTTATGATTAGGGTTTAGCCGTGTTGTATTTAAGTGAAGTGAGGATTCATTTCTTAGGTACGACGAAGAACGACGAAAAAGGAGAAGAAGAGAAAACAAAGAGAGTGAAGTGTGTGTGAGTCTTTGAGGGTTGAGTTCAGATTCATCGTTGTAGAAGTGGCTTCGAGTCTAGCTGGTTGTTTAGAGGTCGAAGTCCAGGATACAAGTATAATCGAACAAGAAATCAATAAGACAAGTACACGCTTCAAAATCCTCTCAAGCGGAACCTTGAAGGTAGTGGTTTTTCCTTGAGAAACTAGTTTTGCTAATCAGGGTTTCCACTACACATCGTGAGTTCGTTCGTTATCTTTCTTGCTGTTTTTAATCCGCCGTGCCTTCTGTGGGAACAAAGTCTTTGTTCCCTCAGACGTAACTCTAACGATCCAACAATTGGTATCAGAGCCTGGTGCTCTAGATTGTTTTCGTTACAGAATTTGCAGGAAAGATGTCGTCGTCAAGCAATGCAATCGGAGATTCGTTCTGGAAGCCACCGATTCTGAAGGCAGGAGAATATGACTGGTGGGTGGAACAAATTGAGTCCCACATCTGTTCCCTTGATGGACAGATCTGGCGAGTCATCGAAGTTAGACCTTTGGCTATTAAAAATGAGACAGATGCCACTAAGCCAAAACCAAAGGTCGACTACACCGATGATGACTGGAAGAAGTTGGAGAAGAACAACAGGGCTAAGAAGATCCTTCACATGGCTCTTCTTCCCTCGGATCTCAAGAAAATCATGAGCTATAAGACTGCCAAGGAGATCTGGGATGCCTTGAAACGCCTTCATCAAGGAAATGAAGATGTCAAGAAGAACAGAATTCTCTCTCTGATAAAGGAGTATGACCAAGTCTCTCAGGGAAAAGATGAACACATTCAGGAGTACTACTCCAGATTCCAGGGGCTAATTGGTCAGCTTCAGTTCCTTGGTGAAGCAATGCCAGACTGGAAACTGACTCACCACTTCATGCAAGGCCTCAACTCTCAGTGGGATGCCATTGCTCTTGCTCTCTACTCTCAGACAGATGTCAAGACTCTTACCATGGAAGAGGTTGTTGCTAAACTAGAAAGCAACGCCTCCGTCTATAATCACAAGCTGAACAAGAAGGGAGAGGAGAAGGCGAAGAGCATTGCCTTAAAGGTGGAAAGGGCATTTGACTTGTCCCAAGTCGAAGATGAAGATGGTGATGAAGATGTTGCGCTCATCACAAGAGCAATGAGGGTCTCGGAACAAGGATTCGTCGAGTTCCTCCGAAGGGAACAGAGACCTAAAAGATGTGGTGTGCTACCACTGTCAAAACAAGGGACATATGGCCAGAAACTGCTTCAAGAAAAAGGCAGGAATGCCTCCAGCAAATGAAGGGAAGCAGGCAATGGTTCCCACCTGGGGAGACTCAGACTCAGATGACGAAGACTCGTCATATTCCAGGGATGTCTGTTTGATGGCCATTGAAGACCCCAATGAATCAAAAGGAGATCTATTCAATGATGAGGTAACCGAATCTGATCTCATATCAAGCTTAAAAAGTAAATCTAAAGAAAGCTTGATATCTCTTATTAAGAAACTTGTTCATGAGAATAGTCTTTTCCGTGAGCAAATTGAAGAAAAAGATGAATTGATCTCAAGTTTGATCGAAGAAAATCAGGGATGGGCAGACAAAGGGCTCAAGCTTGAGAAAGGTTCATCCTCCTCTTCAAACTCTTGCTCTGAGTGTCCCAAACTCACTGAAAAGATTATGGCTCTGGAGTCCTCTGTTTCCTCACTAGAGGTTGAGTCATTAATGCTGAAACTAGGAAATGCAAAACTTTCTAGTGATCTAACCAAACTCAGTGAGGAACAGAAGGACAAGCCAAAATGTATTGTCTTTGTTGCAGCCAAGAATGAAAAGAAGACTGAGTCAAAGGAAATACCTCGCTTTGGGATTGGCTATCAACTAAAACTTCCTGTTGATGGAACCAAGCAAAAAGGCTCTAAAGTCGAAGGAAAATAGTCTGTAAAAGAAAAGGGGGACAGTTCCTCCGGAGGGAACAAAGGCAAAGACTGTTCAAACTCGACTGAGGAGGGCAAGGCTTGGTATCATGGACAGAAGGCTCGCGCTATCTGGTTGAAGCAATCTCAAAGCAGTAAGTCCAATAATATTGATTTTCATTCAAGGATTGCTAACAAAACAATTTGGCATGGAAAGAGCAAGTATGTAGATCTGAAGTGCCATAGGGTCTGTTGGTATTGCGGACACTCTGGTCACTACAAGCAAGAGTGCCTTCTGAAGCAACACAATGAGGAGATTGCTCGCACTACTAGAGAGCAAATGAATGCTGAACCTCCTAAGATTAGATATGTTGCTCCTGTGCCCAGAAAGCATAAGCTTGTCTGGGTTCACAAGAACTAACTCTTTCTGTGCAGAATAAAGTGAGGAAAGTTCACAGTATTTCATTCGTACAAGGGCCAGTTACTTGACAGGGAACGAAGCGAGTCTCACCTCACTTCTGCAGGAATGTTCGAGACTCAAGTGCCTGGTGACAAAGGTAAAGGAAACGGATATGTGAATAAGGACTTAATGACTAAATTGTTCATTGTTTGAATACTCAGGTACCATGTACATCTAGGAAAGACATCACTGTGTCGAGAAAGATTGGCATACAGGGAAAATTGTGGATCAAAGGATCAAATGCCAGTTTTCTCATTAGGACACCTGTTGGGGAACTCTACATTCAGTTCCATACGAAGCCTGGTTTATTCCCCTAACTACATGTCTATTTGTTGTGTTCCCTCAATGATTGGCTAGATTACGTGGTAAATTGTGAAAGATGAACTTTCATGTCTTGATATGCATTCTCTTCCTTGGGTATTAATTAAACATTCGACTTGAATATGTGCTTTTACTTCCTTGATGTACTGAATGTCGTGCATGATCATCTATGTCATCACTTGTCACATGATTCAGCTTTATTTCAACCCAAAAGAATCAACTTGATATTTTGTTCCCTCATCATAAGCCCAAATGATAGTTGATTCTACAGCTTACCTAGACCGCCATGTTTGAAGTCTCCTATGAGCCCCTCTTATCATCCACAACTGGAGACCCCTCAGGCATGATGTAAAAATCAATCGCAAATATCATATATTTTGGTGTGATGGTCTTTTGTACCCTCTCTGATAACTAACCCCCAGCATCACACCCTACTACTTTTTGGTTTGGCGGGAAAACGATTCGGCTTCTGTGACTTACAGGTTGAGGTGACGTGTGTTTGCAGGGTGTAATGATGGAAGTCTGTGTTGGGCCGTGTTGAGCATTTAGGGCTGATTTGATGGAAAGAAGTTGGGAAGGGTAATTCGGCTGGCTAAGTCGGATTTGGACGAGATTCTGATTTTATTTTGGGAAGTTGGAAGATTGCAATTGTTATCTGTTGGAAACTGAAAAGATTTGAATTTATCTTTGGAAACACTAGAAGATTCGGTGAAGATTATAAAGTGGAGTCTTCGGGTAAGTCTCCTCCTCACTGTTTCCTTATCCTCCTCAAGCAATCTCTCCCTTCCTCTCTGTCTCTCGTCTTCCCAGAACTCTCCCTCTCTCACAGAAATGGCCTCCAACTCAAACCTCCCCAACACCATCGCCCAAGACCTCCAAACCCTCCTCACCAAACTATCCTCCATGGGAACCGACCCCGCTCTCCTCGCCGCCATTACCCAATCCCTACCTTCCACCTCTACCACTCCAGCAACCGCCACTGTTACCCCTCCACCATCACCAACCCAAGGCCAACTCGCCATGGTCCCCTTCGTAGCCCCAAACACAGACCCCGCTCCACAAAACCCTAACCCCAAAACCTCTCCAGTCGTCCCAACCGCCATCTCCTCTACTGAAATAGAGGAGGTTCATTCCTCTTCAACCCATCCTGACCCCATTGATGAGGAGATGCCCCGTCAAGAGACCCCGGTCACAGTTGAGGAGCACTTTGCTGTGAAGGAGAAGATTCAGTCAATTGTGCGGGACCTCAACAAGGAACTGGTTGAGGAAGTTGATGAGGAGGATCCCCCAAAGGCTCCTAAGACTTCTGGCAGGGTGAAGACTGCATGCTCCTCCAAGCGAAAGACACGCTCTCAGAGGAAGTTTGAGAAGGCAATAACGGTCAGCTCCGATGAGGAGTCAATACCCCTCTCGGGGAACAACGCAAAGAAAGCCAAGGTGTATGCCGCTCCTGTCCGTCAAAGCCAACGTCGTCAGCCGGCCAAAACCAAAGGAAAGGTGGTGGCTGATGATGTCAAAGACATGAGCCACAAGTCGGTGATCAAGGAGCTACGAGTCGTCCCTGAGTTCCTACTGGAGAACCATCTGGAAGGGGTGCATGATCTGTTGGAGACCCAAAAATGGAGCAATCTGTTTGTAGAAGAAGAGGAGATGGATGAGGTGTTGCTAAGGGAGTTCTACTCTACTTACGCGATGGAAGTTCGCCCCTACGCTGTTCTGGGGAGTTACAAGATGGAAGGACAGGTCCACATGTTCTCAAGCATTGAGCTTGGTGTTGCTTTGGGCGTTCCACATGAAGGGTATGGGGAATACCCAAAAGGAAGGTGGCCGAAGGACTTTGCCTACTCAGAGGCTGTGTTGGTTGTTGCAGGTATTGAGAACCCTCAGGGGAGTGCTGATCTCGACATCTCAGAGATGTCCGCTGTCAACAAAGTGTTGTACCACTTCCTCATCAGCAACATCACGCCAAGGGGACAGAAGAGAAACCGGCTTCTAATCTTGGACATTGTCCTACTGTCCCTAATGCTGAAGAAGGAGCCCATTAGCCTGCCGAAGATTCTGATGTAGCACATGGCCCACGCCAGGAACACTCTCCAGCACGCTCTTCTCTTCCCACGGGTTGTCAAGAAAATCATTGAGTACCATAAAGTATACAACCCGTCGGAGGACGTGAGCATCTTCTCCCGCCCGTTCGACGCCAGTAACCTGCACAAGATGCAGTTCGTTCTTCAAGATAATGAAGGCTGGGTGAAGGTTGAGAGTGCCCCTGCAGCTTCTGAGGCAGTAGAGGATTCCGAGGCAATGGAGGTTTCTGAGGCCGACAGCTCTGAGGGGGAATTGAACGAGAATTTGTCTCTGGGGAGGGATGTGAGAAGTCTCTACAAGGATGTGAGACGTCTCATGGTAGATGTGCGTGCGCTTATCTCTCATCACGCATCGGCTCAACCGGCTGGTCACAGTGATGCCTGATCGCTTACCTGTTGTCCTTACCCCTCTTTTGTTCCCTTGCCCATCTACTCCCTCTTAGTTGTCTTTCTTGTTATCTGATTTGTGTGCCCGGTGTGGCATTTTGACTATGTTTTGATGTTTTGTCTGTCTTGGCGGTGTTTGCATGTTTTTAAGTTTTTTTTTAATTAATGACCAGGGGTGTTTATGTTTATCTGGCCTTGACTTTTTCCTCTCTAACTCTTTATTGATGTTTTTGATGATGCCAAAAGGGGGAATATGACAAGTAGCATTGGTTGAGGGGGAACAGAACAGGTAAAACGTATTACTGAACTAAGGGGGAACTAACTGTGTCTTAGTGGGAAACTTTCATGTCATATTTGTCTTTCTCTAGTTGGTATATGCCTTCTTGTTAAGGGTGTTTATCACCATCAAAAAGGGGGAATTTGATGAATTCCTTAAGTTTTGATGGTAACAAACACTCAACTAATATGTATACCAAGTGTTTCAGGGACAAGGGAAGTTATCCCAGGGAGCTTTGCAGCAAAGGATCTCAGAGGGAACAAAGTCCTGTCAAGTGCTTTGTTACCTCTCAAGGAACTGAAGTGACGGACCAGATCAAGGCTGCAAAAGGAAAGAAGAAATCCAGCGTGTTGAATTAAGGAAACAAATCAAGAAGCACACGCGGTAAAGGATGAAGACTTCGGCTCCAAGGATCAAGCCGGATTGCGCGAAGATATGGAAAGAGAAAACCCGATTGTGTTATCTTAGGAATCTTTCCTAAGATAAGGCAATTGGAGAGAGAAGAAGAACATCCTTCCGATTGGATTAATTAAGGAACTCCTTCCTTAATTAATATAATCGGTTGGGATATTATTCTTCCAAACAAAATCATATCTTTTGTAATCCGATTTTAGAATATCCTATCTTGTTATGATTAGGGTTTAGCCGTGTTGTATTTAAGTGAAGTGAGGATTCATTTCTTAGGTACGACGAAGAACGACGAAAAAGGAGAAGAAGAGAAAACAAAGAGAGTGAAGTGTGTGTGAGTCTTTGAGGGTTGAGTTCGGATTCATCGTTGTAGAAGTGGCTTCGAGTCTAGCTGGTTGTTTAGAGGTCGAAGTCCAGGATACAAGTGTAATCGAACAAGAAATCAATAAGACAAGTACACGCTTCAAAATCCTCTCAAGCGGAAGCTTGAAGGCTAGTTTTGCTAATCAGGGTTTCCACTATACATCGTGAGTTCATTCGTTATCTTTCTTGCTGTTTTTAATCCGTTGTGCCTTCTGTGGGAACAAAGTCTTTGTTCCCTCAGACGTAACTCTAACGATCCAACATAACTGGCAGTGTTCTAAAAATCCCCGCCTAGGGCCGCTTAGGCTAGAAGAAGACTCATATGTCGTGGAAGCAGCAACATCTTAGGAGATGGATGATGCATAGAACATAGTTTTGGATGAGACTTTGTAAAATAAGGCTCATAATTAAATATCAATCCTCATCCTAACATAGTTTTATAAACATTATAGAATTGGGAGAACATAGTCAAATAATTACATGAATCACGCTTTAATTTTTAATTCGCCTAGCCGCCTAGGCGCTAGCCCCCCTCACCGCCTAGCTTCCGCCTAGCGACTTTTAGAACATTGCTAACTGGTAACACCTTTCATGATGTAATTAGGCCTAAAATAGATCAATTTTGAACCCCACACACATGTGAAACTTAGAAACCCTATTTCCCCTAAAAAATAATGAGTTAAAACAAAAGCGGTAAACATGCAGAATAAAAAGAAACGTAATATCAACCGAAAAAATAGAAAACACCATGAAAGTTATATGACTTTGCACCAGAAACATCACATGTATAATCAGATAAATTAATTGATCGAAGTATATGTTCAATTGTGAACATAGACATACCCTCCAAGAACTCACTATTAACCCCATTTTCTATAAAAATCTGACGGTAGCTACCAAGATTTATTTCTTCCAACCACATACCAACATCCTGGAAGAAAATGGAATAAGACTTATTAGCTGGACATTAAGCTAGCATGCTATTCAGCCAAGCAAACATTTTTTTATGGGGAATTAGCCAAATAACACTTGTAGTCAAGATGCAGTAAAAGACCATTTTTTATCATTAGGAGGTCAAGACTAATGTACAAACATTTACTTGCTTTTAAAAAAGTACACCTCAATACTTCATAATTGTTTTAAACAAATGACAACTCTATCTTAAAATAGGCCATAGAATTAAAGACCAGACCGAGTATACTATCCCTTAGGATCCTAAATATGATCTTCTCACATCAAGCATCAATCCTTATATGTTAAACCTTCAGAGTTTTTCAGTAATAACAATCTCTCATAAAATCCACCAGAGGAATCCACACCAACCAATATGTCTACCCAATACTTCATCATTCAGGCAATTCTAACATGTTGAATTACCCATGCGAAGCACTAATCTCTGTAACCATCAAACTCGAGGCCATGTGTGGTGAAAGCCGAAGCCAAAGCAACATCTTCACCAAGGAGTTGGTACGGCACCATTCTAGTGATCACCAAGCAAACTCCAATGTACAATACATATGAAAAGGCTACTCATGATTCCAATGGCTAAATCCCTCTAATAGAAGACAAAAAATAAGTGAACAAAAAGGTTATTTACACTGATGTGAGTTGAACACAATACACTTTATTGGCCTTGACTATTTAAATTACCTGTGGTCTTTTAGATTCTTCAGCAGAATCGGCCAATGCATCAAATCCAACATAAGCAAATAACACAACAGTAGCTCATGTAAAATAGCTTCAAATCCATGAGGTGCAAAATGCGACCAGTTTGACACATCAACTTTGAAAGGCCCTACTATGATAACAACAATAACATTGACAACCTGCAACAAGAATTAAATCAAACAGTTACTAAGAGAACATCACATGAATTTCACTTCCTACAAGGACAACAGGGAACCGAGAAGCTAGCTCAGCATATCACATGGCATTTAGTATACATGATGCTCCAACTACTATGAAGCCAATTGTGACAGTTGCATTAAGATCATAACAAGGATAAGTTTATGCAAAGATATGAAAGAGATTTGCAGTTGGAGTTGGTTGAAAAATGACATTGGTTAAACAATTTTGGAAAAGTGAAGATATGATTCCATGATTGTAGAAACAAATGTCCACCGTACTTTCCTTTCACTGGATCAAATCAAATGTTAACTTAACACTTCTAAAATGGTGGTATTAAAGATTACAACTTTGGACAAATTCATTATCATTTGAGTATAGAATAGGCATAAGCATCCATTTTTTCATCTGAGTAAAGTTTGGGTTGGTTTTAATTATTTAAAACTCAAATGAAAAAAAAATACAGACAAGATTTGATAATTATTCTGCTAAAATTTGGATCTCGCTGGGGTGGTTAATCTGCATAGACATCATTATTCCACACAAAGATGGATCTATAAGAATATAAGTGGCAATACTTTCTTTTCAAATGGTAAATACTTTTTTTTCAAATGTCAAATCTTTAAAAGAGAAGATCGAATTAACATGTTACATGTGAGAGAATACAAATATTACCTGGTCCAACATAGTGATTATAAGTGCCAGTGACGACAAAGATGCCGACGCGGCGACGCCGATGGATGCGCCGACACCAAGGAGAACGAGGTTCGAAGATACCGAGGCGGAGAACAAGTCCGTCGTCGGTCGGAATTGGTACCGACGTCGGCGGAGGATTTGTCACCGGACGAGCGAGGTTTCAGAGTCCTTTTTTTTGCGAGAAGAATCCCAGAAATTCGAAATTCAGTCAGAGTTTACAGTTTTGCTCATCTCTTAATGGTCGCCTCCACCACTATCACCCATTTTCTCTCTCTCTTATCTACCTCCTCCTCCTCTTCTTCACTCTATCACTCTGCAACTGCAATTTTCATACAATAGCTTCTTCACTCCCTCTTCTTCTTCTTCTTCACTCCCTCACTCGACAATATAGATATCGAGAGCGAATATCGATCTCGATTGTCCAGTTTGTGGATGAAATCTGCATCGATAGGCATGAAGGAGTTTGTTCTATGGTTTCTTTGAGGAGGACGCGTTGGAGAGGCACAATGAGGTCATTTTATCTTATCTCTCTTCAATACAAAACACTTATGTACACATTTTTTTAACTCCACCATTTCATTAATTAATCCTCAAACATTACATTAAAATTTTGCCTACTTACTAATTGTGGCTTTTATTATCCTTGACATCAATTCAATAAAAACCTACATAAATCATTTGTATATCCTTTCTTCTTTCAAATTACTTATAAAAAATATGACTAATATAAAAATACTTCACACTGTAATAATTTCATTTAGATCAACTAATATTAATTCATCTTAAATATATAATTTATATATTATCTAATTTTTTTACAAAATATTTTTTAACCATATCACAAACATAGCATTATTTCATACAAAAAACTTCCTACTTTATACACATATAAGTTAAACCCAACTTTATATATTACGTATATGTATAATAGATGAGTCAATCCAACTACAACATATCAAACCTTCACAAACAACAATGAGAATATATGATTACATATAACACCACTCTCACAGTTAAAATGAATTTAGAATTCAAAATATACTTCGTTTCAAACTTTTACAATAAAAAAAACATACATACTACAAACTAATACAAATTAAACACTCACACAATATGTAGCAATTTTTAGGGGTTAAAAAATACAAAGTTTAAAATAAAAACACATTTAAACTTAACATACTTTACTCAATGTTGCAATAACTAACCTTACATTTTCAAGATCTATAACAATTAACTAAGACTATTTATTTTCATTAATATGATCATACCTTATTATATGCCAAAGAGTTTTAATTTTCTACCTCTCCTAAAATCCACAACCTTAGAATTACATATCACGTAAATTATAATATAATTTACCATTAACCGGTGCAAAGCACGGGCTACGCCACCTAGTCTATTTAAAAGTTAGCATTCTTGTCATTGAATGCTAACTTTTTAGTCCATAAAATAAAAAAGCTAAAACAACTTAATGGTTAAATGGGCCCAAAGGGCCTTCTAGAGTGTGTTTAAATGGGCCAGCCTAGCCTGGTACAACATTTTGGATGGGAACAATTTCTACAATTATGAGAGACGTGAAGAGGCTGACGGTTGACCCCTTCAACTACACCAACATCAAGATGCCATAAGATAAATCCTAAACGCCTGCAATTATAAGAATTGCTGCAATTATGAGGTTGCCCTTTCACCTACACAAGTAGGAACGTATGAGAAAGCTTGCCTTTAAATAGTGTTGGTGATAACCTCAAATACCTTCACATCCATTACCTCTCCTGTCATACACCATGGCTCCTAAAGACTCCTAGAGCAAGCCTTTGTCGGTTGTTCGTTGTGCTGCGTCGATGAAAGGGAAAGGTGTCGGCAACTTTACCGGACCCACAACCCCGCCCAACAAGAAGGAATCTACTATAGCAGTGGCACACTCTGTTGACTCCTACGTGTCTCTTTCTCTCGGCAAACTGAGTTTTGGAACGGCCTGCATAGTAAGAGTGATGGTCTGTCGTAAGTGGGAGTCAATAGATTTGAAAGTGAAGCCTATAAGCACCGACTATATCATATCAGATGAGCATGTATTGTACTCTTGATTATCGATTACCTTATTGCTACTACATTATTTCTAGCCACATATACTGTTTTTTTTTTTGAACTTTAGGGGGGGGGGGGGAGGGCAGAGCGAATAAGCCCAAGGACTGGGTTACAGCTGCCTTTTCATCCAATACCCCTGTTCTTATGCTGATATTACGGACTCTTGGCTCATCATGAGCTTCATCATCCGAGGAAACCCCACCAAAACCATTCATATTTTCTTCGCCGTCAGACTCATCGATGTCGACAGCAGATCCATCATCAAGGTTGCAGGAGGTAAATGCCAAAGGTACAATGTGAGGGAGGTACTGTTATACAGATAAAATATTACAAATAAATTGCTATAAGTTATATAAGTAAATCGGAAATAATTTAAATAATGATCCCTATCTAATACCTGTGTGAAACTGTCATCCAAAATTTCAGCCACGTTGCTGAAAAACCCATGGGTATACTCTCGCAGTTCACTATATTCCAATGCAAAACCCTGAAAAAGTAATATGCAAACATTTATCAGTTCCTAGATCTGCCATGTCATCATTAGATAGGCAAAGGTCACAATCTCTACTCACAGCAATAGCTGCTTCCATATACGGTGGTAAAATTGGTTCCATCATTGCTCTTCCAACAGACATTGCAACAATTCCAACTAATTCAGTTGCCTTGGCCCGCAATGTTAGGTCCCCATCACTTGTTCGAATCATAAAGTTTTTCATCAACTCAAGAACCCTTTCAGCATACGGCAGGAAAGCTTGTCCAGCTGCAACTGCAACTGAGCCAATTGCAGACTGGAGAAAATCAAGGCAAAAAAGATTAGCAGGTCAACAGGAAATATGATCAAACTTAAGAAAGAAAAAAAGTTGAACAAAAGCTTCACTTTACCGTGCAAGTTTCCTGCAACTTCTTGGGGCTACTATGTAGAGCACCAAGTAGCATGGCCATTAAAGGAGGGGATTAATGTTTGCGTCCGTTTTTTTATGTGGCGCACCCGTTTTTGGGCGCCATCAGGTTGCGCCCAAAAAGCGGATATTTTTTTTAAAAAAAAAAACAATTCCTTGGGTGCAACCTGGTTGCGCCCAAGGTCTGGGTGAATTTTTTTTATTTTGAAAAATGATTTTTTAAAGATTATTGAACCGGTTCTTTATCTGAACATTGCACCCAAAAAAAAACATACTCATTGCATTGTATCTATTCTGCTATTTTATATTATTTGGAAATTCAAATACCTAGTAGATTTGTATACTTGTGTACATGGCTATAAATTCGTTTGTATCATGAGGTTTCAATATGCTTTTATTCATCTAAAATTCATGTGCATTTCTCCACCAATTCGTTTGTGTAACACCCCCGACTTATGTCGGTAGTGCCACACACCAGTGACCTCAGACATTATTGTCCAAAGTCACCCTAGGCTTTAATCGGAACAATTAAGCTTAAATAAGTATATTAAATAATGAAAGATTAATCAGCGGAAGACATTTTAAATGAAACTCAACCTTTTATTAAAAGATCTCTCATTAAATGAGAATGACGATTTTACAACAGAGTGAAATTACAGCGGAAGACTTTTAAATTAAACAGCGGAAGACTTTTATAATCAACCTTATTACATGACTCGTTTATAGGAATACATATTAAAGTAATACTTAATAACCTTAAAACACTGTCACTTAAATCTTCAACTGCAAGCCTCTTCTTCGATTGGTTACTTCAAGTCTTCGAGGACCAACCACTGATGTGCCGTATAGGACGGATGACACCAGCCAACCATGCAAGGAATAGAAACCGGTTGGTTAGTCTAATGAAAGACTATGCAAGGGTGAAAACAGAATGGTTCAAGTGATCGTAACCGTTTACTATCATTGTCCCTCGAATAATAACCGAAGGAACGATACATAACCCGAAACTTTCACGGATTTATTAAAAAACATGCACTGAAAAGAAGACTCTGAAGGAATTGAGTCTTATGGGAACCGTATGACAAGTGTTTGGGAACGTTAAGTTTTCACACAAGTTTAAAAACACGACCTTGATTATTTGGGTCCACGACCAACCTCACCGCGCAATGCGAATCCAGATTGAAAAGAAGACTTACTCTAACAAGAGTCCGGGCGGTTTCCACGTTGTACTCCTCGCCCGAGGGTTTATTAATTATGTGCATAACCGCACCTATCTTATTTAATTCTAAAACGCACGTTAACGTTGAAACTTTTAATTTCACATCTCGTAATGAGACATTGGGAATAAATCCCTTAAGATTGGTAATACATCCCGAAGATTGGCACCAGCTGAGTGCACCACCCCTATATTCGGATAGGAGTAGGTCATGACCAAGAGAGTGTTAGGGCACTTACTTCCTAACACCGACGTTATAAAGAAACGACTAATCCTCGTAAGAAATTAGCGTTCCTACGAATACTCGTGCTAATCTAGCATTTGAGTTCACATATAAATCCACACCAAAATCCATTACAGTAATATCATATCAAACTATATAATAGCGTTGTTTCTAGCAATATATATAACCTATTATAAAGTCATATTTAACACATCGTTTAATTAAATTTGTTCTCAAACAGAAACAACAACTTTTATCCCATCTTAATTAACAATCAATTAATTGATAATCAAGGGAAACATGGAATAATGAGCAGGAGCGAACCGCCACTTGCCTTAGTCTAGACGAATCGAAGAGATCGGGTTTTGAGATCTGGCGACTTGAATCTGAGTACGGATTCCTATGACGACGACGTGATATAAGACGGAACCCTAAGTTAGATACGATACGACACGAAGATACGAACGAAATGAATAACCGAAACGAACGAAGGAAAAAAAGCCTAAGCCGTGGTTGCCAACGCCACGATCGCGCTTGCTGGGCAAGCCGCGGTCGCAGTTAGCACATCCGCGTAATTCTGGGCAGAGCCGCGGTCGCGGAATTCATACCCACAGTTGCGGTTCTCCCTTCCGACGACAGCTAGGAGACGTTCCGAGCTTACCAACGACGATAATGACGACGACTTCCTTCACCACCGCGAACACCACCACTCCAAGGCTTCCCAAGGCACTCCGGCGACCACCAAAAACTTCGGCAACGGATGCGAACTCCGGCGATGATGAAAACACGAGCGAGAGATAGAGATGGAGATCTGATGTTTGGATGAAGATTTGGGCCTGCCACGACCTCCTTTTATAGGGGAAGAGGATCCTCAACGCCGGCAACCCAAGCGTTTAGCCTCCCCCACCGGCGAACGTTGAAGAAAATGTGGGAAAGTCGAGCGTCGGCATTCGAAAACTAAGGAAGAAGAAGATGAACCAGCGATCCGCGGTCGCGGTTTGGCTCTGAGCGAATCCGCGGTCGCGGAACTGCCGCAATCGCGATCCTTGGCCTCTGGTCGCGGGTCTCGTTCGAGGACATGTTAAATCCTATTATTTTTAGCACTCCCAAATACCTTATGACCCAATACATACAAAACATATATTATTACGTTCAAATGATCTTACTGAGATTACAGAAATTGCCCATCATGTCCTTCTTACAAAATGACAGTTCGGGACTTTTAGGGGTTATTACAGTTTGATATTAACTGTTTGTTATTATTATTCTCGATATAACTATGGTTTTATCCTATAGTTATATACTATGATTATATCTTATTGTTATATCCAATTTGGTTATATCTTATGGTTATATTAGTTATATACTATGGTTATATCATATAGTTATATACTATGATTATATCTTATAGTTATATCCAATTTGGTTATATCTTATGGTTATATTCTATAGTTATATACTATGGTTATATCATATAGCTATATACTATGATTATATCTTATAGTTATATCCAAATTGGTTATATCTTATGGTTATATTCTATAGTTATATAATATGGTTATATCATATAGTTATATACTATGATTATATCTTATAGTTATATCCAATTTGGTTATATCCTTGTAGTTATATCCAATTTGGTTATTACTATAGAATATAACCATAAGGATATAGCCAAATTGGATAAAACTATAAGGATATAACCAAATTGAATATAATGATAGGATATAGTCATAGTATATAACTATATGATATAACCATAATATATAACTATATGATATAATATAAGATATAATCATAGTATATAACTATGGAATATAACCATAAGATATAATCATAGTATCTAATTATAGGATATAACCATAGTATATAACTATAGAATATAATATAGGATATAACCATAGTATATAACTATAAAATATAACCATAAGATATAATCATAGTATATAATTATAGGATATAACGATATGATATAACCAAATTGGATATAACTATAAGATATAACTGTAGTATATAACTATAGGATATAACCGTAGTATATAAGTATAGGATATAACCATATTATATAACTATAAGATATAATCATAGTATATTCAACTATTTAATTGGAGGAACACAGACTGAAAAATAGAATTATTTTATGGATTAAACTATATTTTATCATTGTTTTCTCCCTAATCTCAAATCAAGTAATCAATGTTAGACTTTGTACTCGAATGGATGAAAATCCCAAACCCTAAACCCCAAAACATAACCATAAATCCTAAAAAAACACTAGAATCTTTATGTGGGGATTATTTTATGGTTTTTTAGGGTTTAGGATCTTTATCATATTATATAACCATAGTATATAACTATATAATGAATGATATAACTGAAATACCCCAAATAAGATAATAATGGCATTTTAGTAAATTAATTATGAGATTTGTTAAAAGGGGTGAAATGGAAAATTTTGGGGATAAAATCCCTAACTGTAACACCCTCAAATTTCACCTCATTTGAAAGTATTACTGCAGATGACTCCGGACGAAAACCCCGAAGTCATCCCAGGCTTTTCCAAACGATATAACTATCAAAACCCAGTTACAATACCAAATATCGTAACTTTTATTAAACCACGGTCGCGGAATGTCAACACAATTCCAAATACGACCAAAAACATCAAAAATACATAATCAGAAATAAATACAGCGAAAGACTTTTAAAACAAAATAACTCTTCAAAACACCGTTCATCTTCATAGTCGTTCTAGCCTTCTCGGATCTTCAACACACCTGATGTGTCGAATCGAACGGATGACACCAGCCAACCATGTAAGGAAAATTATGGTTGGTTAGTCTAAATGAATAGACTAGCAAGGGAACAAAGCAGAGTGGTTCGAAGTAGTCGTATTAGGTTAGACTCATCGCTTCTCGAATAATAACCGATGACGATAGTCAACCATCATACTCCTACTGGAATAAACAAGAGGTATGCACAAGAGAAGATTCTGGAGATCGAGTCTCACAGCAATCAATCCCAAAAGAAGACTCCAAATGAAATGAGCCTTATAGGAAACATGACAAATGTTGAGAAACTTAAACAAACACACAATCACAGAAACACAGTATCGCATTCGAGCGACTAAAAGTTAAGACGAGCTTTTCCTAGCTGCACTACTCGCCAAACATTTTAAATAAGTGCTTTACTCATACGGCACTTTATATTATGGTCAAGGCATTTTGATTATGTGCATTACTCATTGGCATGTATCTGATTAAATGTCAACATACACACACATCACGTTATAAGCTTTTAACATACATGTCCCGCCACTCGCGGAACACATATCGAACCGGGTTTGTGACACCTGCAGAGTGCACCACTTCTTACTCCACTCGAGTATAGAAGTTAGTCATGACTCACCAATTTATTATAAAGAGACGACAGGACCTCCATCCATTGTCCCTACGAATACTCGTGCTAACTACACAATTAAACACACAACCAAATCACACAGAGCCATCACGGCCCAACCTGCACAAACTATCTATATCTATGCCCACCTGGCAATCACCATAGATTTAACAATCTATACACACAGATAAACACACAATAAAATCACATCAAAGCCATCACGGCCTACACCTGCACAATATATCTCTATACTAGCGTCGGTTCTAGCAGAATATACAACCTATTATAATATCATCTTTTAATCACATAAAGTTATCAAAACTGTTCCCAACATAATTAAGAATCATCCCAAATTAATTAACAACAAAACAATTGATAATTAATGAAAGTATGGAATGATGAGCAAGAGCGAACCGCCACTTTCCTGGATCCGCAGAAGCTTAAGCAAAGCTTAGAGACAACGGGTTCCTGAGTCTGAAACTGGAACAGATCTGGAATAATAAATCCCAAAGAAACGACCCACAACGAGACCCTAACTTAGATCCAATACACTTATATATGAATCTAAAAGAATACGAAAAGAATCGAAGGAACCAACCCTCGTACAAGACCACAACACACAAAACCACAACACGAACCTATCTCGCCGCGGGTGCGGTGAGGTCCATGCCGCGGGGTGCGGTGACTGCACAGAAACAATGGTTCGACAGTGAAGAGGAGAAAACTCACCCAACTCGATCCGTTAGACCTCGATTCGATTGGGGTTCGATCTCTAACCTCCTTATATCATCAAACACCACTCAAGAGCACCTTGACCAATCAAAGGGAACTCCTAACACTCTCAAACGAAGCTCACAAGCTTGAAGCTTTAATGGAGAAAAACAGAGGAAAACAGAGGAGAGCAAAGGAGGAAGACGAAGTGAGCATGGCTTCGGATTCAACTCCCTTTTATAGCTCCAATCCGAGCCTCCTCAAAGGGAACAAGCTAGGGGACAACAACCCACGAAGTCAAGGGAACAAGAGACAACAAGTGGAGCAAGTGGATCAAGTGGCCAAAGAGATAAGATTTCAAAAATCTTATCGCGAAGACGAAGCTGTCAGCGCTCGCCGCGGGTGCGGTGGCCGACTTGCCGCGGGTGCGGCCTAGACCATCAGGAAATCGTCCTGACTTCGACGGGGCCGTTCTCTCAACTCCGAACTCCAAATGAGGTGATTCCAAATCGAGGAGTTAGATCTAGAAGTCTATTTTAATCCTTCCAAATTTCATATTGTATGGATTATGGAATCAAAAGTTATGACGATTTTGCTAAAAGGTCGCCTTGTATGGGCGAGGAAAGTATGGGTACGAGTTCTTTTAACCCCGGGTTAAATATATTTGTACCCGAACATCCTTTTAGCCATACGGGCATAAGAAAAATTCTAAAATACCCTTATAAAATGCGGGATATTACACTAACTCCCCCCAAGTGGCTCGTCTCTCTCCCTCTCGTGGGTTCTTTCCTGTTCAGCCAAGCTCGCTCCTCCCGAATCCGGCTCTCCCTGCCCAGCCGAGCCAGCTCCTTCCTCCGGTGAGCCCAGTTCACGCGTCTCCCTCCTCTGTCTCTTCTCCGGCGAGCGCAAGCTGCGGTGTGAGCTGCGAATTGGTGTTGTTCGCTGTCCACGGCTGTTGACGTGTGTTGATGCGGGTGGCTGAAGTTGCTGGCGCCGAGAAGCCGAGCTTCTCCTCCGTCCGGCGAGCTGCTCTTCCCTCCTCCTTCCTTGCTGAAGCCGTTCGTGGTTGCTGTTCGTGCCGTCGTGCTGCTGTGTTCGTGGCTTCGAGCTGCCGCTGGTGTGGGTCAAGCCGAGAGCTTCTGCTGGTGGTCGTCTCCGGCGTCGGGAGCTCTCTTCCGGCGAGGACTAGCGAAGAGGTAAGGTGGTGGTTTGATTTGGGGTTTGCTTGGGGTTCGTTTTGGTTGAAGCTTTGCTGAATTTTTTTTAGGGTTTATGTTCGAATTGATATTGTGTGGTTCAAATTGATGTTGTATAGTGGTCCGAATTGATGTTGATTTATCCTTCGTGGGCAGTGGAAGAGCAATTCCGTGAGCCATTGGGTTGATTTTTGTGGGTGTGATTGCTGAATTTTAGAAGGTATGATTTAGGGTTTGATTTGGGGGTTTAATTTGCTGGGTTCATTTGAATTGCGCAGGCATAAATTGACTGAGATTGGGTGTGATTGACCTAATTAATTAAGGGTTTGATTTTAGGGTTTTGAATTGGGGTTTTATTTGGTTGTGGATTGGATGAGTAATTAATGTCAGGGATTTACTCGGATTGATTTCGCAGGTTCGTTCGAGTGGTTTGGAGACCTCTGGGGTCGTTGCGGTTCGACTTGAGGCAAGAGGATCCTTGCTAACTTATATATTTTTATAAATTGATTTATGCTTAATTTATTTCATAATTAAGTTTACCGTTGCTTGGTTGAATATGGGTATGTGTGCGTGATAGTAATTGTCTGGTATCGTGATTGATTAAATGTGGACGTGGTAGTCAATTGTGACTAAATATGATTGATTATTGTAAATAGTGTTGTTGGATTAAATGGGTGTGTGTGTTGAATGTGTGTGTGTATGTTGGATTGAATGTGTGTGTGTGTGCGTGTGTTGGATCGTGTGTGTGCGTGTGTTAGATTGAGTTTGTGTGTGTGTTGGATTGTGTGTGTGTATGTGATTATGTGATATTTGATTGGTTGTCGTATGAAGTGTTTGAATTGGTGTCGGTGTAGTGGTGGAATGTTGTTGGTTGGTGAAAGTCCTTATATTTAGGGCCTCGGTGGGTATGAACCCCCGAAGGTCGAAGGGTCAGGTGATGATAGTCTCACCAAACCGCATAGGGTGCACGCCTACGTCGTTAAGGGCCAAGGGTTGGATGGTGAAAGTCCCATCCGGAAAGTGTGTGTTGATTGTCTCACCCGGTGATGTGGTGGTGGAGACGAAGGTTGGATTGGAGGTGTTGGTGGTTGTGTGTGTTGATTGTCTCACCTTGGTGATGTGGGGGTGGAGACGGAGATGTTGTGAATTGTCTCACCTTGGTGATGTGGGGGTGGAGACGGAGATGTTGTGAATTGTCTCACCTAGGTGATGTGGGGGTGGAGACGGAGATGTTGTGAAGTGGTAATTGTGTGAAAGGGTTGCTTGCGTACCTGATTAAGTGGTTGTTTGAAGTGATATATATGTATATTTTAATTGTTTGTGATTGGTTGAATATGAGTTGAGTTATCTTTCTTGGTTGCTTTGGTCGGATATGGTGATGACTAGTATATATTGATTATTGTTTGTATTGATTGAATGGTATGATGATGAAATGGGTATGTGCGTGTGATATGAATTGTCTTGTAGCGTATCTGATTAAATGTTGACGTGGTAGTCAAATATGACTAAATGTGATTAGTGTATGATGACACGTGTGTGTGTGTGTTGGATCGTGTGTGTGTGTTGGCTTGAATGTGTATGTGTGTGTGTTGGATCGTGTGTGTGTGTTGGATTGAGTGTGTGTGAGTGTGTGTATATTGGTTGTGTTGAATAGTGGTTGTGATTGTGAGTTTCGTGTGTTATAGTTGTTGGTTGTAACTGGTCAAGGTGGTAAATTCTGTTGGTATGGTTGTTGTTGGTAACTGGTGGATTATGAAGGTTGGTTGCGTTGTTTGACTGTATAGATTGGTTTCCCATCTTGAGGGTGTGTGCCAATGCGAGTTGAGTTTGAGGTATGAGTTGTAGTCGAGGTTGACGAATCGGCGGCACCAGAAGGGTGGCTGGCCTGGATCGTTATTTTGGTTGATTGTATTATGTTTATATGTGATGATTATCTCGTTGATGCTTATGTGTTTGTTGATGTGAAGGTTAATTGATTTTGTTGTGTTAGTGCAGTAGTGAGTTCAGTATAATTGGTTAACTTTGGTTCTAAGTCAGTAATAAGAGATTGTGTATGTGCATGGAGTTGGATTGGAGGTATTAGTATTGAAGAGGAAGTTGGATTGGATCGTTCTGTTCGTTTATGCTTGTGATGAGTTTAAGGTTGAATTGAAAGAGGTTAGTATCGTGCAGAATTGGCTAAGAATGGATAATTGATCGGTTATGTGATAGAATGTGTTATGTTTGTGTTTTGACGTGTGGTTGGTTAGTTGGTTGGTATGATGATAGTCAAGTGTAATTATGATATATAAGTATATATATATTATGATCGGTTGTTATTTGGTATTGTTGGTTGCCGTGATAATTCTATGGTTTTGAAACTGTTTTGGCTCGGCTAATCTTGCCATAGTCTTTTATGGAGACTGACCAACCTCGGTTTACGTGTCGTGGTTGGCTGGGGTATCGGGTCCCCCAGTCAATCAGGCTTTGCAGATTTAGCGCCAGCAAGGAGGATCCTGATCACCGTCGGTTTGGAGTCGAGAACTCTACTTTTGGTTTGGGACTTTGACTTGGTTGTATGTGTCGTTTTGGTTTTGAACCTTGAAGTGGTCGAACTTGTTGTATTGGTTTTGGTTTTTGGTTGTTGGTTTTGGTTTGTAAATGGTTGTATTTCTCTATGTTAAGATTGATTATGGTTTCAAACTCTGGACAGGTTTTACAGGTTTTTCCGCTGTGCTGCTTTTGATATATTATGTTGGGATATGTTTTGCAAATTTTTATTTCACCCGCCTTATAGTCCTTCGGGACTATGGCACTGTAGTACCTCTGGCACGGGGTGTTACAATAACCATAGTATATAACTATAGAATATATTATAGGATATAACCATAGTATATAACTATATAATATAACCATAAGATATAATCATAATATATAACTATAGAATATAACGATATGATATAACCAAATTGGATATAAGTCATATAACTATAAGATATAATCATTGTATATAACTATATGATATAACCATAGTATATAATGATATGATATAACCAAATTGGATATAACTATAAGATATAATCATAGTATATAACTATTATATAGTATATGACTATAGGATATAACGATATGATATAACCAATTTGGATATAACTATAAGATATATTCATAATATCTAATATAGGATAAAACCATAGTATATAACTATAGAATATAATAAAGGATATAACCATAGTATATAACTATAAGATATAACGATATGATATAACCAAATTGGATATAACAATAAGATATAATCATAGTATATAACTGACGAGGCTAAAGTCGTTATGTCTATCAAAGAATCCCTAAAAACCTAACTAAGTATAGCAGGCAAGTAAGGGTCGAACTCAAGGGAATCAAAAGATCTATCTCTATGTAGGAAAGTAAGTTACCAACTAGGAACTAGGCGGATTGTTGTTTGGTTTGCTAAAACTAATGGATTAAAGCAGAAAATGGTTAAGATTGTTGTAAATATGATTGTGAGGGCCATTCACCTAACAAATATCCACACTTTAGTATGATAGGTTGATCATTGATCATCTCAAGTTCATTCAATTCTATGATTGTTCATATTCCGATCTTATGTATATTAACAGGTCAACCAGCCCTGAAAATACTAACTTTTAAACAATCAAGAAACTATCAAGATTCAATTTAACAGCAGCAGTAAGCATAGGAATTAAGCAGGATACATGCAACACTTAACAACCAGTCAGTATTCAGCATGCAATCAATTCTCTTCACAATAAATATTCACAACCAGTTCCTGTAAATTGTGGTTGCTACTCTAGATAAGGAATTTCAACCAAAAATAACCAAATCCTAGCAATAGAAAATTACTAACATCAACTAGTTGCGCAGGCTAGCGAAATCAGCAAGATTCAATAAAGATAAGTTCAAAGAGAATTAATACAACCCAAAGGAAATAGAACAAGAGTTATAATCTTACAACCAAATCAACTGAAGGCTTCAATCGTCAGGCGAAATGATGGAAACTTAGTTCTTCATAATCTTCTAAAACACAAAACCCTAGAAAGAATAATGAACGATCCCCAAAAGGTTGTTGTTCCAAAAGGTAGATAAAAGCACTCTTAAAACCTAAACTTCCCAAAGATAACAATAATAATCTCTTAAAAATATAATAAACGGAATAAAAGGAAATAAAATAAAATAAACAAAGATCTCGGACGAAATCCCGAAACGCGCCACGCATGGACCCGCGACCGCGGCACTGTTATCCGCGACCGCGGCCTTGTGCTTCGCCGAATGCTTGCTTCTGTTGTCAATCTGCGACCGCGGTTATGAAACCGTGCCCGCGGATTCTTCTCTGTCGCTCTCCTGCGGCTCTCTCCCATCGCGGCACTCCTCGTGGGTCTCCTTGGTAAGCCGCGACTGCGGCACTCTTGCCCGCGCCCGCGGTATCGCTCTGCCGCGACTCCTTCTGCTTCTCGCTCGCGGCCTTCTCCTGTAGTGGCTTCTTGGCCTTCATCTCTTCAATGCTTCAATACTCCACTAAAATCTTCATTTCCACCACTTCTTCTCTACAACTCCATTCTCCTAAAATGTCTTCTAAACCCACACAAATGGTACCTAATATCCTAGTAACAGCTCCTAGTTACGCACTACAAAGTAGAGCGTATCAATAACTATAGGATATAAACATAGTATATCTATATGATATAATATAGGATATAATCCTAGTATATAACTATGGAATATAACTATAAGATATAATCATAGTATATAATTATAGGATATAACCTTAGTATATAACTATAGAATATAACCGTAGTATATGACCATAAGACATAACCAAATTGGATATAACCATAGTTATATGTGATTTTCGAAGGATATAACCATAGTATATAACTATAGGATATAATGATATGATATAACCAAATTGGATATAACTATAAGATATAATCACAATATATAACAATATATAATCACAATATATAACAATAGGATATAAACATAGTATATAACTATATAATATAATATAGGATATAACCATAGTATATAACTATGGAATATAACCAGAAGATATAATCATAGTATATAATTATAGGATATAACCATAGTATATAACTATAGAATATATATAACCGTAGTATATGACCATAAGACATAACCAAATTGGATATAACCATAGTTATATGTGATTTTCGAGAATAATAATAATAAACAGTTAATAGCAAACGAATTAGAGGAGAAACATACATGAATTTTAGATGAATAAAAAAATATTGAAACCTCAAGATACAAACGAATTTATTGTCATGTAACCCTGATTACTTGAAAACGTCTATTACTGTAGTCAAATGCACACAAGTGTACAAATCTACTAGGTATTTAAATTTCCAAATCATATAAAATAGCAGGATAGATACAATGGGATGAATATGTAGTAAATTCATTTTAAATATAAAATAAATTTACTGATTTAAGTAGCGCCCACATTTTTTTTTTCATTTTTTTTTTGGGCGCAACGTAGTGAACTGGATATTTTTTTTATTTTTTTTATAAATCGGCCATGAACCGGATTTTTTAACAATCCGGTTCATTCACTTGGGCGCAACCTGGTTGCGCCCAAGATTAAATCTTTTTTTAAAAAAACCCAGTTTTTGGACGCAACCTGATTGCGCCCAAAAACGGGTGCGCCGCATAAAAAAGCGGGTGCGAATATTCTCCCCGTTAAAGGATTGAGGAATGGAAGGATTTCTTCACCCATATTCTCACAAAATGCAGCCAGAGTGTAGTAAGACTTTTCCTGAAAATTAATATTTCATTCAACATCATGATTTGGAAGTTAGACAGCACATTTCATAATTAGTTAGGGAGTGAAACCTAGGAGAATGCCAGCTGGCAACCCGACAACGTAGTAGCAACCTATGGTGATGTACGCGACGATAGCCTGTCACCCAGCTCCAATCGCGACACCTGGACGAAGCAAAACCACGTCACCAAATGTGAAATTGTTGTGATTTTGTAGCATTGTAACTGTTTTTACCGGAGATGACATGTTGGAGGTTGTTGAGGATTGTGAAAGCAAGCAAGATTGCTAGCTGTGAAGTTAGCTCGACAACAGCTTCACTGCTTGTGAAGAGGTACGAAAACCAATCTTTAGTTGTGAGCACAACAGCAAAGCAAACTACACCAATGGCGATTGAAGTTCCAGAGACGACGAATACAGATATCTTTGCTTCTCTAAAGTTGTCCGCTCCTAATTCGTTTGATACTCTCACACTAGAGATAATACAAAGGTGAGATTCTTTTTAGGATTCTGAAATCACAATTCTGAAGTTATAGAGGTTACCTAATGGCTGCATTGAATCCAATTGCAATCATTGCATCCCATCCTGATATGTTCATGCTGCAAAGGAGTCTTATAATTAGATTACACGTGGAATATGCAGATTAAACATGAAATGGTGAATGGATGTTACCATATGGAGATGGCGTCGACAGGGATCAAAGGGTTGGTTAAACGACCAGTGATGACGATTAGAATCATCAGATACTAGTACTCCAAGCTGCAAAAATGAGCTTCTATTTATAGCATAAAAGTGTTTACAGTAAAGAAGTAATTGGAGTAATTTTGCAGGGTTTACCATAACATGATAGCTGAAGCCAGAGAGAGCTTGACAAAGCCCCACAAGTCAGAAAAAGCAAGACAAGAAAAGTCGGTCCAGGCGCCATCGGAGGTTGTGATGAAGATGTAGAGAAGCTGACCAATGACAATCAGCCACCAGGACGTGTTGAGCACGACAGCGGCTCCAACTAGGCCCCATCCGAAGTTGAGCATGAACAGCCAGCTCAGCAGCGTGTGGAGCACCAGCACAATGGTTGAGACCAATGCCATGACCCACACTTTCCTTTGTGATTGCAAGAACTTTTGTATTGGGAAGTTCACAGCATAAGCAAACAACTAAGGAAGCATCATAGCATTCAAATGGAAGAAATGGATTCTTAGCATTCAACCAAACATTATACCTGGTAGGGTCCATCAATACAAGGGACTGCCAACAGATAGAACATGATTTGCTTCTCTGAGACCTAGAGAGACAGTTGACACATTAAGCTGAAGGCCAGGACATGAAGATATATTGTGAAATACGCAGAGATTAATGGAAAAACCTGAATACATAAACATGGAGTGCATATAATGACAAGATGACGGATTGACGAACCAGTCAAGTATACACAGAAGATGATATTCATGCTTGCAAGTAGTAACCTACAAACAAATAGCATCAAAGTATCAGCAGGGGTTTCCAGAATAAGAGAAGCTTCAATAAACATGAAGAAGAAGTTCATGGCCAATGTGAAAATAAAATATCAAGGTTATAGAAGAGTTACCATGCTAACATATCTTGAGTAATGCATCACATTTCAACCTCTAAGAGAAAACGAAACTCATATGAAGGCCTGCGTAGAATGAACATGAAGAAGTTATGTTGTTGTTATCTTATATACGCTGACATAATCTAAATGTAGGCTGCTCCTCCCCACTGTACTCAGGACATTGACCATCCCTATATAAGATAACAACAACATAGCATATTAAAGCACAAGTGAACTATAACATGGTCCCAAATTCCACCTTGAGGCTGGTTCAAAAAAAAAAACATCTATAAGAGAAGCTTCTGTTAAGATATAAATTGCCATGAAAAAATGCATAGTATTAATAAATAAATCATTGGAATCAAAAGACAAACGTATAAATAATATAATACTGAAATAGAATGGCATTAAAAAGAATAAAAAATAGTAGTAAACTTGACATTAATGCACCACATTTCAAGCTCTAAGCGAAAACTAAACTTGAGGACACTTCTGCTTTCATTTAATCCAAGAAAAACCACATTAATTGTCAATCATTGCACTTCTATATAGTAGTAAACTTGACATTAATAAAATTCCGGTATGGTTACTCTTGAGTGTGAAAGCATGGGCGCGGTGGAGAAGAAACTATCGGAAATAGGGGCCAATTATAAAAGAGCGCGGGTGGAAGAAAGAGGGATAAATGCGGACCAGCTGTTCTTCCATGACCCAGACGGTTTCGTGATCGAGATCTGCAACTGCGACGACAACTCGGTGGTCCCGTTGGTGGGAGAGGCAGTTCGAAGGTGCTCTCGAGTCAACCTGGAACTGGTTCACATCAACAGCAACTACAACAGCTGGCTTAGGCAAGCAAGTAATGTTGTGCTCAGTTGTGTAATGGTCAGGTTGCAATTGTGTTGTTGTGTGAATGAATTCCCCTGAATCCTTTCTTGGAAGAAATTACGGCCCCGATATCCCCCCTTACTTGGACCTCTTCGAATCTTCGCTGCTCAGATTTCTATTTTTCTTGCATTCTCCGAGAATCACACCAGAACCTCCAAAGAAGTGATAATAGTTGTGCACAAGCCCTAAATTAGGGGTGATTTTGTGTACTTTACCTTCACATTTTGCAGTGAAAACTTTTTTGGGCTGATACCTAGCTTAATTTAAGCAAGACCGAATGCAAAAACAAAAAACTCATAATTTCACAAAACGAAATTTGACATGCTGGCTTGAAAGCAACATACCTTCTTCTGATTCTTTTCATAGGCAAATGTAATTGAAATGTGACATGCAGGCTTGAAAGGTCCTACAAGGTAATGCTGGAACCAAATACAGATCAAAGTAAGTTACCGATCAGATTAGCAAACAGATCAATGA
Source organism: Rheum nobile (assembly GCA_027886185.1). Classification (NCBI taxonomy): domain Eukaryota; kingdom Viridiplantae; phylum Streptophyta; class Magnoliopsida; order Caryophyllales; family Polygonaceae; genus Rheum; species Rheum nobile. The sequence continues at coordinate 1,516,099 of WOAB01000167.1, forward strand.
TTTCATATATGTAATATCGTGGTCTGAATGTTACCATGTTGTTCAGCAGGACAACTCAAAATTTAGAAGTATAGATTGAGGACGACCTGCGAAGATGGAAATCACCAGCTGTTCGGCGAATCTGGTGCTCCAGCGGTTATTTACGCCAACAAAAACTAGCGGAGAAATACTAACAGCAAAACATAGCAGAACTTCATACAAGAAAGAAGAATATCAATTTACCGAGTTGATACTAACAAACACAAGACAGAAACGATAACAATAAGGAATGCAGAATCCGAATTTGACCTGGGAAGTTGGCACCCATCAGGGTTCCATCTCAACCTCAAATACCCAGAATTCGGCCTCCCATTACTCTGACAAAGAAACCCTTCATCCACATACGGGCAGGAACCCGGTTGGTAAAGCGGATACCTGTCACTCCCATCTCTCACCCACTTCCCTGTGTACACATTACAACCCTCCAATCTATTACCACTCGCCTCCCTCTCCTCAACTCCCCCCCTGCTTCCTTCGCCCCATTTATATCTGCCGAAATCTGACTAATAGAAGGGCTACTGCGATTGCTGCTTGGCTCAGTACTGGGAGAAATGGGAGCGATCTCGGAACCCTTAACGATGTCGTCAAGCACCGGCTCAGTACTGGGAGCAACTGGGATTCGGGCGTTGACAAAGTCGCTCTGGTTAGGCTGATTAGTGCCTTGATGTGAATGAAGTTCAAATGGAGGAGCAGAGACGGCGGTTTCCGTCGGAGAAGAAGCGCAGAGGGAGAAATGGTCTCTGGAGAGAGAGGGAGGGAGAGAAAGGGCGAGATAGCAAGTGTTGGGGAGAAGCAAGAAGAGAAGGAGAACCAAGGAAACGAAAAGGAAGAGGAAGAAAGGAGGGACTGAGCTTCTCGATCTCGCCAGCACTGCCTATTTATTATCCGCCTCCGCGTTTCCCATCGGACACTAACCCACAGTCAGAGACTGGGGAGACTTTTTTGACTCTGTGGAGACAGAGTAATACATATAAAATCTCACTCTCCTCAAAAACTTACCCAAATTTCATGAAATCGTCATCTCTGCCATACAAAATAAATAATTTTTAGTGTAGCATTTGATACCACTATTAAAAATAGTTATTATTCTAATTTTCTGTTAAAAACAATAATACTACAAATGTTATTTTAATTTTATTCGATGAATAAAAAACTTATATAAATATATTTTTTTCGATGAGGAAATGATCCCAAGTACCAGACATACCTGGTAAATCGAGTGGTGAATGCTTTTGAATGTCAACGAATTTTTTACGAAGAACAATAATGCTTAGGGTGTGTTTGGATAGCTCGTAAATTGCATTATCTTGCATTAAATTGACAATTTAATGCAATTTAATGCATTCTACGAGGGAATCCAAACAGACCCTTAATTTTTGCTTGGCAGTGAAAGGCCAGTTTTAAAAAATTCCTTTTGGCCGAAAAGTTATTACGAAGAAAAACAAAGCTTACTCATGATTGTCGGTGGATGAAGGGCGGAAATTCTTATGATTGGTTTAATTGCCCAAAGGAGTTCAAAGACTCCTAGAAAAATGAAATGATCGAGCTATTTTTATGAGTAACTAACAAAAAAAGTGGTGTGGAACGTTAGCGTTTTGGAATTAGAACTACTTTCTTTATTAAATTAAATGCTTCAACTCGTTTTTAACCGGGTAAAAAATATTACTCTACATTTTTTACACATTTTAGAAATTACATATACATTTACATGGTTGGCCGCGTGCTTTGCACGGATCAAAATATATAATTATTTTTGAAATATACAAATTATAAGTTATTATTAATGGGTATTATTTTTTGGGTTTCATAGTAAAGGGTCTATTTTATTAATGATTTATAATTGTAAAATTTTTGGGCGATTGCAAATAAAATTTAATAGAGTATTTAATTGTATTTGTTAAAAATTGGTTTATTTTAATATTGATGATTTTATGATAATTTTACAAAAGCTTATAAGTTTTGTACTTTCAGTAAGGAGTAGAGATGATATACGATAATTTCATTTTGTTATACAATAAAAGACAGTAAGCGTTGATTTTTTTCCAAGTTCAAATTACAATACGAAATTTTATTAAAAAGACAATAGTTTATTTTATGAAATAAACTAATATAAATTAAAGATGATATACAATAGTTTTAGTTTTATGAAAATAACCTTTTTGCTATTAAATATATACATTTATTAATAAAAGATAACTTTAAACAAGCAAACAAAAACCTTAAAAAAATTGAACAAATTCTACAATTATTTTTTGGGCCCTTTTTATAAAATATGTTACATTTGAATATAAAAAACTACAATTTATTAAATTTACATTTGTTTCATTCCTTAATCTTTATTTCACTGCTTCATATTAAACATCTTTAATACTTTCAAAATGTTTTTATTAACAAAAGAAGTTTGTCTTGTATTGAATCAACACATTTAATGTACACAAATGAAAACTTTCTATTACATATAGATTTCTAAAATGTTCATAACAAAAATTAATAACAGCTTAAACAACCCCCTTCGGAAACGAACTTCCACTTCAATTCAAAATTAAAATCATACTTCTGACCAAAATTATAAAAAATAAAATTGTCTAATTCATAAGTACAATCATAACATTGTATACCTAGCATACTTACATATAAAATTTTAAAAATATCTAATAATATATGTTTGAAATAAAAAAAAACAGTGATTCATATATTACAAACTCATATTCATACCGTACACTATATATACACAAACGGCATGTGCGAAGCACGGGCTTCGATTTCTAGTATATATAAAGTTAGCATTTTAGAGCAATTAATGTGGACAATTAAAGTTTTGAACTTTTTATCAATTTAAAAAATTGAGGTTTTGAGAAAATAATTTTTTTAAATATCTATATCTATATGTAAATAAATCAATTAAAATAGAATTGCATATTTTTTAAATATAATTTAATATTATCCAATTGTTACACCTAAAAGATTAATGATAATGATATTTGTTATAATATAAAATAAAAAAATATACATAATTCGTCAATTATTTAATATAATTCATTTCAAAAATCTATAGAAATTTAACGTAGTTTCATTGGATATTTAAGATTTTGAACAAATTAGTGAACTACAGAACTTTCGGTATATATCAATATCCATATCTATTAGAAAATAAATAAATATTTATAAATGTTACAAAATCAAATAAAAATACCAATGCATTAATTTTTATATAAATCAATATTATTCATCTATTACGCCTAAAGATTAATGGTAATGATAAGTCATGTGTATTGCTCCATCGGCTTCAGAGTGGCGACTTTGGGAAGGGGCGGTAAGTCATGTCATGTGTATTATTGCTTATGGACTCGCCAATCGCCATCGTCCGGACTTGATATATTTCTAACGATCCACTACATCCATTTGCAAAATAAACAATGAAGAGCATATATTTTTCTTTCGTTATACTTATCGTGATTAATATCTCTTAGTTCCATCTTATACAATTTTGAAGTAAAATGATACTTTTTATATGTTGCAATCATATTGAAGAAAAAGAACCACAATAGTATTAATAAAAATTGTATTGATAATTTTATATAACTTTGCATGTCCTTATTTTTTATTTTAATTTAGTTAATCATTTATTATGGAGTATAATCTTACTCAAATATGAGCAACATCCTTTACAAGTTTTACAAAAAACCTTCGATGACAAATTTTCAAATAATAAATAGTTTTAATTGTTTAAAAATATTTATTACAATACTTTTCCAACCAATAAGATTGTGTTCGGCAAAACAAAATTTTTTAAAAGGTTGATGCTTTTTTAAAGGTTTTTTACAAGATTAAGGTTTTTTAGAGATTTTTTTATAACCTTTCAACACTTAATAGAAACCTATTTGAGTGTTTGATGAGATAAAAATTTTTAATATGTTTCAAATAAAAAATACCATAAGGGTTTAAAAAAAAAAAAAAAACACTAGTATAAAATTTTAGATATTTTAGAAATAAAATTATAATAACATTATCAAACCTTCAATAACCTTTCTTTTAAAAGTTCATATTTAACCTCTTCAAAAATTTCTTAAAATCTTAACCTTTTAAAAAACCTTAAATTACCAAACACATAAAAAAATAAATTTTTAATAATACAAACTTCTAATAACATTCTATAACCTGTACCGAACACAACATAAATGTCAATTTTTTATAAAACATAAAACACATATTAAGACCTAGAGTTTGGATCATATACGGAGCACTCTTCCCGTGCGAACGTGCAGAGCATGTACTTTTGGGTCTTATTTGTGCACTTTAACGTCTTATTTATGCACTTTTTCAAAACAAAAAAAAAATCTTTTTCAAATTTTTTTCCAAGCATTTTTCAAAATTTTTACCAAAGTGCACAAATAAAACCTTATAGTACATGTCCGCACGGGAAGAGTGCTCCGCACCGGAACCGCACTCTTAAGACCTATTGGTTATTGAACGAGCGTGTTTGGCGCCAACATAACAGTCAGTCGCTGACGTCAGAGTGCGGGAACACGGAAACTCAAGGCCTGTTTTATCACATCTACGCAATGCTATGTTTTTCTTCAAAAATGGAGAAAAAAAACAAAGAACATCACCAATTCACCATTCATTTTAAAAAGATCTTTTTTTTTACTATTTTCATCTGCTCGCAACCAGGAACATACGAAGTGAAGACGAGTGCAATTTGATAATGAGAACGATGGAAGAAAGGTGGGTGAAGCAGTAGCAGAAGTACAAGTAACCAAAAATCTATGCGAAACCTTTCCATTAAACTTTTGAGAGGGAAAGAGGGGAGGAACAGAGAGAGATTTGGCAGCAGCTACTGCCAATAAGGATCCAATGGACTATTCCATTTCTCATTCTCATCCTCACACATCTCAAATTATCAAAAATCACCTAAAGAATTGAACTTAAAACTTTCCACCATCCCATCCCATCCCATCCCCTTTTTCCTGGCTTATCTCAAGTCCTACCAGTTCAATTACCAAAGGCTATATATGAACCAGAAAAATCACCCCAAAAGAATATGGAAAAGAGAGAGCTCGTCATATAATCGAAAGACGATATTACCAGGCTTCCACATCACAGCCAGCTAGCCAGAGGGAACTTTCAAGAATGGTTGAACCACGGCCCCACTGCACCATTGACATGACCATTTCCGTGAACGCCAACCACCCCATTGGGCACGATGGATGGAGGCAGACCAACAGCCACTGATGGGGCAGCGTTCGGAAGTGCATTCGGGAACAAAGCGTGTGTGTGGGGGAACGTGTGAGGACTCATAACAGCTACAGCTGGATTTCCCTTCTGATGTCGAATGGCATGGATCTGTCTGAGCCCCTCTTCATGGATACGTGCCAACGTCTCCAGCTCCTTCATTGAGAGAGCGTCTAGGCCAGCGCCGTATAAAGGAGCGTGCCTTGACATTTCTTCCTGAAGGGAAGTCTCAAGTGTGTGTATGTATTGCTGCGTTAAGAAGAAGATTTGATTAGGATGCTAATCCCATGTTTTTGCTTTACAAAGTAGGGAGTTTAAAATACTAGTTACGAGCTCGGAATAAGCAACCATGAAAAAGAAATTACCTGGCAGGCTTGCAATTTTGATTCCATTCCATCAATGTATGCCTCACACCTAGCAACTTGCTCCTCCTTCTCCCGCTTCTCTCCTTCAGTCTGCCCGACTGTTTGAGTCAAACGTCGCACTTCATCCTCAAGGGATTGCCGGATTTCCTCTCTGCTGACATTCTCTGTAGCATAACGCTTCAATTCCTCATCAAATCTTTTCCTTGCAGCTTCAGCACTTTTCAATCTTTCAGCAAGTGCATTTTTCTCCTTCACAACTTTCTGTAGAATCATTAGACCATTAACTAAATAAACCAGCTGATCAAGAAATTGGAAGGGAAAAATACTGCAATTATAAGATCCTGATCAAGAAAATTCAAGGGGAAAATAAACCAGCTTCAGCGCTTTTCTCTTTCACAACTTTCTGCCTTTTGACAACCTTACTGAATAGGGGATATTATTACCGCTAAGCCCACACCAAAAAACATGGAATCCTCATTTCAGTTATCCATGCAAATAAACCAAAAATTATCACCGCTAAGCCCACACCAATAAACAAGGACACCCAAAGACCGGATAAGTACAATCAGCCAACTTGTATATTTGAGATGAATGGTTGACCCACTAAACACAAATACCTCTTCTCGTACCATCATACAAAAATCACCAAACTCATTCATCAATTTTACTCTTATGCAACCCTAAGAATACACATGAACCCAAGTCCAAATCCACATTAAACATTTAAACTACAAGGTGTACCGCTGTCTACACTTTATGTTTTTATTGATGGGTAAGAAATAAATCATTTAGTACTGGTAGTAATAACAAATATCATGATTACTGGCAGGGGAAAGAAAGCAATTGCTACCTTCAGCTCATCACGCTTCCTCGACCTTAGTTGAGCTATTTGTACTTCTGCATCATGGAGACGGTCCTGAAGAAGCCTCTTCTCAGATTTCATTTTTGTGATCTCTTCTTCTCTCTCAGAACGAAGCCAATCTAGCTGACTTTCCAATTCTTGCATTTGCTCTGAAAGCTCCTTCTTTTCCCGAGAATGATGGTCCATCTCTGATTTATTTTCAGACTGCTAAATTATCTTTTGTCAGCCAACAACAGTTTTCACTGAGGAACCATAACAAAATATAACATGTAACGGCAGCATGCCCATCTGGTTGATTAAGCATGGCATTTATTATGACATTTGACAACTGACAACAAGGAATAAACCATGCAAAAAAAAAAAAATCATGTTTGATTTTCAAAAAGTCAAAAGATCATAACCTTTAGGCGGGTGTTGGAAGCCTCAGAGTCACTCAACTTCTGCGACAGAAGAGCTATTTCTTTATTAAGACTAGAAACTTCAGCTTTCCTTTCCTCACGTACTCTGACAATTTCATCTTCACAGGCACACAGTTGATGCCAAAGGGCTGCACGATCAACATTTGCAAGTTCAGCAACCTCCCGCATCATGCTCACAACTGGTCCTATAATTTCTTGCTCCTCTGAAACAAGTAGTACTAGAACATCCAGATCAAAATCTACTTCTTGATCGTTATTAGTACTACTAGTGGCACGATGAACAAGCCTCTTCAGCATCCTTCCTCGATAAGAATCATCAGCATACCATTTAAAGAGTATTGTGTAAAGAAGCTTTACAAAGCTCTTTACATGAGGGTTCCTGGAGAGTGCCAGTGTTTCTGCAAGACCAAGAAGAGCTGCAAAATCATCTTGTAAAGCTCTAACATTGTCAGCGCTTTCTCCTTCTTCTACCACATCAGGTTGCTGCGAAACTTCAGCAAACAGTTGGGCATCAAAGTTGACTCTCATAACATGACGTCTCTCCAGGACCATGGCTACTGCTGGAGCTGATATGGCCCCTCGAGACACGGCTCTTTCAAAGGTCTGTGCTGCGTCAACTGCGAGACAAGCTATAGATAACATCTCGATCAATATGTAGATATCAGAGAAATGATGACTGATTAGGAATGATTGATCGTCCACTGCATAAACCCCTTCGGATGGAGGGCTATTATTTCCATGAAAGAAGAGGCTATTCGTTGACCGACAATTATCATTGCATAAACCATCAGAATCAATACTTCTCAGTATAGCATCAGAAACATCTGCCCAACTATGTACAGTCCTACTCACAAAATCAAGAACACAGGGAGAAACTTCAGCTCCCAGCTGCTTTAGCCTCATCCTGACATACCTAACCTGCAGAAGAAAACCACACAAATCAGGTTGAAGTAAAAGGCAGCCTAAGAAGAACCAAATAAACAGAAAACATTCTCTACACATAATTAAGTGCATACGGATTCTTCAAGACGCTGGCATTGAATTGCAGCTTTCAAGATGAAATTTATTGTCGCAGCAAGTGGTTCATCATTTGAATTTGCCAGAAGTTCAAAAGACTGAAATAAGACACGCTCCCAAACTTCACTACTGCACTCTAACTGACTCAGAGCACCAAAAACCTGTAAGATTTTCAAGTTAAAAAGAAACAGATATTAAGTCGAGAGAGAAAGAGATCGTCAACAAAAAGTGTAAAGTATGTACTTACCCAACATAACAATAGGTTAGCACATAATGCTAGATTGAGTACAATCAAGTGACAAAACATATCAAGAGAAGAAAGAACTTTAAGGAGAGTCTTACAGGTAATCTTAATTCAGGTTCCGCTTCAGGCTTCTGAAGTCTCTCCATAAGAGTAGCAGCTACAAGTGGATGCTCAGAAATCTCGACCAATTTGGGTACTAAAGCAACTATATCTGGTTGCAAATGCTTTGGAGCTTTGTCCAACACAACAGCAATCTTTTGTGCAGATTGAGGCCTACGTCTAGGCTCTGGACAACGTTGAGGCACAGCACCATCTAGTGCACGCAGCGAATTGACTATCAGTCCTAAAAGCTCCTCGGACTGCTCAGGACACTTAGTCTGGAGAAGTGAAAAAGGTTAAGTCTTTCACGTTCAAACAACATACACTAAGCCAAGTCCACCTAAAAAAATTTACCTTTGACCGAAGAGAACCATTTCCACAGGAGCCCTGAGCTGAGGGTTCAGGTGGACTGACAGGTTGTCCAGGCACAGCCCTATCCTGAATAGCAGATCTGCTTGTGCCTGTGCTCTGGACAGCAGAGTCATTGGAGCATTCACCTACGCCAGAATTCAATCGCTCAAACAAAGGAAGAGGCATAGGCTCTGCTGCTCCATCATCCTTATCACATTGCACGGGACTTGTAGATCCACTAACCTCTGGGGAAGTTTTAGCATCAATAGAATCATCATTGCAGCTTTCTTCTGAAGGTTGGCAACACTCAACCATTATATCCAAAAGTAGATCAACAATTGCCTGCTGAAGGACTTTCACTCCCATCAACAAATTCATCAAGCTGGGGGAAGATTCCTCAGCCTCACCAACCTTCTTCCCATCATTACTATTGGAGATCTTAGTTGGAAGAAGCAAACGTTTTACTTTAGCAGGATCATCAAGATACACACGAAGGCCAGTCAGGAAACCAGCTATGGCCCCAGCATCCATCAAAAGCTTCTCTCTCAAAGTTACCTGTGGCTGAGAACAATTTTCCCCATATGTTAGATGAAATCCTGCCCTGGACAGCAAGTTCCTAAATATATCTTCCTCGTCACCACTAATGCCATCACTGTCATCAGAGTCCAAAAGTTCATCAGGGTCAGTTGTCAGAGCATCTTGATCATCTTCAGATGCTAAAACCTGATAAAAATGAAGTCATCAGTAATATATCACTAGAGAGTAGAGACAAAGGGAAAAGGCAAAGCAGAGAACATAGTAGGTAGCAAGTCGATGGTGAAAGACAAAAAACATGTAATAGACACAACTCATCACCATTCCCTGATCGTGATCTCTCCTTATAAGGATATGAAAAGACCAAAGGGGGGAAAGAAAGAGCAAATCATGACACGTGACTTTATGAAGAGCAATCAACATTCTGGTCCACACAAAAAGGGAAAGAGCAGGCATACAATGTTAAGGTACAAGGACATAACAAAACACAAACAAATCCAATGATGATCATAGGACATCTGAGCCAAAAAAAATGCAAAACTGGAAGAATTTTTTCACAAAGTGCAACAACTGAAACAGTTGTGCTTCTTCAGGGGGGGGAAGGGTAATAAAGCAATCAAGCCCCATCATCAAAGACCGAGAAAGGAAAACATGTTAGACAGGAAAAGGGTCAAAAGGATCCATAATTTGCACAAGAAAATTATGTTAGCAATCAAAGAAGAGAAAATGGAAGTGAATAACATGTAAATACACCCTCTCAGTTCATGTATGTTATATTCATGTATGTTAGACAGCCTTGCGTAAATAACATGTAAATGCAAGAGAGTAGATGTTACAATGATCTATAATTTATAGAAAATAAGTGAGATTATAGGTCCTTGAACCATGTGAAGACATTTCAGAATTTTGAGCAGAAACTTAAGGTACCGAGCTTAATTTTTTTGCTGGATAGAAAAATCCAGAAGTACAAAGATTCAGAGACACCACATAATTAAACATCTCTAATTCTCCCATGCATTTTAGCCTTAGGTCACTTGTGCCTAACACATAAACATATAGGTCCTTGAACCATGTGAAGACATTATTCTCAGAATTTTGAGCAGTTACTGAGCTTAATTTTTTTGTTAGTTAGAAAAATCCAGAAGTACAAAGATTGAGAGACACCACATAATTTCACATAATTCTCCCATGCACTTTAGCCTTAGGTCACTTGTGCCTAACACTTAAACATATAGATCCTTTTAGTGGACACAAATCAGAGATTACTTCCTAGTCTTCAAAAAAAAATCCCAGCTTATAACAAGGGAGAAGGCGGCCAAAAGTTCTATGAGGGCAGGAGAGAACATTAGACTGGAAGGCTAATCTAAGTGATCAGAATTTTATAAAAAAAACATAGTGACCAGAAAAGTAAACTTATGCCTGAATGGATATGAGAAACAGCAATATATCTCTCTGTTGATGGCTCCAAAATACCAAAAAATCTCATCCAACAGTTAATCAATTTCATTTCAAACAAACTTTTCCTATTTTCTGAATTAATTACAAGTGGTTTCTCATCATTAACTCCTGTCTTTTCCCTTAAAAGCTAATGGATAATCTTCTGTTTTATATTACTTGGAGCAAGCTTCCATTAGTAACAGGGGTATGGCATAGATCTATGCTTCCAAGTTCATACAAAACACAAGGTCATAAATTCATGCAGTATTCACCATATCATCTTAAATGGCTGCATATGGTGGTGGTAAGACAGGCATAAGGGTGCATAAGAAGAGGTTCTGAGGACCCAATTCACTGAGACAGGGAAAGCTAATAAACAAAATTGACCTGACTGCAATATTAAGCATATATCAGCAGTTTGATTACAGCCTATTAGACTAACCTCCAGGTCAGAGAACTCAAACCATGGGCAGCAATCCAAGATTTCACAAGCAAAAACAACAGTATCTCGCACAAGAAATCCTCCATCAGGCTCTAGCATATCTGAGACCTTCATAAACTGAAGAACAGAATTGTTCCATGTTTTTGTACAAATCGAGGACTCTTTCCAGACAGTCTTAGCAGGATTCTTTTGATTCATCACAGCCATTCGGTATCTGACCCAAAAGTTTTTATCAGGATCACTTCCAGCTGCTTGATCACTCTCAAGATAAATACAGATGGTATCAAAAGATTCATAGACACCTACGCCATCGATGGAAAACCACTAATTAGAAATGACATATACAAGGGTCAGGGCTTCAGAATACAATGCATGAAGAATATAAACACATTTACGCACCTATGCGCAGCTCACATCCACCAGCTTGAAAGAACTTGCTGAAAATCTTCCGTGTTTCCATTATTTCCTTGAAAGACAAGAAGTTCTCCACTTTCCATGTAAACGAGCTCTTCTTTGTTGTGACATCAGCATCTGAATCATGCTCAGTTATGTCCTCCATTGTAGAGGACTCTTTCAAAATAAGAACCTCCGCAGAGAATATAACAGTATCTTGCACGAGGAAACCAGAGTCTTGATCAAATAGGCTAGTGAGTGTCACGAATTCACGCCAGCCCCAGTCTTTAGCTGCTTTAGAGTAGCGATTCTGAGATTCCTTACTCACAGATTTTTCTTCCATCTTCTGGTTAACGACTGATAACCTATGACTAACAAAACAGCTCCAGTCACTAGAGGTATTTCTTGAGTCAGTGACCTCAAGAAACACAGAGAGGTGACAAGGTGGCTGAGACTGTCCTGTACCAACAAAATTGGCAGTCAATTATGCAACATTAAAAGCATAATAAGAGAGGTGTTCATTCAGACAAGACAAATATGTCATTAAATGCAAAGTGCATATACCTCGGGGATAGACAATGAGACGGCAATCACGATTACCAATCTGAAACCTCCTGCTTTTGATGCAAAGACCGGTAATTTTCCTCTTCTTCAAGATGTCTTTCAACTTAGTGAAGTTCTCAATTCTCCAAGTGAATTTCCCACTATGCCCATCAGACTTCCTAGCCCCACTTCCGCTCCTCACCCCAAGCAAACCTCCATTTTTTGAGAAGTTACTGAACTCCTTAATAACATGAAAGGAAGTGCTAAAGATGGCTGTGTCATCAACCAAATATCCAGCTTCCAGCCCTATAAAATCAGACATTTTCATGTAATCGTTCCAGCCAAGGCTCGTGTTATCCCCACTTTTATTATCTGCAGCAAACCTCCCATAGGAATCCCTGTGCATATGGTTTAACCCAGGCTTCTGATTCAATACAGACATTCTGAACAAACACCAGCAGCTCCTATCAGAAATTAACATAATGTTCTTCTCAGTATCCTTACTCTCCAAACACATGGACAAGTGATCTTCGGCATTCACTGAACTCTGATACACACTTATCCTTAGGTTACAATCCCCTGCGGGGAAAACTGGGCTCATTATCTTCTGTGTCTTGATCATTTCCTTGAACAAAGTGAAGTTATGGACCTTCCACGTAAACTTCCCACTTAATACATCTGAAACGGGCCCATTGACAACCCCGGAGCTTGCCCCTCCTACCCCGTGTGGCACCTCATTGTTATCCCTACTGAAATTCACGCTCTCGTTGAGTATCAAAATATCAGCCATAATCAGTATGGAATCACTGTTATTAACCAAGAACCCACCCTTAGAGTCAAGTATTGCGGATGAGGGCGTGAAATCACACCACCCATGGGATTTCTTCTTGTGGGAAAACCTATGCCAGGAATCCCGATGAATGGTCTTCGAATCATCACTCAGGTTAACCAGCGACAATCTATAACTAGTAAAACAGTCCCATTTCGATGAATTGGTACCCCTTGGGTCCATAATCTGGAGGTAGATTGAGATATAACCAGGGAGAGCTTGGGTATCACCTTTAGGGTAAACAAGGAGTCTGCAGTCGAAGCCTCCCACTTCAAAATACTTACTCCACAGCGCGCGAGCTTTTATCCTCGGAAAGTTGGTCACCGTCCAGCGGCACACGGCCGAGAAGTCGCCGCGGCGCTCCACCACGATTGACTCCTGGCCGCCGGTCGACGTCGAAGGCACAGCCGGATCCTCCGAAGCCGCCGGAACCATCACGAAGGGTGGCGGCGGGGGCGACTGCGACGCCGCCGACGACATTGAGGCCCTCGCGGATTGGAGGTGGTGGTCGGCGGCGTCGGCGGAGGCGGGGGAGGAGAGAGTGACGGCCTCCAATGGGGACGACGATTGTTGTGCTTTCATCTGTTTCTCCGTTTTGTGATTAGGTTTAGGTCTTCTTCCTCTTCTTCTACTTTCTCTCTCCTTCTCCCAGGCCTCTCTTTCTCTCTCTGGATTTCTCTGTAAAGTGGGCATATTTATCACTCATCCCCCACGCACGTATGATGCCCTCTCTCATCCATTCTCTTCCTCCCACGTAACCTTTTATAATTTTCTCGATATTAATCATCATAAATCACAAATATGAAGAAATAATATTACGCCCTCCTATTTTATTTTTATCTATCACTGCTAAGTGCTAATGCACTGTGCATATTTATTAATATTTCGTTATATTTATTAATAAAACTAAACATATTGTTAATTGATAAGGATTAAAAATAGTAATATTCTTAGTCATTATGCAACGATTTACCTTTAATCATACAATTTTGTGATTTATTGTTTAAAGAAAATGAATTGTTAATATTTAGCAAATCTTTTAGATCATGGAAAAAATAAAGTTTACTTCTCAATAAATAAAATGTTTATTTTTTTATAAAGACAGTTAAAGTTATTCAAATTAGTAAAGGAATTTACATATTTAGGTTTCACTTTCACAAAAAATGATGATATGATAATATGTAGTCGATTCCAAATTCATGAAACAACAACTTATATGCATTAAGCAGTATTAATAAGAAAGTAATGTATTCAAGTTTTTTTATTTTAGTTGATAAGCGTAATGTTATGTGATTACGAGATCACTAGTTTATATTTTCCTTAAAAAATGAGATGTAATATATATATTAAATACTATAAAAGTTACTATTGTTGAAGCTATAAAATTAATTGTGAACCTCCAAGAACCAAAGACACTATAAATATATATAATCATCATCAAAGATACATCCGTGATCAAATAGGTTTAGATTACCCAATTGTAGAAGTTTACATAGTGATCGGAGTAAAGGGAAAAGCCACTTCACTAATCAATATAAAAGTTATTAGTAATAGTATTGTGATTCAACCAAGTCGTGTTAATATATGACTAGTATAATCATATAGGATAAAACTGACTCCCAAAAAAAAATCATATAGGGTAGTTAACATGAAGTCACACATCCTCCTAGTAACTAACTAATTTCATGAATGCAAACTAAACCCTAAAGGAAATGTTGTTAAACATACCACAACTTTTTATTATTCACATCTATTATATGTATATGGAATACATATTCATACAAAAATTTATTTATTAAGTTTTCATAAAATATGAAAAACATAATATGTGGAAAGCGTATACGTATCTACGTGCATTAGTAAGACATATGTGTATGCATATCCATTGCACATGCGCGTATACGTGTGTATGCGCATTGCGTATGCTTATATGTGTATGCGTCATGCGTAGACATATGAAAAGATCTAAAAATATTGAACATTAAACATACATGCATGTACAATAAATAAGAATGTGCAAATATTTTTTTTTAAAAAATTGTTTAAATATTTTTGTCGTTGTGATGTCTTGCTCTATATATAAGCATCAAGTCTCATAATGGATTATACATAGCAAAATTTCTCAAATTTCTTCTTCTTCATGATACATATCACTATGAACCCTAGTGATAATGATTATTTTGAAAAAGAAATCGATAGTTTACTAAGCTTATACCATTATACAACTTCATAATAAGATTAATTACTTAAATTACATATAATATAAATAGCTTGATAGATTATTATATATTTAATAAACTTTTGTATTTTAAGTTGTAACTTGTAACCAGATCACCATTTAAAATTTTCATTATTGTTTTTAGATAATTAAGTCTACTAATGGTTATACTATTACACATTTTTTATGATGAGATTAGTTGCTTAGATTACACATAGTATAGATAGTTTGATAGATTATTTTACATTTAATAAAGGTTTAGTATGTTATGTTGTAACTTGTAATAAAATCATTTAAATTTTCAGAAATGTTAAATTTACAAATTATTTTTTATATGACTACGCATGGTGCATACTGTTAAAGTTCGGTGGTCCGATAAATGTGGTGACATGTTAGTATGTGTCCGTTAAAGCCTAATGCATAAGCCTAGCTAGTGATGCTCCATCCTAAAACCAATTGACATTAAGATGAGTAATCCATTAAGTTTATATACTAGGCTTTTTACGTCAAAACTTTCCAATATGGGATAACTTTATTCTCCACGCGCCTCCTCAAGTGCAACTGCCTGGACCAGTTGACACTTGACAACATGCCTTAAGGACGACAAGCCAAATGGGTTAGCCCATGTCACGCCCTCCATGAGGGCTAAGCCCAAACAATGTTTTAAGACCGA
Source organism: Rheum nobile (assembly GCA_027886185.1). NCBI lineage: Eukaryota > Viridiplantae > Streptophyta > Magnoliopsida > Caryophyllales > Polygonaceae > Rheum > Rheum nobile. Next base: position 1,531,796 of record WOAB01000167.1, read on the forward strand.
CAAGCCAAACGAGCTAGCCCATATCATGCCATCATGGTGAGTTAAGCTCAGATAAATCAGGAAACGAACTCAAAACCCACTATATTACCATGTTAAAGTCCGGTTGGTCGATAAACGTGGTGGCGTGTCAGTTCGTACGCACATGCGCGTTAAAGCCCAACGCACAAGCCCAGTGAGGTTCCATCTTAAAACTAATTGACAATATATATGAGGAGTAATCCATTAAGCTTATATAATAAGCCTTTTAGTCTCGACTTTTCAATGTAGCATAACTTTATTCTCCACACATACATACGTATACGCATGCTGAAATACCCCAAATAAGTTGATAATGGCAAAGTGGTAAATTAATTATGAGATTTTGATAAAAGGGAGAGAAATGGAATTTTGGGATTAAAATCCCTAAAACACATTCTCGGTTGTCTCTCTCTCCCGTGCGATTCTTCAACCGAGCAGCTGCTCCCTTCTCTTCCCCGGCGATTCCGACTCCCTCCCCTGTGCCCACCCGAAGTCGCTCTCCCTCCGGCGAGCTCGACCCAGACCGGATCGCCGCCGTTCGTCCGTCTCCTCTGCTGTCCGCTAATGTTTGTTGCCCCGTCTGCGACATATCAGGAGAATGGTAATAACGTTTTTCTCACTTATTCTTTTGGTCTGAAATTTTGAGGAGGTAAACTAGACTCGTATATCTAACTCCTTGAGTTGGAATCATCGCATTCAGAGTCCTGAGCAGGGAGAACGAATTTTTACAAGTCGGAGCCGCTGTTGGTGATCTGCTGCATGCTGTTGCTGTTCTGCTGAAGTTCTGCAGCGATTCCGGCGACGTGGTGCTCAATTCCGGCGAGGACAGTGGTTGACAACAAGGTAAGATCGATGTATGTGTGAGGGTTTACCTCCAATCTGAATTTTCGGGTTGATTTGTGTTGTTGATGAATTGTGGTTGATTGTTGTTGTTGTCCCGTGGGGACTGAATTTCTTTGCTGAATTTTGGGGTCGTTTTGGCTGATGTGTGTAGTTGGGAGTTGGACTGAGATTGGGTTGATTTTGGGGTGTGATTTGCCTAATTAATTAAGGGTTTGATTTTAGGGTTTAAATTAGGGGTTTGTTGGTTGTGGATTGGTATGAGTTAATTAACGTCAGGGTTTTGCTCGGATTGATTTCGCAGGTTCGTTCGAGTGGTTTGGAGACCTCTGGGGTCGTTGCGGTTCGACTTGAGGCAAGAGGATTCTTGCTAACTTTATATTTTTATAAATTGTGTTATGCCCAGTTTATTTCATAATTAAGTTTACCGTTGCTTGGTTGAATATGGGTATGTGCGTGTGATATGATTTGTCTTGTATCGTATTTGATTAAATGTTGACGTGGTAGTCAATTGTGACTAAATGTATTGATTGTTGTTGATAGTGTCTATTGACACGTGTGTGTGTGTGTGTTGGATCGTGTGGGTGTGTTGGATTGAATGTGTGTGTGTGTGTGGATCGTATGTGTGTGTTGGATTGAATGTGTGTGTGCGTGTGTTGGATTGTGTGTGCGTGAATGTGTGGGTACATTAGTAATTGTCCCGTGTTGTAGATGGACTGATATGGTTTGATAGGATTATTGATTTTAAAGTTACATGGGTGAATATATATATATGTGATATTGTGTGATGATGTGTGTGTGAGGATAAGTGATATTGTGTGATGATGTGTGTGTGATGATATGTGATAATGTGTGATGAGGTGTGGTTATGTGATTTTGACTGTCGTCGTGTTATTTGATTGGTTGGTATGGTGATGGATAGTTGGTTTGGTGTTGTGAATTGTCTCACCGAGAGATGTGGTGGTGGAGACGGAGATGTTGTGAATTGTCTCACCTGGTGATGTGGTGGTTGAGACGAAGATGTTGTGAATTGTCTCACCCGATGATGTGGTGGTTGAGACGAAGATGTTGTGAATTGTCTCACCCGATGATGTGGTGGTTGAGACGGAGATGTTGTGAATTGTCTCACCGAGTGATGTGGTGGTTGAGACGGAGATGTTGTGAATTGTCTCACCCGATGATGTGGTGGTTGAGACGGAGATGTTGTGAATGGTCCCACCCGGTGATGTGGTGGTGGAGACGGAGGTGTTGTGATGTGTTAATTATGTGTAATGGTTGCTTGAGTACTTGATTAAGTGATTATGCGTTGAATATTGGTTGTGTGCTCGGTTATGGATTGTGTGTTGATTATTGGTTGTGTGTGTATATTGGTTGTGTGTTGAATAGTGGTTGTGTACTTGATTATTGGTTGGGTGCTCGGTTATGGGTTGTGTGTTGATTATTAGTTGTGTACTTGATTAAGTAGTTGTGTGATGATATTGACGGTGTGTTTGGTTATTGGTTTTATGTTGGATATTGATTGTTGGCTAGTTGACTTGTTAAATATTATCTATTTTAGCTATGGTGATGTGGATTTATGTTGGTGGGGTTGTTGGTGACAGCTAGTGGATTATGAAGGTCGGTTGTGTGGATTGAGTGTGAAGGATGGTTTCCCATCTTGAGGGTGTGGGTTAACATGGTTTGAAATTAAATGCATGAGTTGGGTTTGAATGTATGAATTGGTCGTTATTTTGGTTATGATTGTATTATGTAATGATTCTCGTTGATGCTTATGTGTTTGTTGATGTGAAGGTTAATTGATTTTGTTGTGTTAGTGCAGTAGTGAGTTCAGTATTATTGGTTAGCTTTGGTTGTAAGTCAGTAGTAAGAGATATGTATGTGCATAGAGTTGTTGATTGAGATATTAGTAATAGAGAGAAGGATGGATTGGACGTGTCAGTGAAGTTGGATTGGATCGTTTTACTCGTTTATGCTTGTGATGAGTTTGAGGATGGATTGATTGAGGTTAGTATAGTGAAGAGTTGGATAATGATGTGTAATGAATGGTATGTGATAGTGTGTGTATATGTTTTGACGTGTGGTTGGCATTGGTTGGTTGATATGATTAAGTATAGTTATGATATTATATATTGTGTGGCGTGTTGTCGTTGTTGTGAATTGATTGGTGATATATGTATGTGTTTTGAACTGTTTTGGCTTGAGAAATCTTGCCATAGTCTTTCAAAAGACTGACCAACCTCGATTTACGTGTCGTGGTTGGCTGGGGTATCGGGTCCCCCAGTCAATCAGGCTTTGCAGATTTAGCGCCAGCAAGGAGGATCCTGATCACCGTCGGTTTTGGAGTCGAGAACTCTACTTTTGGTTGGAGACTTTGACTTGATTGAACGTGTCGTTTTGGTTTTGGACCTTGTATGGGTCGAACTTGTTGTATTGGTTTTTTGTTTATAAAGTGTTGTATTTTCGGTATGTTAAGTTTGATTGTGGTTTCAAACTCTGGACATGTTTTACAGGTTGTACAAGTTTTTCCGCTGTGTTGCTTTTGATATTTATAATTTATATGGGTTATGTTTCGCAAATTTTTATTTCACCCGCCTTATAGTCTTTCGGGACTATGGCACTGTAGCACCTCTGGCCTGGGGTGTTACAGAAGTTGGTATCAGAGCTCTTTTCAAAAATGTTTTCTTTCAGAGTTTTCAACTTGAGAATTTCTATACGTTGTTGTTGTGAACGATCGTGTGATCAGGAACCCTTGCTGTCAACCTGTAGTGAGTTGTGTTGGTAAGTAAGTATTGGTTGTTTGTGATGTTCTATGCTAATGTTTATATGTTGAGTATTGATGATTAATTTCATATGCGATGGTTAATGTTGTTAAGTAAATTTAAATGGTGCGTTCCCTGGTAAGTGGGACGTGCTAGAGATTGAAAAGGTATGAGTATGGTAGAGGATGAGGCCGTTGGGCTTATCGTCAAGAGGTTGAGTCTGGTAACTGATGATAAGGTATGAAGAAGTTGTATGCTGCTATAGTTGTCAAGAATGAGAAGGCAGTTAGAGCACTTTCAGATATGGTTGTGTTCCGAGTTGGAATCTCGATGGTGAGACTCAGTTGTGCAACCATTGAGCAGTATGTTGATGAGTGTTTGATTATGGAAACTGCTATAGATGTTTCTGATCAGATTATTGATGCTTGAGGTAGTAAGGAACAGAGAACTCAGTTGCATCTGAAAAAGTAGGATTTTTCGACAATGGGTTCGGCTGAGTTGAGGAACAGAATGTGCGTATGACTGCAGGAAGACGATAGTTATTGTAACAACAGATAAGGGTTTAGTGCACGTGTTTGAGGGTTATGATCCTAATTACTCTGACAGAATTGTTGTGCGGCGACAGCTGTAAAATTGTTAAGGAAAGGTTATGTCGGTTATCTGTGTATGACTGAGAATTTTGAATGGGACATGTTATGTCAGGAAAGAGTTTCGAAGAACTCAGGAAGAGTTGATTAATGTGTCAGTGTTAGTTATACCGCAGGGAACAGAAAGGTTGTTATCTAAAGTGATGTGTCTGAGCAGGGTCTGGGTTGCGTTTTGATGCAGAATGGGAATGTCATTGCGTATGCTTTTCGTCAGTTCAAATTGTATAAGAGAGAGTTGAACATGAGATACAGATGGTTGCCAGAAGTGATTGAGGATTATGGAAAAGATATTGTGTATCAATCAGAAAGGGGTACCGTGGTTGCTGATGCTTTGTGTAGGAAGTCGACTCTCGAGCATGTGGTTACTTGTCAAACAGTTCAGTCGGGATTGCAACAAGAGTTGGTGAATGGGGAAAGTGAAATTGATTTGGGAAAGAGAGAACACAGCTGAATGCGATGGAAGTTAAGTAAGATATGCATTGATATTGCTCAGGAAAGGGTGTTCGGATTTTTGTTCAGGAAGATGGAGTATTGTGATTTCAGATCGGTTATGTGTGTCAGCTGAGAAAGAGATTAGAGAATGGATTCTCAATGAAGGTTATTCTTCGGCAAGTCCTGTATATTCTGGAATCAGTTATGCGAGACAGTTATCCGAACCTGTTTGATCTAGTTTCGAGGACGAAACTCTTATAAGGAGGGGAGAATGAAATACCCCAAATAAGTTGATAATGGCAAAGTGGTAAATTAATTATGGAATTTTGATAAAAGGGAGAGAAATGGAATTTTGGGATTAAAATCCCTAAAACACATTCTCGGTTGTCTCTCTCTCCCGTGCGATTCTTCAACCGAGCAGCTGCTCCCTTCTCTTCCCCGGCGATTCCGACTCCCTCCCCTGTGCCCACCCGAAGTCGCTCTCCCTCCGGCGAGCTCGACCCAGACCGGATCGCCGCCGTTCGTCCGTCTCCTCTGCTGTCCGCTGATGTTTGTTGCCCCGTCTGCGACATCTCAGGAGAATGGTAATAACGTTTTGCTCACTTATTATTTTGGTCTGAAATTTTGAGGAGGTAAACTAGACTCGTATATCTAACTCTTCGAGTTGGAATCATCGAATTCGGAGTCCTGAGCAGGGAGAACGAATTTTTACAAGTCGGAGCCGCTGTTGGTGATCTGCTGTGTGCTGTTGCTGTTCTGCTGAAGTTCTGCAGCGATTCCGGCGACGTGGTGCTCAATTCCGGCGAGGACAGTGGTTGACAACAAGGTAAGATCGAAGTATGTGTGAGGGTTTACCTCCAATCTGAATTTTCGGGTTGATTTGTGTTGTTGATGAATTGTGGTTGATTGTTGTTGTTGTCCTGTGGGGACTGAATTTCTTTGCTGAATTTTGGGGTCGTTTTGGCTGATGTGTGTAGTTGGGAGTTGGACTGAGATTGGGTTGATTTTGGGGTGTGATTTGCCTAATTAATTAAGGGTTTGATTTTAGGGTTTAAATTGGGGGTTTGTTGGTTGTGGATTGGTATGAGTTAATTAACGTCAGGGTTTTGCTCGGATTGATTTCGCAGGTTCGTTCGAGTGGTTTGGAGACCTCTGGGGTCATTGCGGTTCGACTTGAGGCAAGAGGATTCTTGCTAACTTTATATTTTTATAAATTGTGTTATGCCCAGTTTATTTCATAATTAAGTTTACCGTTGCTTGGTTGAATATGGGTATGTGCGTGTGATATGATTTGTCTTGTATCGTATTTGATTAAATGTTGACGTGGTAGTCAATTGTGACTAAATGTGATTGATTGTTGTTGATAGTGTCTGTTGACACGTGTGTGTGTGTGTTGGATCGTGTGGGTGTGTTGGATTGTATGTGTGTGTGTGTGTGTGTGGATCGTATGTGTGTGTTGGATTGAATGTGTGTGTGCGTGTGTTGGATTGTGTGTGCGTGAATGTGTGGGTACATTAGTAATTGTCCCGTGTTGTAGATGGTCTGATGTGGTTTGATAGGATTATTGATTTTAAAGTTATTTGGGTGAATATATATATATATATGTGTGTGTGTGTGATATTGTGTGATGATGTGTGTGTGAGGATAAGTGATATTGTGTGATGATGTGTGTGTGATGATATGTGATAATGTGTGATGAGGTGTGGTTATGTGATTTTGACTGTCGTCTTGTTATTTGATTGGTTGGTGTGGTGATGGATAGTTGGTTTGGTGTTGTGAATTGTCTCACCGAGAGATGTGGTGGTGGAGACGGAGATGTTGTGAATTGTCTCACCCGGTGATGTGGTGGTTGAGACGGAGATGTTGTGAATTGTCTCACCCGGTGATGTGGTGGTTGAGACGGAGATGTTGTGAATTGTCTCACCCGGTGATGTGGTGGTTGAGACGGAAATGTTGTGAATTGTCTCACCGAGTGATGTGGTGGTGGAGACGGAGATGTTGTGAATTGTCTCACCCGGTGATGTGGTGGTTGAGACGGAGATGTTATGAATGGTCCCACCCGGTGATATGGTGGTGGAGACGGAGGTGTTGTGATGTGTTAATTATGTGTAATGGTTGCTTGAGTACTTGATTAAGTGACTATGCGTTGAATATTGGTTGTGTGCTCGGTTATGGATTGTGTGTTGATTATTGGTTGTGTGTTGAATAGTGGTTGTGTACTTGATTATTGGTTGGGTGCTCGGTTATGGGTTGTGTGTTGATTATTAGTTGTGTACTTGATTAAGTAGTTGTGTGATGATATTGACGGTGTGTTTGGTTATTGGTTTTATGTTGGATATTGATTGTTGGCTAGTTGACTTGTTAAATATTATCTATTTTAGCTATGGTGATGTGGATTTATGTTGGTGGGGTTGTTGGTGACAGCTAGTGGATTATGAAGGTCGGTTGTGTGGATTGAGTGTGAAGGATGGTTTCCCATCTTGAGGGTGTGGGTTAACATGGTTTGAAATTAAATGCATGAGTTGGGTTTGAATGTATGAATTGGTCGTTATTTTGGTTATGATTGTATTATGTAATGATTCTCGTTGATGCTTATGTGTTTGTTGATGTGAAGGTTAATTGATTTTGTTGTGTTAGTGCAGTAGTGAGTTCAGTATAATTGGTTAGCTTTGGTTGTAAGTCAGTAGTAAGAGATGTGTATGTGCATAGAGTTGTTGATTGAGGTATTAATAATAGAGAGAAGGATGGATTGGACGTGTCAGTGAAGTTGGATTGGATCGTTTTACTCGTTTATGCTTGTGATGAGTTTGAGGATGGATTGATTGAGGTTAGTATAGTGAAGAGTTGGATAAGGATGTGTAATGAATGGTATGTGATAGTGTGTGTATATGTTTTGACGTGTGGTTGGCATTGGTTGGTTGATATGATTAAGTTTAGTTATGATATTATATATTGTGTGGCGTGTTGTCGTTGTTGTGAATTGATTGGTGATATATGTATGTGTTTTGAACTGTTTTGGCTTGAGAAATCTTGCCATAGTCTTTCAAAAGACTGACCAACCTCGGTTTACGTGCCGTGGTTGGCTGGGGTATCGAGTCCCCCAGTCAATCAGGCTTTGCAGATTTAGCGCCAGCAAGGAGGATCCTGATCACCGTCGGTTTTGGAGTCGAGAACTCTACTTTTGGTTGGAGACTTTGACTTGATTGAACGTGTCGTTTTGGTTTTGGACCTTGTATGGGTCGAACTTGTTGTATTGGTTTTTGGTTTATAAAGTGTTGTATTTTCGGTATGTTAAGTTTGATTGTGGTTTCAAACTCTGGACAGGTTTTACAGGTTGTATAGGTTTTTTCGATGTGTTGCTTTTGATATTTATAATTTATATGGGTTATGTTTCGCAAATTTTTATTTCATCCGCCTTATAGTCCTTCGGGACTATGGCACTGTAGCACCTATGGCCCGGGGTGTTATACATGCGCAATGCATATACATACGTATTTCATGCACAATGCACATACATAGATATTGCATGCGCAATGCACATATATATATATATATAGAATTTGGTTCTAGTGAAACAGCTTCTTAAGGTAAAACGGTAGTACTAATTAAAGTCATTGGATTACAAATAAATCAACGGATGTAATTGAAAGTAAATGGGTACATAGTGATATTATGGGAGTGAGCACATATGATTTGAGTTAATTTAGGAATTTTTTTACCCACAATCAAACAGTTGATTCTACTTCCTATTTTACTTTCACCGTCTCTCCTTCTGATTACTCTTCCTCTCCCGGTTACTCTCTCGTCTCTTCGCCGTGAACCTTCATCTTCTCTCGTCTCTTCACCACTTAATAATATTGGTATGAGATCTTGCTTGTCGTCATCTCCGCAGAATCTCATTCTCCCGGTCGTCTTCAACCTCCAAGGAACGACAAATCTCATCGATTTCACCGTCGTCGTCGATACCTTCACCACCTCCTCGCTCTGACATCCGATGACCTTCTTGTGCGATCCAAGCGGTGCGGATCCAGCGGTGGAATTTCCGTGGAGGAACGAGATCGAGGCGGAGCGGAGGCGGAGGGGGCCGAAATTAGGGTTTCGGATTGAGATTGCGGCGAAGAACGCGGAGGAGAAGGCGAGGGTTTGGTCGTAGGAGAGGGATCGAAGGGAGGGAGAGGAGAGGCGGAGAGGGAGGAGCTTGGGGCGGAGGGATCGAAGGAATCACAGGAATCGCCGACCGGTATTCATCACTTCAATCTCACCGGACTGTTCTCATGGATTTTAGATCCGTCTGTTTCTCTCCTTCATTTTGTTATTCTATATCATCAATTTTAAGTTTTTAATCTGAAAATGGTAGTAGTATGTGATATTCGCACTTCTTCACTCAAAACATGTTTATGCTCTTTGAAATTTCGTTATTCTCCTTTTTATTTTCGATTTGGTTGTTCAATCATGATATTGTAGCCCATTTGTTTATGTTGAATTTTGTTTTCATTGTTGACTTGTTATTGAGATGATTTGGTTGACTTAGGCTATGGAAGAAACTTATATGAATTGTTTGCATGGAACAGGCATACATTGATTTTGAAATAGCAGTGGGAGAATTTGAGAGGACAAGGCAACTCTATGAGAGACTCGTGGGTGAATTTGAGAGGACAAGGCAACTCTATGAGAGACTCGTTGATCGCACTAAACACATGAAAGTTTGGGTTAGCTATTCATACAAATATTTTTGATATTCATATTGAATGTAGGACTTATGCGTTGAGTATTTGATATTTATGATGTGATATTCACCTAAACTCTAAATAATCATCATGTGCGAATTAAACTCTGAATATTGACACTGTTTTTATGAATATCGACTACTTACTTGTATGACTATGAATACAAAATACGTGAATATCATCACATATGGAATGAATATCGCTATTATAGTATTCAAATTGCTTGTTGATGGTGTTGTTTGTACTATTTGCAATTGATATTCAAATTGTATGATGTGATATTCACTATAATGTTGTTCATATTCATGAGGTTTCATGCGTTGAATAGTCGATATTCAAAATTTATGATGTGATATCCAATATAATGTTGTTGATATTCATTATAATAATGTTGATATTTAGGTTGATCGTGCGACTGTGTGACCCAAAATCAACGCGACAATGTCATTGTTAAACCTTACCACCATGAATCAAAGCTTCGAAGATATTGGGTGGTGATATTCGTGTAGTTAGGTGATGATATTCATGTACTTGGGTGACTATATTAGTGTAATTGGGTGGTGGGCAATATTCACAAAATGGGTAGTGATATTCACAAATTGAATGGTGATATTCATATAAGTGAATTTGATATTCATGTAAGTGAATTTGATATTCATGTAAGTGAATTTGATATTCATGTAAGTGAATTTGATATTCATGTAACTTAGTGTGATATTCATATTATCAAGTGGTGAAATTCATGATTTAAGTGATGATATTCATATTTTTAAGATATTAAATATTCACTTATTAAATAGAAATCGATATTCAAACAAACATGAACGATATTCATTAACAAATTATCGATATTCGTGAACACATTAACGATATTCACGAACGCTGGAAAATTATTAAACGAGGAGAACGGATTTAAATCTAAACGAATTTAAAATGTTCTTCCCATTTAAATATTAAATATTTGAAGAATCTCATCCTTCTCTCCAATCTTAGTATGGATTTTACTTTTTTGGATTTTTTAATTAAAAAAAATCATTAATAACCAATTTTTTTAATTAATATTCTCCACATTATATGGTAACTACTTTTTAATTCCTATTATTATGGAAACACTCCCACCACAACTAATATACACTCTCTTAATCAATCTGTCCATCACCCTCCATCCAACGTCCCAAATTAATACCTCCATTTTATCACAATTCTCGTTTTATCGGAGCGTGCCCCTATATAAATATATATATACACGCTTTCCGCAAACTTGTATTTTTTCTTTTTTTAAAAATAAATAGAATTTCATATGTATACGCATTTTTTTACATATATTGAGCGAGAATAATAAAATTTTATGGGTATGTTTAATACGGAGTACAAAAAAACAATCAACCTACTTTACTTTACACTAGTAAGCATGCCCGTGCTACGCACGGGATGCGGTCGAAATATTGTGTTAATTTTGTAATAATTTTGTAATAGTGTAGGGTTTATATTAATGTTGGGCGTTGTATTATATAATAAGATGGGTGTAGGAGGAATAATGACAATGTATGTCATTGTTACAGTAATGGTTGAAGTGCTAGTTGAATTGGATGATCCTAAAGCCTTGCTATTTAATTGTTCTCGTACGTGTATAAATCGTGGCATTAAAATGTACCAAACATTTTATTTAAATTGTACGTAACATTTTATTTAAATTATTTTAGGAAAACAAAATGTAACATCTTATTGTAGAATAGTTGTATAAAGCTTTGACTTTTGTTATGTTATTTCTAGTTTTTATTTGATATAAGCCCATTTTCTTTTTATATTATTTGCGTGCTACGTATATGTATATGTTTGTATAGTTTATATATTATTTTGTAAGTGAAATGTTTGGTTTAGTCTCTATGAAGTTCTATTTGTTTCATATACTTTCCGTTTTGCATTTTATTTCCTATTCTTTCCTTTGAGACCGTAGTTATTGTTAATTGTTGTTGGGAATAAATGTATCGTAACATTGCATTGTACCGGTGAAAATAAAATGGATGAGCGTTTTCTTAAGTGGTTCAGATTTGCCATTAATGAAGTGTCCAGTTCCAATGCTAAGTTTTAATTCAACTTCCGTCTTAAATTCCAGTGGTTTTCAAATACAGTGCAGGCGTGTGTGAGAACCCTAATATCTTTCCATTTTGTCATCTCTCTGCGTCTGACAAGGCCGGAAACCGGTGTCGTTTTCCTGTCAAAGAAATCCTAATTCACCTACTAAAGAGTATAACAAGCAAGTCAGGGTCGATCCCACAGGGAGTCAGTTATCTGTATGCAATAACGTGTGACTAACAAGTAACAAGGGGGTTTTAGAGTAATTGCAAAGTAACGCAAGATTTAACAGGAGGAGAAATATGATAAGGAAAAGTATTCCACTAGACAAATATCCACACAGCAGATGAAATAGGTTGATCACTGAAAACTATCGTTCCAGGTTCTTCTTACAATCTTATAGTTGTTCCCACCCTGATCTTAAGTACTATCGATTCTCACAGTTGTCGATAGACTTATTACTATGTCATTGAGAAAGTACCACCAATTCTCACAGTTGTCGGCAAACTTTACCACTAACACAGCAATAGCAATGCACACAAGGATATAGGATACATGCAAATAGAAGGACACCCTACTACTTAGCATGCAAATAATTCTCACTCACGATTGCGCACTCGGAACCCCTATACGCAATAATCGTGTTTGCCACTAGATAAGCACTCGGAACCCCTATATGCAAATCCTAGCACTATGAAAGATGTAGAAAAACCTAGTTAGCTACGCTAGAAGAATCAACATAAACCAATAGATAATATGCTCAAGAGAATTAATCCAACTTTATAAGATATAGAATGAGGAATAGAAATCTCACAACCAATTCATTGCAGTGCTTCAATTGTCTAGCGAAACAAAGGTATTTAGCTCTCCATTCGTTCAAACCCTAGAAGTAGAATGAATAATAGAGAGAACCGAACTCCTTACCAAAAACTAGAAAAGGTTCTTAAATAGGTTTTAGAAAACTAACCTAGCAAATAAGGAAAGTAAATAATAACAATTATAAAGTCGAAAATACTAAAACGGAAATAATTCAACGCTGGCCGCGAGGCGTCGTCCTCCACCGCGAGGCGGTGGGTTCCACCGCGGGGCGGTGGCTTCGCTTGTGCTGCCTTCTCTGAGATCCACCGTCGGGTCGCGGTGGCTTGTGGCGCGGGGCGGCAAGACCAGCTTCTTCAAGCCTTCATCTTCTGCTCTCTTGTTCTACCAAGTAATGGTAGCCTTCCTCCATGAATTCTGAGCAGATCTTCTCTTCCATCTTCCATCATCTCCGCTAAGCTGTAAATCCTATGATATCTTCACTTCTCAACTATTCTTCTGGATTACAGACTTAGCCTAAATCTACACCAAAACTCCGTCTAAAACATGTCAATAATCACTAGTTAAAGTGCCTGAAATGGCACCTATCAAATATCCCCACACTTAGACCTTTACTCATCCCGAGTAAATCAAAACTGATCCTACTCTAGTCATCAAACACCAAGGCCTCAGGTAGTGCGAGCAAACATGATACCAGTGACTACAACAACTCAACAATCAGCTCCAGACAACCAAAACAAGTGATGCGAGATAATTCTATTCCTAACTCCTGTCTAGCTCCTTATTGCTCCAGAGTGACCTACCCGAACTCCTTATATCACCTCTGCTTATGACGCCAACCTCCAGAATGATCCTAAAATCACTCCTTTTTCTTTACGCTCATCTTGCCTAGGCGCCCTTTCGGGTTTTCACCTAGCCACTCATTTCATTTTACTAGACATCTCACATGTACTCACATCGCTTCAGTCCACTTTTGCACCGGTCTATACCAGTCGGACTACCTTCTTTTTACCTGAACCGCCCTTTCAGGTTTTCGGCCCATCCTAGGATTTTGGTTGCCTTTTTCACTATTTTTGGCTTTTTTTTAGGAATAGAAAGTGCAAATATGAAATGCATATACAGACTATGTACACTAACTGTGATAGGTAGCAAGTCTAAATCCCTCCCCACACTTGAAACACACATTTTCCTCAATGTAGAGACGAAGACAAAATGAAATATGGGAGGAAGAACATAAACTCACTAGAAAGGAGGATACGGTGGATACCCCGGCGAAGGTGGATGCCTCCCGAAGTACTGCTCCTGCATGAACGCCTCAGCTGAACTCAATTGGCTCGTGATATCTCGCGCAATGTCAGCCTGTAAAGTCTACAGGCGAGTCAACATCTCCTCGTTTTTAGCGTGTTGACGAAGTGTGAAAGCATCAAAACGAGCAAACATCTCATCCCAAGGAATCTCAGAAGTCGATGTAGAGGCAGAAGCAACAGCAGACGCAGGGGGATTAAAATCCATAATCATAGGAAAAGCGGCCTGGGGCTCATCCTCATGGTCGGAAGGGACAACCTCAACGTCAGATGGAATGAACCATCCCGTGAAGTCCCGCGGGTAGGCCAAAGGGCGAGGGAGTCGCAGCATGTGACCTCCATAAGAACACCATAGAAACTGCCCCTGAGAGATGTTCAGCATACCACACTGTCGCAGACATGGGATGTCGTAGCGAACATGCATGATCAGCTGAGGGATAGTGTCCGTCTGAATCCTGGCCGCATCAACTAAGGTGATCAGACCGCCTTGAACAATGTCTCGCGCAGCACCCTCGCGAATCCTCCGCAGCTCGTGTAACCATATCATAACCCACCCGGGCGTCTCCTCATCCAACGGGTCAATCATCGGGGAGAATAAACTAAGGCGCTTCAGGGAGATTTTCCTTTCCTCCACGCTTTCACAAAATGACTGGATCAACACTGTATAAACTAGGCGGAGACAAGGGTGTACGATCTTGTTACTGGTCTCCTTCCCCTTTTGAAACTCAGACATCCCTGTAGCGGAGATCCAGAAGTCTTTAATGTCAGCCTCATTGGGACCCTGCTTCCACCCAACAGTAGGTGGTTTCGACACACCCAACAACTCTCGGATTTCTTCCAGTGGCATTTCATAAGCCCTACCCTCATACTTGAATTTAATACCCGCCACGTATTTATGCTCTTCACCATTGATGATGCGTCTGGTATGGTATTTTGACAAAGTAGCGATAAATTGGTAGAAAAGCTCGGGGAAAGCAGGGGCGCATTTGGTCAGGAAGCCACCCAATCCCAATCTATCCAAGCATAGTTGGACCATCTCTAACAAACCCAACTCAGCCAAAGCTCCTCTATCAAAGAAGCGAGGCGGATGCACAGGTCGCGCCGCAACCACATCATACGCCTCATTCTTCTCTATAGTCATGCCAACCTTCCTAGCTCTCGGCATAATGACAATAATTGAATACGTTGGGGTGAAAGAGCTAGGCAAAGAGGACTTACAAACCAAAGGCGGGGTTCACCAAGGGGTTACCGCGGGGCGGCGTAGTTCACCGCGGGGCGGCGTAGTTCACCGCGGGGCGGCGAAGAGGGCCAAGAACTTCTACTGAAAAGCAACACCGGGTTGCGGTAGGGCTGACGCGGGGCGGTACTGTTCACTGTCTTCTCCAAATCAAAAACCACGACTCGCGCGAGGCGGTACTGTTGCAGCGCGAGGCAGCCACTGGTCGATCACTTTTCTCTCAGCCTCCGATGAGTCGAAACAACACACAACTTCCTCCAATCACACCTCCAAAACTTCAAAATACCACCCTTCTCTAATAAACACCACAGGGCGGTCGGACGGGTACAGTGTGGTGGTATAGGAATTTGAAATTGGGGTCACGTATCGTCCACTACCAAGGCTTAGAACAAGGGAGAGTTGGGGGTTTGAGAGGGAAAGGGGGCGCGGCAGAGAGAGAGAGAAAGAGAAGAGAAGAAAAAGAATGAGGGGATTAGGGCTTTGGCGGGAGTGTTTAATGGGTAATGGACGTAAATACCAGGTACCGGACCGCGGGGCGATCCAACTGACATCGTCAAATCCTTCGTATCCAACTTGGAAAATATTTTTTTGAAAACAAAACATTTTTTTTATTTTTTTTAAAATCGGGATTGAGTGGAATTACCCAAGTCTCACCGCGGGGCAGTGGGGTTCACCGCGGGGAGGTCGGACTCACCGCGGGGCGGTCGTGAGGTTTCTGGGGGGGGTATTCCTCGCCTCCATTTACTTTCGTACCTGAAACGTTAGCAGCAAGCGAACGAAATAAAGCAAAAGACACTACGAAAAAGTCTAGGGGGAGAAGAAATCAAAATAAGAGGGAAAGAGAAAGGGAAAGGGGAATACCTCGGGTTGCCTCCCGAGCAGCGCCTTGGTTAACGTCATTGGCTCGACGCAGGCTGTGGCCTATCAGGGTTCAACTTCAGGGGCCTCAAAACTTACCGCATCAACATGGGTCGGGTCAAAGCCTTCATAATAAGGTTTCAATCTGTGGTCGTTCACTTTGAAAATGTTGCCTGTCTTGGGATTAATCAGTCCGATGGTGCCATGGGGGTGTACTTCAGCAATTTCATAAGGGCCTGTCCACTTGGATCTCAGTTTCCCAGCAAAGAGCTTAAGCCGAGATTGAAAAAGGAGGACCTTATCCCCTGGCTTAAAATCCTTTCTCAGAATTTGCTTGTCATGCCGCTGCTTGGTCTTTGCCTTATAGCTGACCGAGTTCTCATACGCCTCAAGGCGCAACTCCTCGAGCTCTTACAGCTGTAGCTTCCGAAAATCTCCCGCTTCATCCAGTTGCATGTTGCATTTCTTTACTGTCCACCATGCTTTATGCTCAAGCTCTACAGGGAGGTGGCAAGCTTTTCCAAATACCAACCGGAAAGGAGACATTCCTATCGGAGTCTTGAAAGCTGTGCGATATGCCCACAGTGCATCATTGAGTTTGGTACTCCAATCCTTACAATTAGCTGTAACCGTTTTCTCCAGGATAGATTTAATTACTCTGTTGGAGTTCTCGGCCTGCCCATTAGTTTGAGGGTGATAGGTCGTCGAGATTCTCTGGGTGACGTGAAACTTCTTCAGTAGGGCAGTCACTGTCTTGTTGCAGAAATGGGTTTCCATGTCACTAATTAAAGCTTTGGGTATCCCAAATCTTGAGAAAATGTTCTCCTTAAGAAAACCTGCCACAACTTTAGAATCATCAGTCCTGGTGGCCTTCGCTTCCACCCACTTGGAAACGTAGTCCACCGCAAGCAATATATAAAGATTCCCATTACAGCTAGGAAAGGGTCCCTAAAGTCCATACCCCAAACATCAAAGACCTCACAAAAGATTAATGATGATTGCGGCATCTCATTCCTCTTGGTGATATTTCCAACCCTTTGGCATCGGTCACAGGATTTGCAAAAGGCGTAAGCATCCCGGAAGATGTGTGGCCAATAAAATCTTGCCTCCAATACTTTCCTAGCAGTCCTGTTTGCTCCAAAATGACCCCCACATGCTTCAGAATGACAGAAGGTAAGAACAGATTGTACCTCATTGTCCGGAAGACACCGGCGTACTACCTGATCGACACAATGCTTCCAAAGGTAGGGATCATCCCAAACATAGTGGCAGGCCTCTCTTCGTACCTTTGCCTTTTGAGCTCTGGTGTAATCCGGGGGTAGTTCCTCTCGGACCAAATAGTTCACGATATCTGCGTACCACGGCCTGAAAGAACGGATTCTGAAGACGTCCTTGTCTACAGAGCAAAGTGTAACACCGGAGATGTTGCCGCGGGGCGGTACTGTCGCCGCGGGTTGCAGTGAGCTTCCCTGGTTCTCAAGTAAATATGCCGCCGGGTCGCGGTGAACGTCACCGCAGTGCGGTGGATCCTCCAGCTTCATACTGGCTACAAGTCGCCGGGTCGCGGTAATGGGGACTGCGGGGCGTTGGTTACTTCTTGAACTTTCTTCGATCATAAAAAGTGTGTCATCTGGGAAGGTTCCGTGAATGGGGCTCTGCTCTCCGGGCTTATCTTCCTCATGTATGAGTCTACTCAGGTGATCAGCTACTAGGTTCTCCGCTCCCTTCTTATCACGGATCTCCACATCAAATTCAGTGAGAAGGAGAACCCATCGGATTAATCTGGGCTTTGCTTCTTTCTTCATCATGAGGTAACGAAGAGCAGCATGATCTGTATAGATAATCACCTTGACTCCCAAAAGATATTGCCTAAACTTCTCCAAGGCAAAGACGACTGCCAACATTTCTTTCTCAGTGGTGGAGTAGTTCCTCTGGGCGCCATTCAGCGTCATGGAAGCATAGTTAATTACGTGGGAGGCATGTCCCACTTTCTGTCCTAGAACTGCTCCAACTGCATAGTCATTGGCGTCACACATTATCTCAAATGGGCGAGACCAGTCAGGTGCCTGAATGATAGGTGCACTTGTCAATTGTTCTCTCAAGCAATCAAACGCCTTCTTGCACTCATCAGTGAACGCATAGGTCACCTCTTTCTTCAGTAGCTCGCATAGAGGTGCAGAGATCTTCGAAAAATCCTTGATAAATCTTCGGTAAAAACCTGCATAACCTAAAAAGGAACGCACTTCATGCACATTAGTAGGATACGGCAAAGATTGAATTACATCAATCTTTGCCTTATCGACCTCAATACCCCTAGCAGAGATGATATGACCAAGTACTATTCCCTGTTCTACCATAAAATGACACTTTTCATAATTCAAAGCCAAATTGGTTTCAACACATCTTTTAAGTACAAGTGCCAAATGGTTCAAACATGAATCAAAGCTAGTCCCATGAACTGTAAAGTCATCCATGAATACCTCAATAAAATTTTCAACATATTCAGAAAAGATACTAACCATACATCGTTGAAAGGTATCGGGTGCGTTACACAATCCAAATGACATTCTACGGTATGCAAAGGTGCCAAAGGGACATGTAAAAGTGGTTTTCTCCTGGTCTTCTGGCGCAATGGCCACCTGAAAATATCCTGAATACCCATCGAGAAAGCAATAATAGGGGCGCCCAGCAAGGCGTTCTAGCATTTGATCAATAAAGGGCAGGGGAAAATGGTCTTTCCGAGTAACCACATTCAGCTTACGGTAGTCAATGCACACCCTCCATCCTGTGGTGGTCCTTGTAGGAACTAAATCCCCTTGGTGATTTTCCACTATAGTGATACCTCCTTTCTTAGGGACAACCTGGGTTGGGCTTACCCATTGGCTATCTGAAATAGGAAAGATCATATCAGCTTTGAGGAGTTTCAGCACTTCCTTCTTGACCACTTCCATCATTGGAGGATTGAGCCTTCTCTGCGGCTGCCTGGATGGTTTGGCTCCATCTTCAAGTAGAATCCTATGCATACAAGTCGAGGGACTTATTCCTTTTATGTCGGCAATGGTCCATCCTATCGCAGTCTTGTACTCCCTGAGCACGCCTAACAGCTTCATTTCCTGGTCTGCAGATAGCTTACTAGACACAATGACTGGCAGAGTATCGTTGGCTCTAAGAAAGGCGTACTTGAGGTGATCCGACAACGGCTTCAACTCAATCTCGGGGGCCTGTTCAACAGAGGGAACAAGCTTCTCGCTTGGCTTTAGTAAAGTGGGGCCAACGCCCAAAGGATCTAAAGGATACTTACCATATGCATGTAGCTGAGCTATGACTTCCTGCATGTTAGATGGTAAAGAGTATTCCTCATGGGACAAATCCAAATTATTCTCAACAATGGATTGCAACTCATCAGGACCAGAAATATCAAATACATCTTGTGTAATAGAGTCAATCACGTCAATTGAGCATAAAGAATGGTCTTCATTAGGGTGTTTCATAGCTTCATATATGTTATATTCCACCTTCTCCCCATCAAATTCCATGGAAAGTGTCTCACTTTGCAAATCAAGTTTAGTCTTAGCAATTTTCAAAAATGGCCTACCTAACAGTATAGGGGTTGCCTTTGTATCTGTTTCCATATCTAAGACATAAAAATCTACAGGGAATATCAATTTATCCACCATAACAAGAACATCCTCTACTACTCCCCTAGGGTAGACACTAGACCTATCAGCTAATTGAATTATAATTCATGTTTCTTGCAGAGGTCCAAGTCCGAGAGATTCATAGAGAGAATAGGGAAAAACATTAGTGGAGGCACCAAGATCAAGCATAGCTCTTTCAAACTTAGTGTCACCAATAATACAAGGAATGCTCCACATACCTGGATCGCCGCACTTCTTTGACATACGCCTCTGGAATACAGCGGATACGCGTTTTCTAACCTTGACTTTTTCCTTGCCCTTCAGCTTCTGGTTTCTTTTGATGGTGCACAACTCCTTTAGAAACTTAGTGTACCTTGGTACACTCTTTACAAGCTTGAGGAGCGGGATATTCACTTCACATTTACTGAAAGTGTCGAAGAGATCCTTATCGCCAATCACTCTCCTTTCCTTTAGTGCCTCCGGAAAAGGGGCAGGGGGCTTTTCAGATCCAAGAGGAGGGAAATATGGACGAATATAGGGGTCCTCTTCTTCATCATGATCGATCTCTGGGCTTCCACCGCGGGGCAGTGCTCTTGGCCGCGGGGCGGCGGTGTCGACTCAGAATAACTGGGAGCTGCCACCGGGTCGCAGTGGTGATTGCCGCGGGGCAGTGGAAATTGCCCATCTTCAATTTCGGTTTTGTCGTCCTTTTCAGCAGTAGGAGCGACTTGCAATTCTGTGCCACTTCGGAGGGTCACAACATTTACACGTTCTTGCGCATCCCTTTGGTTCAACCTAGCGAACATATCTGATAAATTAACCACGGTCTCCTTCATGCTCTTGATGCTGGCCTCAGTAGTATGCACATGCGTTGTGAAGTGCATTGTTAAGGTCTTGAGCATATCTTCAGTGGAAAGGGAGCTACTAGCTTGGGGAGCTGCTGGTGGCTCATCAAAGTGAGGTTTTGGTGGTGGTTGTAGCTGCTGTTGATCTTGTCTAGGTCTAATCGGCCCGTAACCTCCAGCGGCGTATACTTCAGCATTAGTGGCATCATGAAGTTAGGGACAAGCGTTGGTGTTGTGAAATGGGTCAACGCAAATTCCATAAGCGTTGTGCTGTTGGGGTGCTTCTTTTGTACTCATATTCACAATAGCCTTTTTCAATGAAGAAATCTCTTGCATTAGATGTGCATCGTTGGAATTAATAGCATTAACTCCTCTGATCTTTGGGGCTTCATCAAAATCCCTTGTGCCCTCAGCCATATCATGAAGTTTAATCATGGCTGCATCAGGGGTCATATTCAAGATACTACCACCACAGGTAGCATCTATGATTCTTCTTTCATCATCTAGCAGCCCATTGTAAACATAGAGTACCAGAGCTTTCTTGTCAAAACCATGGAACGGGCAACTAGAGCAAAGTCATTTGAACCGCTCACAATAGTCATAAAGGATCTCCTCATCTCCTTGTTCAATACTGGCAATTTCCCTTTTTAAGGTGTTCACCATCTTGGTTGGGAAATAGTGTGTGAGGAATGCCTTATGTAGCTCAGCCCATGAATCTATGCTTCCGCCGGGCAGATGATAGTACGAGTCCTCAGCATCGTCCTTAAGAGTGAACCTGAAGGCTCTCATTTTAATATGATCTTCAGTGACGTTGGCTGGTTTGATGCTCATAATGACGTTGTGGAATTTACCCAAATGAAGAATGGGGTCTTCGACACTTCGTCCATAATATCTCGAGAGCAACCGTGTCACTCCTGTTCTGAGCTCAAACGTCACACCATCAGCAAGTGGTGGAATGATTACAACCAATGGCTGTTGTGCCAGATCTGGCGCAGTCAACTGTCAGAGTGTCTGAGCCATTCGTACCTATCTCTGTATCAACTTCAACAAGTAACGAATCAGTAGCAAAGGTGCGGACCGTAAGATAGATCCACACCGCAGTCAATCACAAATAATCACAACAGAGTATTTGACTCCCCGGCAACGGCGCCAAATTTGACAAGGTCGAAAACCGGTGTCGTTTTCCTGTCAAAGAAATCTTAATTCACCTACTAAAGAGTATAGCAAGCAAGTCAGGGTCGATCCCACAGGGAGTCAGTTATCTGTATGCAATAACATGTGACTAACAAGTAACATGGGGGTTTTAGAGTAATTGCAAAGTAACAAAGACGCAAGATTTAACAGGAGGAGAAATATGATGAGGAAAAGTATTCCACTAGACAAATATCCACACAGCAGATGAAATAGGTTGATCACTGAAAACTATCGTTCCAGGTTCTTCTTATAATCTTATAGTTGTTCCCACCCTGATCTTAAGTACTATCGATTCTCACAGTTGTCGATAGACTTATTACTATGTCATTGGGAAAGTACCACCGATTCTCACAGTTGTCGGCATACTTTACCACTAACACAGCAATAGCAATGCACACAAGGATATATGATACATGCAGATAGAAGGACACCCTACTACTTAACATGCAAATAATTCCCACTCACGATTGCGCGCTCGGAACCCCTATACACAACAATCGTGTTTGCCACTAGATAAGCACTCGAAACCCCTATATGCAAATCCTAGCACTATGATAGATGTCGGAAAACCTAGTTAGCTACGCTAGAAGAATCAACATAAACCAATAGATAATATGCTCAAGAGAATTAATCCAACTTTATAAGATATAGAACGAGGAATAGAAATCTCACAACCAATTCATTGTAGTGCTTCAATTGTCTAGCGAAACAAAGGTATTTAGCTCTCCATTCGTTCAAACCCTAGAAGTAGAATGAATAATAGAGAGAACCGAACTCCTTACCAAAAACTAGAAAAGGTTCTTAAATAGGTTTTAGAAAACTAACCTAGCAAATAAGGAAAGTAAATAATAACAATTATAAAGTCAAAAATACTAAAACGGAAATAATTCAACGCTGGCCGTGAGGCGTCGTCCTCCACCGCGAGGCGGTGGGTTCCACCGCGGGGCGGTGGCTTCGCTTGTGCTGCCTTCTCTGAGATCCACCGCCGGGTCGCGGTGGCTTGTGGCGCGGGGCGGCAAGACCAGCTTCTTCAAGCCTTCATCTTCTGCTCTCGTGTTCTACCAAGTAATGGTAGCCTTCCTCCATGAATTCTGAGCAGATCTTCTCTTCCATCTTCCATCATCTCCGCTAAGCTGTAAATCCTATGATATCTTCATTTCTCAACTATTCTTCTGGATTACAGACTTAGCCTAAATCTACACCAAAACTCCGTCTAAAACATGTCAACTAGTTAAGGTGCCTGAAATGGCACCTATCAGCGTCCATCTTCGTTCTCTCTTTCGCCTCTCTGGGTATGGATTCTTGTCTACCTCATTTGTTCTCCATTTTTATGCATTTTTTGGAGATGGATGTATCTGTTGTTTTGCGATTTCGTCTTTGCCGATTTTTGTGGAATGAGTTTTCCATTTATTTGTCCAGTTTTCTTTTTAATCGTGTTCGATTTGGGTGCAGTTGTTGGTTCTTCCGATTTGGAGATATTTGTTTTGGGTTTGTTTTAGTCCTTTTTGAATGCCTAGATGCTTCCTTTGTGGTTTTATTTCTTCAAATTTGTATTCAGTGTTTTTTGTTAATTTCTTTCCCCGGTTGATTGTGGAGGATTTGGGTCGCAAAACCATGTAATCCATGTTTACTGGCCATTGGTCTGAGGCATGGATTTGTCGTGGGTTTATAGTTTTGTTAATGTGTTTTTAGGGCTGAGATTGGCTTGTTTTAGTATCGGAGAATTCTCTGCATATGGTACTCTTTCTGTTTCATTTTATTTGTATTGTACTTCATGTGTGGTGTGGAATCTTATTCTTGCAACCCCTATTTTGTAGTGAACTGTGGAGGCTTTTGTTTTTTTTTTGTGTCGTTTCAGTATGTTGTTGTTTCAGGGTGGATCCCGAATTAGGGAAATGTTTGAAAATGATTGTTATATTATAGGAGTTATTAAAACGCTGAGATTGATGGTTGGTTGTAAGGTGTATGTATTATTTCTTAAAGCCTTGCCTGTGCATTGTTTGTACTGTGGTTAAAAGGTTTTTAATTTTAAAACAGGAGTGTAGTCTAGTTTATTTTGAAGAAACCTCGCAAACTATAAATTCAGTATAGTACGAATATCTTGTACTTAGTAGTTCGTGGTATATCATTTGTTCACATAAAAAGTCTTAGATTTGATGTGGTTAATTTTTTGGTTTCTCATATAGGTTGCTATATTATATTTGCTATAGACGTTGTGTATAGTTTAGATGAACTTGTTGTGTGGTAATCTTTGGATTAGTATTTCTATAGTTATAGTTGGTAGTATGTTGTGCTTTTTTGGTTTATATGATATTTTGTCCTTTTGTCTTGTTGATTGGCTGCTGTATCTTGTTGGTGTTGAACGCTATTTTGCCATACATGGTGTAGGGGTTTGGTGAGTTCTCTTATTCTGCTTTTGTGGAGGAGAAATCATTATGAATTAGTTAGGAATAATTGGTTGTATATGTTATTTGTGTTTCTGAAAGGTCTTTATGTGTTGGTTTTCGCGATTTTGCCGTTCTCTATTGATTGGATGTTGGATATTGGTTTAGAAGAACTTTTGTGTTGCATAGATGCGCTAGTCGTTGGTGTGGATAATAAATGAGTGAGTTAAGCTAAATGCGAGTGTTCTGTAGTAGATTGATAATTGTGTATGTGAATTCTGTCACATTTGATACTGTGTTGGTTTTTGTTTTGCCTTTGTACTGCGTTATCTCATTGTTTTGTTTCTATATTATTGTTGATTGATTATTGTGTACTTTATTTGTTTAACGTTTTCACATGATGTGTTAGGGTTTGTTTATTTCGTTGTTTCATTTGACCATGTGTTTGTATTCTTTGTCCGAGTGGTGTTGTAGTGTTTTAATATCTGGTTTGTAGTAGATTGTTTGGCCCTCATATTTGCATGTATAATGTTCTGTGGTTTCCATCTGTAATGTTTATGTGTAATCTTCATA
Source organism: Rheum nobile (assembly GCA_027886185.1). Taxonomy (NCBI): domain Eukaryota; kingdom Viridiplantae; phylum Streptophyta; class Magnoliopsida; order Caryophyllales; family Polygonaceae; genus Rheum; species Rheum nobile. The sequence goes on from WOAB01000167.1 coordinate 1,556,144, forward strand.
TTTGCATTTCATAATTTGCATGTTATTATAGTAAATTGTTTAGCCTTGTAATACTAATGTTCTATACTTGGTTGTTTCTTGTTTGGATTCCTTATTATAAGTTGAAATTCAGATTATGTCTTGTAACATTGCAGTCCGTTTTACGTGCGTGTTTGGTTTTTTCGTGTTCTGTATTTGTAATTGCTTGCCTCCTTTTGTTTGGTTTTAAAGTGATTGCGTTATTTTTTAATATGGCATCCGGTGTTTTGATTGTTGGTTCTCACTGTAAAAGTCGGTTTATTTTGTTTTAGGTCGACAGGATGGCACCCAAGTACCGCGTAAAAACCAAAGTTTACCAAGAACTGTGGGATCTGTTGAAAATAGCAAAGGGGTCCGAGTTTCCATGGGGAGGTTATGCATCCTTTTGTGTGCAATGTTGAGTTTATTATTATCCTCTATGTATATGTATCTGATTTGGTTTTGGGTTATTGCAATGAAGAAGATGAGTCATGATATGTGGATGTATTTTTTGAAAGAGATAGTAGATCAAGACCCGAAACTGGATGGGATTGTTTCTGAAACAGAGAGGGTGAAGCAACAACTTAATGCAATGGACCCCTGTACAACTGAGAATCATGCGCAACTATGGAAGATGCAAATTGAGCTTACAGAGGTGGTCTTGTTTTTGGGTTTGTCTTAATATGCTTCATACCTAGCTGACCTTGTTTTTGGTTTGCAGCTTGAACTACGGGAATAGGTGAACGGGATAAATATGAGGAGGGAAGTGCAACATGTAGACCTTCTGAAGGGAATTCTCATGTCTAGCTACATAGACTGATCTAATGTTGGGTTGGAGTGGTTTTTCGTGCATTAATATAATGTTTTTTTAGCCCCACATTTTGTAAGCAATGTCTTGTAGCCTAATCTATGTTTGTGGGAGTCTATTTTGGGTTCTTCCCGTTACATGAATGATGTAATGTTGGCTTTGTCGGTGTTGGTGACAATTATGAACAATTATATAGTGTATAATTATTTTAGCATTTACAATGGTTTGTGGTTTCATTTGGAGTTGCTTCTTGTATGAAATATTGTTTTTCAGTTACAATGGTGTTTGTTCTGTGTAAGCAGGTTTAGTATCGCATAGCAGAAGCTCGCGCTAAGCTTTTTGCTAGATGGCGTCATGTATTGCTCTTTTTTTAGTTGTTTCTGAACGTTTATGGTTTTGTTTAAGGTTGTCGACATGGAACTGACATTTAGATTGGTATTTGATGGATTTTAGGAACTGTGAGATCTGTTGAAGAGAGCAATGCAGATTGAGGCTCTTGGTGGAGGTTATGCATCATATTTTATCATAGTGTTGGTTTTTACTACTTTTGGTGTATATGTCTTATTTGTTTGTTGTTTGTTGTAGGGAAGAAGATGGGTGATGAAATATGGTTGGATTACATGAAGGGCATAATCTATGGTGACCTAAAGTTATACGGTCTGAGGGTAGAATTATATAGGGCGGAGAAGGAAGTTGACGCAATGTGTTTGGTTCCCTCTGAACACCATGTGGAGGTAAGGGAGAAGCATTATCGGCTTATAGAGATGCGCGTCGTCTTTGTTTTTTTCTGTATATTTTTAACGCCAAGTTGTGTTTTTTGGTGGTTCTTCAGATTGAGTTGGAGATGGAGAGTAGTGGGATGTTGATGGTGATGCAAGTTCACTTTGTTGTGGTTGGTGACGGTGTAGAATGAAATTCATATTATATTACTAATGCAATAGTTAGACTGGTGTTTGGTTTAGGTGGTAAATTTTGGTTTTTTTCCTTTGACATGTTGTGCATACTGATCCATGATAAATAAGTTATAGTTATTTGTTCATTACTGGTATGGTAGCAGTGTTATTTAGAATGTTGTTGGTTGGTTTGTATCGATAAGTATTGGCATGACTGTATTACTGTTATAGTTTGTGTGTGACAGAGTCGTGGTACCAGTTTGCAAGTTGCATTGCATTCCTAATGTGTGCTGTATTTTATTGTTGGTGATGTTTGTTCGTTCTTTTGTTGTGTTTTGTAATTGTTTCGAATAAGTTTTTTTAATGTGCATGTAATATTCTTTCATATAAGAGCGGGTGCTCTGCGAGGTTTGAATTTGTTTGTATGTTTCTTTGTTTAAATGTTATTGCCTTTGTATTGTTTTTTTAATATATTGTTTGACATGCATGATATATTTGTTGCTCATGTCAGTGTTTTGATATATGCACTTTTGTTAAATGTTGGGGGGATGCCGTTAGTGTTTAAGGATGTAGGGTTGAGGGTTTTGGATTTAGGATTTAGTTTTGTATTTTTTTAAAATTCATGTGGTAATTTGATTTCTGACATTATTTTTTGTGTTTTCAGGGATTGTGTGCCGGTTGATTGCTACTGCTCTATTATACCCGTCAGATGTGGGATGTAAATCCTATGTATGTGCAACAATCGTTTGTGTTAGCATCTGATGCAATTACAAATTGGTGAGTTAACTTTTGTTATTATATTGCGTTCATAATGGATGATGAGTTGAATCGTGTCGTGGAGTATGAATGACATAGTCTTAGGCTTAAGGTTTAAGTGCATAGCTAATGATGTCTGAGAGGTTTGTATGCCCCTTTCCACAAAGGTTATGGTGTAGTCAACCATCGTAATTACCCATATGTGTTTAGTAAGACCTTGTTAATACCATTAGTTGCGAACATGAATAGCGGGAGGCCTTCAAGTTGTATATTTTATTATCCATGCGGTTTGCAGCCTCTGTAAAATTGTATGATAAGATGTTACTTCCTCTTTGTTTGGAATAGTAATGCAAGGTGATGATTTTAGTGGGAAAATACATGTTATTGTACTATGAGATTGTTGAAAGCCTCTCTGAAGACAATGTTTCTTGTATGATCATGGTAGTTATCCTCTTCTTGAAGTAATAGTATCTGTAGACCTGCTGGATCTATTACGCGTGATATGGCCACGTATGAACATGGAAAGGAAATCTAGAAATGGACAGGAAACGAAAAGGATTGCAACTTTATTAACTACGTAGTAAATGTTGATGTTATAGCCTGCAGGAACCGAAGGTGTGACTGCCACCACTATACCTGAATCACAAACTTCCTTCCCTTATGTTGACCCTGGCTTAGCAAGGATGTCCTTGTTGGAATGTTTGATATTTTCAACCTCCCCATCACCCATCTTCCTTTGTGATGCAATAACAGTAACCACAGATTGTTGTTTTTTTTCCCGGGGAGCGCAGTTCCAAGTAATTGGCGTCTATGTTGCATTTGCAATGGCAAAGAAGTGTGTTAGATTTTGTACGCATCCTTTTGTACGGTATGTTATTAATGTTAATAGGGACCCATTATATACTTACATATGGGTCTCAGCTGAAGCATCTGCTGTAAGGGGCAACATACTGTGATTCTCCTCCCTGGCCCATTTCTACAATACTTGGCGCACCTGTTGTTTTGAAACATGATATAGTCAGATCCTATAATCACAGTAATGTGTGCTTTCCTAAACTTATTGGTACATGCAATGTAGACGTTATAGTATGCATTACCTGTGTGTTCTCGATTTTTACAGGAGGAATGTTTGTGTATGTGAAGCTCTCGGTACCAATGGAATAATAAGTGTGTGATTTGATGTCCAATACATGCGATGTGTTGACGATGTTGGCTAACCCATTAGGTAAAACAATTTCGTCATTGTCATCCTGCTTGTTCATGAAAGTAGAAGATTAAATAGTTTGAGTGAGTAAAGGCAAAACACTTCCGTCATTGTCATCCTACTTTTTTCAAGAAGTAGAAACTGTAAAAAATTGAATGAGTGGGAAAACGCCTTTCATTTTATACAAAAGGGCTTACATTTTTTTAACAAAGAATTCGTCGTTGCTCCTACCAATTTCTCAACCGTGTCATCAAATAGGGTGACTATAGTAGCAGTTGTACAATCTTCGACGTTTAGGCGCAACTTAAACTTGATACATCAGGTTTAAATGCGAGGTGCTTGTATGAAAACTGTAGGATCATATAGACATACAATTGCAGATAGTGATACACATAAATACCTGGCTTTTGGAAAGCTAATTGCCATTTCACATGAAGTGCAAAAGAAATTTCCGTTGCGATGAGTCATGCCTTTCTTGCATTTTCCGCTTGTACATATATGCGGAGTAGTACCATGGTGTTTGAGTTGCAATGGCAGAAATTTTGACCTCACAGTGGAAGCTTAAATTCTCTGTCAGCAGTATAGTGGATTGAGTGTATCCATGTCTGTAATTATATTGGTTACCCGTTTTTTTTCTCTACATCAATGCAACATCTGTAGAATCGTCATGTTCATTGATGTTGGCCCTTGATCTGCAGGAACCCCATTCAAGACTGCATCATCTTTGCGAGGGGAAATACGCAAGCAATAATGGTAAGTACTCGTTTTATTAGTTGGTACGATAAGTAGCATGATAATATAAGGTCGATAACGTGTACTTGTATGGAGTTACATATTTCGATTTCTAAATTCCACCAATTGAGGTATGTCGATCTTCAAAGTCATAAATAATTGTGGATGGAGTGCTTGATATGTGGACCTCATCTGCATGATAAACATAGGAACATTATGCAACAAATCTACATACTTTATTACATAACGGGTAATAACAACATTGAATACTCCCTTGTACCTTTGAATTGCTTGACATGCATTGCAACCAATATGACAGCGTAGGGGGTTCCATGGGTTGCTTTCCTTTCCAGCAGTTCATCCCCTAGATTGTCCCACAATGTTACTCTTATGCTGTTGCCGCTGTCGTTACCATTATGGGCAAAATCAATAGTAGTTAGGTCAAAGTATGAATTGCACATGATCAAGGCATTGGAGGGAAACTTAATGGATAGAATAGGACTTACGGGTTGCACTGTAGATGAAATTCTAGAGTCCTCTCTACTCCCCTTTGTTTAGTGGGTGTCCTCACCGTTTTCTGCAGCCCTACACCTGTGACATAGCCAATGACCTCTACACATGTAGGAACTGAACTCATTAGCAGGTTGCCTAATAATTTGGACGATAAAGGGGAAAAACAACACAAAGCTTTTACCAATGAGATTAATAGCATCGGAGACCCAGATCTTTTCAATTTCAATAAAATCAAAAGGGTATAAAGGAAACCCATGCGTGTTATGTTGTAGTTTCCTAACAACCGAACCACCATGAAGTTCTATCAAGTTTTTGTTATTTCTAACAATAGCCAATTCTTTTTTATTAGGCAATACATTGAAGTCCTTGATAGTGTATACACAACCCTCTTCTAGTTTGCTTATAAAACGATGTGCCACGTTGCTTTTCGTTGTGTAGTGAATGACATTTTCCTACACCAAAAACAAAAGGCAATAGGTAAATATATGCACTGACAGAATATAGTATACAACATAAGATATAGTAGGACGTATATGTAATATGTGCATGCCATGTCATCAGACAAGTCATATTCATATTTTGTTTTCTGTTTGTGTAGATGGCACAACTGAAGGAAAGACACGGAGTCTAGATGGCTGGCTTTTATAGGTAAATCGGAGGATCTATGACGGCTTCTGGGTCATACTGGCGCAAATAAAAACGGTCAAGGATGGTTCACTACACAACGAAAAGGAGCTATGAACATTTACTGGCAATTAAATTGCACAATAAAGTCCATTCTGCAATCCAAATAGGCGTTCAACTGAACACGCCTATTGGGGGCAACCTCTTCATTGCCGCAAATAAAAATGGTCAAGGATGATTTGCCTGCCTCACGCTTGAACAACTGTCTCTCAATTGCATGGCTGCTCATATCTCAACGAAAAAAACATTTATTGGCTAAACGAAAAAAATATTTACTGGAAATTTTTATGATGAACATTTACTGACAATTTAATTGCACAATAAAGTCCATTCTGCAATCAAAATAGGCGTTCAACTAAACACGCCTATTGGGGCCAACCCTTTCATTGGGCCTACGTCATGGAAGCCTAATACTCATGCATGTCAGCCCACGGGACTGTTCGGCCCACACTCATTTCAAATAGTACTTCAGCATGTACATAATGCAATAAATGAGGGACATTAATTGGTCCTTTCATTCTTCTTTATATATTTATAGATTTCCTTGGTCAAAGTCTCGCATAATTTATGCCACGTCTGTGCGTTTGCGGGCTGCTGCTACTCGCACATAGATGAGTAGCAGTATGCAATCTCTTTAAAAAAGATGTTGGGCTGAGCTAACCCAGGTGATGAAAGCAATGAAGGCCCACGAGCCCATAATACATTCTTATTTCAAGAAAGTTTGCATTGAAATGTTATCCCTTCTTAGTGCTTGTTTGGTTGAATGTGGGAAGTGTAATTCCTAAGAAGTTACTTCATGTGAAATCAAAACATGGGAATTGGTAAATTATGTTTGGTTAAAATCTAAATCATGATAAATATGGGGGAAGAAAATATTACCCACCCATCCCTAGGTGATTGCACTTCCTATGTTTTGAAGGAATTGAAAATCCTATGAATTAAATATTTGCATTTTTCAAAAACAAAAAGGTCAACCAAACACATATATATGATATCACTTCCCAAGTAATTTAAAATCATGAGAATTTACTTTCCAACCAAACGAGCACTTAATTCAAAAGCAAGACAAAGGTAAACCTCAACACAAACATTTTTTCACCCTTCTTTTAATTGCATCAATCAATATACTTAAGTGATCGTTTGATTGGTAAGTAAATTTTCATGATTTTAAATACCTTAGAAAGTGATATCAAATATATGTGTTTAATTGGTTTTTTGTTTTTGAAAAAAACCAGATATTCTAATTCTTGGGATTTCCAATTCCTACAAAACAAATCACCTAGGAGGGGTGGATAAGATCTCCCCCCCCCCCCTATTTCTCATGATTTAGATTTTAACCAAACATGATTTACTAATTCCCATGAATTCAAATTTCCAGGTTTTGATTTCACATGAATTAATTTCATAGAAATTACTCTTCCCCAATTCAACCAAACGAGCACTTACCCCTTGTTTGGTTGAACGTGGAAAATTAAGTTCATGGAAATTTAGTTACTTTCTAGTAATTGTAAATTGCTAGAAATTGTGAAATCATGTTTGGTTCAAAATTGTTATTTTTATATTAACATAGGAAGTAATAATATTTCCGTTTAAAAACGCAAGAAGTAGATCTTACCTACATCTTCAAGGTAAGTACAATTCCTTTAATTGAAGGAATTGAAACTTCCTGAAAAGTAAATTCCCACGTTTTATTTTTGAACCAAACACAAGAAATAAATGTATTTCTTGGAAAAGTTCAACTTCTTGGGAAGTATAGCATGAACCAAACGAGGGCTTAGTATCTAAATATATATATATCTATCGAGGAAACTAAAGTTACGCACGACCCCACAACACACTCATCAAGCAATATAAAACCCCCAATTCCAATCCTACAAAAATTGAAAAATAAATAAATTTGTCACTGTTCTACAAACATTCTAAATGAAGACGTACTCAAAGACAGGAATAACTATTATTAAGTACAAAACCACACACACAATAGAACCTAAATTGGATCCACTAAGAACTGATTTGCCCTACTAGTTAATTAAGTACACGTCTTCGTTGTGGTGTTCAAATTGACGGTCACTCATGAATGTGAAAATGTTGTGTTCATATGCACACATAGTAAGATGTGTATGAACACATTCATATAAACACACATACACTTTTTACTATGTGTGCATGTGTTTATATTAAAATATGTATCCGTATACTTCACAATATGTGTGCATATACTTCATAATATGTCTGCATATGTTTTTTTAGTATGTATTTAAATGTTTTCTTAACATGCATTCACGAGCTTCTAAGTGACTCCTAAGTGTGCATATGCTCTCTTAATAAGTTTCCATACATTTCATTAGTAAGTGTGCACATATTCATGATGTATGTATATGCTTTTCTACCTAAGTGTGCATGTGCACTCGATCTTAATAAGTGTGTGTCATGTCCCGGATTGGGATTGATGACATAAAGAATGAATTAAGGGCATGTTTATTAGTGGGACGGACAAAGAGCTTTTAAATTTTTTTGGTATTAAATAATAGACATTTGGCTAGGGACGGGCAACAGAGACCCAAGAAAATGAGAAATCTTGGGACGGCCCGATAGGGGCTTTAACATTAGGACGTGTTTGGAAGAAGAAGAAAAATTTGCCCCGCGTTCAACCAAAACAACGTCGTTTTAGGGCCTTGGCCAAACGCCGCTCAGCGCGCCACGCGTCACACGTTGATTCGCTCGCGCGCGCGATGCGCGCTATCGACGACCAAGATTTATTCCTAGCCGTCGATATTTAATTAAAAAAAACCCATTTATCTTAAAATCGGTAATTTAAAAAACTAACTAACATTAATCTAATTTCATTTTTCTCTATCCATAGACATCCATTTTGGGTATATTTGGTAGTTTTAATTTTTTTTATGTTTTTTGTATATCATTAAGTGAAAAAATCATATTATTATTATTTTTTATGTTGGTTTAAAATAAAATAAATACCAATTTAACTTTATTATTATTTATGTTGGGTATAAAATAAATACCACAACTCTAAGTCCAAGTAGAAAACCTAAGCCCAAACTGAAGTCCAAATAGGAATTACCCTATACCGTCGGGCCGGGGGCGACTCCACCTCCCCGGACCCCCAGGCCAAGGGGCGCATCGCCCCTCTGGACCCCCCGGCTCGTTGATCGGGCAGCGAGACCCCCGTGCTACCGCAAGCAACATGTGATCAGATTCAAGGCATATCAACAGTCCAAATAGATCTTATTATCACTATTATTATTATAATCATGTAGTAACTAAAATTATTCATATTAAAATATGGTGGGAGATTCATGGTAGGTAAGATCATGACAATTTAAAATTATAAATATGTACTAACTAAAATTATTTATATTAAATTATGGTGGAAGGTAAGATTATTGTAATTTAAAATTATAAATGTGTACTAACTTAAATTTTCTATTTGCCTATAAATAAGATGTATTGGTCATTGCAATACTCACACATTCCTCACTCATTCTCTCTTCTTAATCTCTCATTTCTCTCTTCTCAATCTCTCATTCCTCTCTTCTTATCTCTTATCATGAATCCAAACCAAAGTGGCTACCCAAATAACTTTCAAGATTTGTCACAATCGTATGATATGCAGTATTATACGAATCTCCTCTCTCAAAATTCACAAAATCAAGCCACATCTGGAGGTGCATATCAACCCATGGAGATCCCAAGCTTTAGCATCCAACCAGAAGATCTTGATGATTCACCCGACCAAACTCAGCATAACGGTCGTGGTCATGGTCATGGTTGTGGTCGTGGTCGTGCTGGTGATGCTGGTGGCACCCCTAAACCTAAAAAATGCCCCTGGAGTGAGACTGATGATTTGATCCTCATTAGTGGGTACATAAACACCAATACTGACGCCGTAACAAACACTAATCAAACGATAGATTCATTCTGGAAGCGGGTTCAAGCCTACTAGAACCAGTGGAAACGTACAACTGCCAGCGAGCAAACTAAAAAAAGTTGTAAGCAAAGATGGCATGTGTGTAGTCATGTTGTTTCTAAGTTTAATTATGCATATGATGCGGCCTCCAAAGATAAAGCTAGTGAGGAGTCAGAGGATGATGTTATGCAGAAGACACATGCGATTTATGTCACTCGTGAGGGGAAGAGGTTTTCTTATGCATGCATGGGAAGCTCTTCGGAATGAGCCAAAATGGAGTCATTCTTATTTGAACCAGGTCAACGGGACGAACCCATGCTCAGGAAGTGGCTCCAAAAGATCGAGGTCTGATATGGATGGTGATACTTCTAATCAAGATACTCTGACAAGTGCTTTCACTGGGGGTTTTATTCAGCGTCTAGAAGGTATAAAGGCGGCTAAGAGAAAGGGGGAAAAAGTAGCATCCACAAGTTGTGTTGAAGATGATGAGGAACTTAAGGAGCTCGCGAGACAAAAACTGAGCATGTGTGACAAAGTGCATGAATTGAAAATTATGAAGGAGGCATGAAAGAGGGAGAAGCAAGCACAGATTGTTCAGATGAAAAACATTGAGTTGGAACAAACGTTGGGGATTGAGAGAACTAAGAAGTGGGACATGCTCCAATATCTGATAGGAAAACCTAATCTTCCACCGGAAGAAGAGGTTCTCAAGATGACATTGATGACATAATTTTGTGGTTAAGTATTATCCATGTACTCATGAGGAAGATGTCTTTGTAGTGTTTATTTTTTGCCTTGCATGTTTTTATTTCCGCATTCATGTTTCATCTTGTAATGCATGTCTCAATCTTGTTATGTAACTTTCTATCTTGTAATGCATATTTCAATATTGTAATGCACTTTCAATCTTGTAACATTTTACTTAATGTAATGCATGTTTATGTTAAGTGATAACTTCTTTCTTATTGATCCATGTGATAGCTTCTGCAAAGTCATTTCGTCTAAAAAGATAACAAGTAATTTTTGGACTAACCCATAAAGATGCTTTATGGTTGGCATTAGGGCTGAGCACGGGCTGAGAAAACCGAACCCGACCCGAAAAACCCGAACCGAATCCACATGACTTCGGTTCGGGTTTTGGTCTGAATTTATTAGGATTTCGGGTTCGGTTCGGATTCAGTTTTTAGTGTGTTTTTATGTACGAATGCTGTTTTGGCCCGAATCCGACCCGAACCAAACCCGAACATTCGGTTCGGTCTTTGGTCCCATTTTTTTGGGGTTTTGGGCTTTTCGGCTTCGGGTCGGGTTTAGGCCCATGCTCAACCCTAGTTGGCATTTGATAGCTTTTCAGATATGTTTGTAATTATGCAGAGAAAGTAATTTATTGCTTCTACATGATAGCATGTGATACCATGTTTTTATGTTTCTTTGACTAATCCATAAAGATGCTTTTATGGTTGGCATTTGATATATTTTCTTGTGGTCCTAAAGCATGCAGAGAAAGCAATTTATTGCTTCTGCATGATAGCATGTGATACCATGCTTTTATTTTTCTTTGACTGACCCATAAAGATGCTTTTATGGTTGGTATTTGATATCTTTTCTTTTGGTCCTAAAGCATGCAGAGAAAGCAATTTATTGCTTATGGATGATAGCATGTGATACCATGATTTTATGTTTCTTTGACTAACCCATAAAGATGCTTTTATGATTGACATTTGATATCTTTTTTTATGGTCCTAAATCATGCAGAGAAAGCAAATTATTGCTTTTGCATGATAGCATGTGATATCATACTTTTATGTTTTTTGGACTAACCCATAAAGATGCTTTTATGGTTGGCATTTTATAGCAATTCATGTGGTCTTAAATTAAGAAGATAAAGCAATTTATAAAATCTGCAAACATAACATGTGATAGCTTTTCGAAGATCTATATAAGTGAGGCTAACTAAGGGTTTATTTTTACTCCTCAAATTTCAAAAAAATCTCCAATATCTAAAAATGTCTAGTTTATCTTCAAACACCTCAAACTCAAACCCTTTCCTTTCTAGCAATAGCTATGAAGATGACGAGCTGACAACACTTTTACAAGAGGCTATTCTTGCGTGTGATGCAGTTCAAAAACGCGCTCAACATTGCAAAAACATTGCACAACCAGAAGGTTCACAAAGGCGACGTCGTCGAACCTATATTGAAAGAGATAGGGAACAATGCTATGAGCAAATTTAAAAAGATTATTTCTCTGACCAACCAACTTATCCAGATGATGCATTCCGACGTAGGTTCAGAATGCACAAGGAAGTTTTCAAGCGCATTGTGGAAAGACTAGAGAATGGAATGGAGTACTTTCAACAAAGACCAAATGCATTGGGTAGGCTTGGTGTATCTGCATTACAAAAATGTAGTAGTGCCTTGCGTATGTTGGCTTATGGAACTGCCGCTGATGCTTGTGATGAGTATTTTCGTCTTTCTGGAGGAACTGCAAGGCAGTGCTTGGAGCATTTTGTTGATGGAATCATTACCTTTTTTGGTGATGAATATCTCAGGCGTCCAACTGCGGCAGACACACAACGCCTTCTAAGTGTGGGAGAGTCTCGTGGCTTTCCCGGAATGTTGGGTAGTGATGTGACCCAGCCCACCATGTCAGCTACAGAGGAGGAAGACGCCATGCGACTTCCGCCTACAGGTCCTATCACCCGCGCCAGAGCGAAGAGTGTCCAAGCAGCGACACAATCCTTGGTGACCAGACTTGTAGCCAGCCACGGCCAGATCACTACATCGTCCGAGCTTCTGTGTCTCGTCAGCTTAGCCGTGATTGACTCCTCTACAGCTACATCCAGTCCGAGCTCGATTTAGGAGACTTACTATTTCTAGACATTACTTGTTTAGTACTTTATGTTTCTAGTATTTCTATTTTTATTAGCTGCTATTTCTGGAGTGGTTTTCATTTGTGTTAAATGGGCCGCCAGATTTAGTAACTAGAGAGTCTGGCCCATTAGGTCAACTCTCTAGTATAAAAAGGAACTATTGTATTTCATTTCAGTTTACTTCGAAATAGAGCTTTTGTTACAGTCGAATAATCTCCTGAAACCCGGGCCCCGGCGTCAACAAATTAACGCGTTCCTAGTTGAATTATCCTGGCGCGTTAATTCGGTTACCCAACTATCCGAAACAAAACACCAAAACACAAACCCTAATTCCCTAGGGCAGCCGCCGCCCCTCACCTCACCCATCACAGCTGCCACCACTCCAGTCCGATGTCCGCTACATCTCCCGCCGTCGCCGCCGCACCACCGCCCGACCGCCGGTCACCGTTCCGATTTCCTACAGCCGATGCCCCCTCCATTCTTCCCGAAGAGTTGTCTGCGCCCCAATACGCCTTCAAGCGATCCTTACCGAGACTTGGTGATCTTCCTTCGGGCAAGGTTGATAGCATGCATTTAGACTAGTTTAGGTCACATTTATTTCTGCTAATTTGGTTTATTTTGTTCCTTTTCCTTTTAGTTTTATTTGGTTTTTGTAGATTTGTAGTGTCCGGAGTCTACTCTTGCGTCTGTTTCATTTCAGGTTCTTTAGGAGGCGTTTTTGGAGAATGTGAGCTTCAATACGAAGATGTTCGAGTAGTGGGCTCGAAGGGATGATGCCAATGTCAAGTGTGCGGATGACAAGAAGGAGGCGGGACTAAGGAATCAATCTCTCTCGTCTGAAATTCCTGGGCATTGGTCCAACTTGTAAAACTTCGTTCTCCCTGCTCAGGACTCCAAATCCAATGATTCTAACTCGATGAGTTAGATCTACGAGTCTAGTTTGCCTCCTCAAAATTTCAGACCAAAATAATGATTGAGCGGAAAGTTATGACAATTCTCCTGAAGTGTCGCAGATGGAGATGTCGAGACCCGGCCGAGTTTCTGCCCGAGACAGGAGCCGGCTCAAGAAGCACAGAAGATCAACTGAACACAACTCGGTCGAGACCCGACCGAGTTGTTGCCCGAGTCAGGCTCAGAGAAGACTCAAGAAAATCAACTGGACACAACTCGGCCGTGACCCGGCCGAGTTTCGGACCGAGTCGGGACCCATTCCGTGTTTTGAACTCGTATTTTGACCTGTTTTAACCCGGGTATAAATAGAAGATATTAGGGGGAGAGAAAGGACGACGGGTATTTGGAGTTAGACAGTTAGTTGTATCTACGTTTTCTATCTCTCAAAAACCCTAGGGGAAGATCTTGGAGATTGGCTACATTGAATCGCTTGAGGATTGAATCTCTTTTGAAATACAATTGGCATGTTGTCTCTTTCAATGAATTTGATTTCTCTTTCTCTCATGTCTAGCTAAACCTCCTTTTTTAGGGTTGGGTGAACCCAATGGTGAATTAGGTAGGTTTGAATGCGGTATTTGATTGAATGAATATTTGAATGAGATTTGATTCTATCCTAGGATGCTTAATGACCTAATTGATTCATAATTGGGATTTCTATTTGAATTGGAGACCGAAAGGAGAAAATGATAATAGAAGATTGATGCATGTTAGATCCCTAGGATAGAACTTGAGGATTATTTGTGCGAAAGTGACCTAATCCTTCTTGTGGTACTTGACTATCGAATTGATTTTTGGTTGAGTAGATTCCGCGGAGCGCGAAAGCGAATGTTGTTTCTATTTGTTCATTGATCTTTACAGAACTTAATGGACCTTAATGAGATTAGCTTTGTGCGAAAGTGACTGCTAGTCGAGTCTAGGTACATGCATTATTCGTCTGAAAAGAGGTAATGTTGACATTAGATAGTGGGTCCTTCAAATGACATTCACATTGAAATCTAATCAGATATTGTCTAGAATCTACCGAAACACCATTGTGGGGATCCTAACCTTGGAAGCCTTTTCCCAACTGATAATTCCCTTTTTACTTGACATTTGTTACCATTGAAACTGAATCACAAACCTTTCTTATTTACGACTTAGTCTATTAGTTGATCTGGCAATTGGTACTACTACATAGTCCATGAGTTCAACACCTTGGTACTATAACCGAACCCGTACACTTGCGGGGTAGGATTTGGACCTATCAAGTTTTTGGCGCCGTTGTCGGGGACTATAGCTAGTATTGGTTGTTACACGCAACCGGTAGACTAGGTCTTATTTTGTTTTTGACTTTGTTTCTTTTGTCTTTGGTTTCGGATTTTGTTCTCACTCTTATGCGAGGAGCCCTGAGCGCTGGTGAATTCTATGAACCAGATCCTGAACCCGAGCGTGCTTTTCACAGAAGAAGAGGAGAGCAAGAAGAAACTAGAGCTCGAGCAATGGATGAGGCGGCACAACAGCAACAACAACAACATGAGTTGCTACAACAACAACAGCTACAACCGCAAGAGTTGCAACAACAGCTACAACCGCAAGAGTTGCAACAACAGCTACTGAATCAACAACAGGAGATGCAACAACTGTTGAATTTGCCTCCGCCTATGACATTAGGTGACTATGTGTTGCCACGTCACCAAGGACCCACATGTGGTGTGGTCTGACCTCCAGTTCAGGCCAAGAATTTTGAGCTGAAGCCATCTCTGATTAATATGGTTAAGCAAAATCAGTTTGGAGGCCTTCCATCCGAGAATCCTCACCAAAATCTCAACACTTTTCTGGAGCTTATGGATACGATGAAGATTCATGATGTCTCAAATGACACGCTTTATTTGCGCACTTTCTCATTCTCTTTGAGAGACAGGGCTAAAGCATGGTTCAAGGCCCTACCTCATGGCACTATCACGACATGGGATGATTTGGCTAAAGCTTTCCTAACCAAGTATTTCCCCCCAAAGAAGATGATGTGGCGAAAACCTACCCACAAGTGTATGGGGTCAGCTGTTCAAGTGTCGTTCCCACGAGGACAATGTAGTACCTTTTGTAACTAAACTGGTAAGCTAAGCCGTAAGAAAGATTTGTTTGATTAAGCTAAGAAATGAGTGTTGCAAATATAAGTAAATTCAAAGGATGGAAATTATCTAGGATCAAGGATCCCCACAATAATGCCTTGGTAAACTTAAGTGTGTTTATCTTAGAATAGCATGAACTCGCTTGACGGTAAGTTATCAAATATCTCTACTAATTCCTTTCAGACAATAGTAGATGTATCTAAACTCCAACTAACAATCGTTGTCGCACAAAGCTAATCAAATTTAGACCCCTTGAGCACTTAGAATCTAGGATAAAACCGGGTTAACATTCACTTTCGTGCTCCGCTAATTCCAGACTAACCTAGGGTTTCTATGATAACTTAGAACTCCGCAAGAACAAACAAGTTTATTCAGGTTCAATTCTTAGTAATTCCAACAATAGTAATCTCCTTTCAGACTCATACCTTGTATAATTTCATTCATTAGGTTTCTCCTTTCAGACTCAACCTAATAGAATTCTAATTGATAAATTACCAATAGCAATATGAACCCTAGAATTGAATCAAATGAGAACTCATGCTACCAATTCAGACAAACACAATTTACAAGTCTACCAATTCATTATTGGGATCACCCCAACCCTAGATTAAAAGGGGTTTAGCCTAGCATGCTTGGAGAATCAATCAAAAACATTGTATGAATAAGAGAAATCATTCAAATAGATAAAAAGAAGAGAAATACTTGTTTGGATCCAAGAACAATCTCCAATCTTCAACAATCTTCAAGAAAACTCAACCAAAACACAACTACCTGGTTTAGAGAGTGTATGTTCAGAGCAAAATAGCATGATCCCCAAGTTTTCCCAAAAAAAACTGATAAAAAGGAGCAATATGCGTTTCAGCAAGCCAAAAGAAACGTTACGGACCACGACTCGGTCCACAACTCGGCCGAGTTGTGGACCGAGTTGTTGTCTGTTCTCCTTCGTCTTCACTGATGCCCCTAATTACATTTAAGATATGACTATTTATACAAATAGGAGGTAAGGGAGAGATTATGATAGAAAAGGGGTAATTGGTTATTTTCATTGATGCCCCTAATTACATTTAAGATATGACTATTTATACAAATAGCCTTTGTTCTCAAAGCTTATTGCAAAATTGGGAAAAGACAATATTAACATCAATACAATTGATAGGCTATTAACACCAAGTTGCAAAAGCAACACAAGTATGAAGTAGATTTCCCATGTGCAATGCCATAGCCCTACAATTCAATTAACTCTTCAAATCTTCAGTACTTCATTGCCTAGTAAATCTGCCAAGGTCAAAGTTCTTTTTTCTTTTTTTTTTCAAGAAATTCAAATGTGCCAAGCTGAAACATTCACAAAAGCTTGACTAAATCAGGTGGAAAAGCAAGACAACGGGTTGCAACAACTTTAAATGATAATGTGCAGCAATCACTCCATCCAAGATTCCATTGCAACATTTGGTTAACCACTCTAACCTCAAAAACATCATTATTTTCACTCAAATTCGGTGTCAATCCAATAGTCAACAATTGCAACACACCATGCGTGTAGATCTGTAGCACAAGTTCAACATATTTTCCAATTTTGCACCACAAGTGCAATAGCAACACATCACCATTTTTACCTATTCCTAGCGCATCACCCTTTTTTTTCATCCAATTGTGAGCAAGGTAACAAAAATTCAGCACACCAATTGTATCTGGGGCTACTGAATGTCAAGCTCAACACCACCATCATGCTAATGTCTGCCTCTGACCATTGTACTATGTAGGCCACTCCTCCCGGATCAAAGACAAAGGAGCTATTGCAATGCCCAATCAATGCTGGGAAATTCAGACTCCTCTGTATTGTAGCATACAGAGTTCCTGCCTCATCATAGACTAACACCAATTGCTCAGTGACAACCCATGGTTTAGGCAGCTCATTTTTTCTTTTTGGCATTTCTTCAAACACCTTGTATGCGTTCAAAAATTCCGACTCCTCTATATGGTAGCATATATTTTCATAGTAAGTTTGAATATATTCACAATATATGTATACATTTTCTACTCATATGTATATATAACAAGTTCGTTTTCATATTCACACACGAGTGGTCATTCTTACATATCCTCCTCTACGGTGTAATTGGATGAGACGGGACTACGAGACATATGTTCGGGTAGTTTGGGAATACTATTAGTTTTGGGCGTTGGCGTACGTTGGAAATAACTTTGTGAAATATAGCTTCACTTAGCTTGTTACTTAATTAAGCTTAGCCTGAATTATCTGCCTTAATTTCTTCCCGACCCTCTTCTAGTCCCACCCACCTTCATCGATTTCATCATTATTGAATAGATCAAACTAAATAATATAAATATACGTATGTGATTATGATTAAAATTAACAGTACATTTGAGTTCCACTGCACCCTTTATAAAAAAAAAAAATACAATATATTTCACCCAAAAAAAAAACAATATAAATGTATGCTGCTCGATACATGCTGAGTTGTACCGTAGACAATGTACAGGTGCTATACCAGTTCAAATTGTAATTAATAACAGTGTCATTTTAGAAGAAATTAAGCTAATAATATAATAATCCCTACTCATAATTCTCGTACAGTACAACACACTTTTGCATAATACTAAAATAGAGAAAATGGTGGGAGTGTACGTTGCATTTATTGAAACATGGGACTATTGCATCAAGGAAACAGTAACATGAATAATGGTGTAAATCCCAGCGGAAAATCTGTCATCCCCAGAAATGATAAATTCTATGTTTGAGGCAGTCATCCATTTTTCATACCACATTTTTTACTCATAAAACTATATTAAAAAACACCCCTCAGATCCGTCTCTTTCGCTCCTCTTCCTTGTTAGTTGTAAGAATTCTGAAGCTTCTGCTTTTGATTTTGGGCCATCAAACTGTCAAATCCAACTACTTACCCACTAATTGCTCTCTTGTCTTGTTAATTTTCATATTTGTGTTTATGCTCCTAAAATCCTCCTCCTTTAGCTTTTGATACTAGCTAGCTAAGCCATGGGATATTGGGGTTCCACGTTCTTATTCTTGCTTCTTCTACTCAAACCCTGTACTGCTGGCGTCCCTCTAACGGCTACTATGAGCAGGGGATTCAAAGGGTCTGAATTCTGAAATGGACTATCTCAACAACCATGGAATGTTTCTCATCTCCAACAACTCCAATTTCGCCTTTGGTTTCCAACCCACCAAAGATGCCACCTCGTTCCTCCTAGCAATCATCCATCTTGGCACTTTTAGGCCTGCTTGGACTGCAAACAGAGGCTCCCCAATTCAGGGCTCCGATTCCTTTATCTTTGACAACAATGGCAATGTGCTTCTTCAAGCTGCAGGGAGCCTCATTTGGTCACCCAACACCCTTAAAAAACCCGTTTCATTCATCCAGTTGCTCGATTCGGGCAATCTGGTGATGCTTGGCGACGAGAACACCACGGGTTGGGAGAGTTTCAGGCATCCTACTGATACTCTTCTGCCTACACAAGAGTTCATAGACGGGATGAAGCTTTCGAGCGATTCGGGTTCGGGTAACTCGAGCTACTTTTTGCAGATCAAGTATGGAGATGTGAAGCTGTTCGTTAGCTTCTCAACACCCCAGCCTTAATTACTGGTCTATTGCTAGAGATGCTAGAGCTGTGATCAATACAAGCGGCGGGCGGATTCACCGGGCTGTGATTTATGGCAATTCATGGAGGTTTTATGATCAGAGCAATGTGTTTTTGTTGCAGCTTATCTTCTCTGATGATGCAGGGCCAAACTCAACTTGGATTGCTGTTCTCTGAAGTGACGGATCTATTGGGTTTTACAGCCTTGGAGGCGACGCCGCAAGCTTAGCGTCGCCGACTAAGATACCGAGTGACACGTGTGCGACTCCTGGACGGTGTGGAGCCTACTATGTGTGCTCAAGCAACACTTGCCAGTGCCCTCTTGGGCTGCTCTCTGTAGAATTTGCAATCTCAGATGGAAAACGAACATCGGAATGGAAGATAGGAAGAGGAAGCGGGAAAACAAGCTGTAGATTCAAAACAATCTGAGCGAAATCTCCAGAAAGTTACAAACGTGAGAGAGCTTCTCTCTCTGTAACTAAAACCAGTTGTTCAACAATTAACAACTTGACAAACAAGAAAGAGAAGCTACTATTTATACAACCAACATGAATCGGGTTCACTAGACCCGTTTATTTAGCTAATGTCTAAGCCGCTGCTTAATACCCAACCACCAGAGTTCGAGTCTTGAAAGAGTTGACAAATCCCACGTTCGTGCTGAAGGACTCCAACTTGACAACCATCCAAGCCACGTGAAGGATATCAACATACCCCCCTCAAGTTGGAGGACACAAAAGCCCCAACTTGGAAGAGAGGAAGTCATGCTGATGCTGCCCAAGAGCCTTCGTAAGAAGATCGGCCAGCTGAAGGTTGGTGGAGATATAAGCAGTCTGAAGAAACCCAAGAAGAATCTGATCACGAGTGAAGTGGTAGTCGATGTCGACATGCTTGGTTCGCTCGTGGAAGCAGGGATTGGCAGCGATCTGCTGCGCAGCCCGGTTGTCACAAAAAAGAGTGACAGGTAGAGCAAAAGAAACATGTAAATTCCGAAGAATATAGCTAACCCAAAGAAGCTCAGCAATACACATGGCCATGGCGCGATACTCGGCCTCAGCCGAGGAACGAGAAACAACTGACTGCTTCTTAGTCTTCCAGGACACTAAAGCATGTCCAAGGAAGATGCCGAACCCAGTGAGTGACCGGCGAGTGGTAAGACACGAACCCCAGTCAGCATCGCAGAACCCGGTAACCTTGAGTGAGGGTTGCACAAGATAAAAGAATCCAAGTTTACTAGTGCCAAGTAAATAACGCAAGACATGAGTAGCTGCTTGCATATGAGGGACTCGTGGCTACGAGACAAATTGGCTTACATGCTGTACACTGTAGGATAAATCGGGGCGAGTAAGAGACAGGTAAAGAAGGCGACCAACAAGGCGGCGAAACTGCTCTGGCTCATCAAGCAAAACTCCTTCATCCAGTCGCAGCTTTAAACCAGTAGGAAGGGGAAACCGAGCAGCTTTGGCATGAAGAAGATTAGCATCAGTAAGAATATCTAGGATATACTTGTGCTGACTGAGAATGACACCTTTATCATCCCGGTAAAGCTCCATGCCCAAGAAGTACCTAGCAGCACCCAAACCTTAATAGTGAACTGAGAATGCAACGCATCCTTGACATGCTGAACCTCTGGAAGATCATCACCAGTAATCAAAATGTCGTCAACATAGACGAGTATAGCAGTGAAAGAACCAGGAGAAGCTTTGACAAACAAGGAATAATCAGATTTGGATTGAACATAACCCAAACCAATCAAAAAATGACTCAACTCCAAATTCCACTGCCGAGAGGCCTGTTTGAGGCCATAGAGAGAATGCTGCAACTTACATACATCCCCAGGTTTCCCTTGTTGATATCCCTCTGGTAAGGCCATATAGATCTCTTCATCCAAATAGCCATGTAGGAAGGCGTTATTGACATCTAGTTGATGCAATCCCCACCCTTTCGCAATGGCAAGAGCAATAACCATACGCACTGTGGAAAGCTTAGCCACCGGAGAAAAAGTATGCTTGTAATCTTTGCCAAGATTTTGACTAAAACCCTTGACCACCAATCGAGCTTTATACCGCTCAACCTCTCCATTGGGTTTAAACTTGACTTTATAGACCCATTTGGACCGAATTGCTTGTTTCCCTGAGGGCAAAGGTACTAGAACCCAAGTGCCATTAGTCTCAAGAGTCTCCAGTTCTTTATCCATGACCTCTTGCCACTTAGGATCTAACTGTGCCTCAGTAAAAGAAGAAGGCTCGCGGACTGCTAAAACATTGGCCAAGGAAGCATAATAGTCATGCTGCACAGAGTTCACCACATAATCCTTGTGCCAAACAGGAGCTGTTGTAACACGAGATGACCTTCTTAATTGAGGAATCTGAGGAGAAATATCAGTGGGTGGAGAAACAGATGGAGGAACAAGGGGCAAAGTAGAATGATGATCATCATCATTTGAGGGAAGAGGTGGTGAAATAACTTCAGCAGGAGTAATAGGAGGCTGAGAGGAAGATAAAGACAAGAAGGGGAACACATCTTCATGAAACACCACATCTTTGCTGAAAAACACAGCCTCAGTGTCCAAATCGAACAGTTTATAACCCTTTTGATTAGGAGGATATCCAATAAAGACACGCCTCCTTCCCCTAGCAGCAAACTTATCTCCACTCTTGGGCGCCATATACGCATAACAAAGACAGCCAAATACACGCAAAGAATCATATGTAGGCTATTTAGAAAACAATACCTCAAATGGTGTTTTCCAGTCCAATTTGGCAACCGACATCTTATTGATCACATGTGTAGCTGTTAAAATACAGTCTCCCCAAAACTTCTGAGGCAATCCAGATTGAATACGCAGAGATCTAGCAGTCTCAAGCAAATGCCGGTGCTTCCTTTCGACAACACCATTTTGTTGAGGATGATATACCATACTACGTTGATGAATAATTCCAAAAGCAGAAAACAACCCTCGACATTCCAAGTTCACAATCTCTGAACCATTGTCTGATCGCACCACTTTAGGAACCTGACCAAACTGATTCTTCACATACAGAAAGAAAGCCTTCAAAATAGAAGGAACCTCCTGTTTAGAAGATAAAATGTAGGTCCAAGTCGCTCGACTATGATCATCGACTAAGGTCAAGAAATAGAGAGCTCCATTCAGTGCTCTTACTCGGTATGGTCCCCACAAATCAACATGAACCAAATCAAATAATCCCAAAGCATGATTATGACTAACAGGACTAGGAAGCTTATGAAATTTAGCAAGTGAGCAAGTTTCACATATAAAATCATCATTCAAAATAGAAGAACATCCAGTCAAATGTTGCATCTTAGA
Source organism: Rheum nobile (assembly GCA_027886185.1). Classification (NCBI taxonomy): domain Eukaryota; kingdom Viridiplantae; phylum Streptophyta; class Magnoliopsida; order Caryophyllales; family Polygonaceae; genus Rheum; species Rheum nobile. Next base: position 1,578,530 of record WOAB01000167.1, read on the forward strand.
AATGGAAATATGTCCCATACGTTTATGAAACAATGCTTTATCAAGTTTCCCAATAGAAACACAACCAAAAGTATCTGTTACAGCAGCAGAATCAGACAATTTCTTGCATGAACTTCTATCAACCTGAATCCTGTATAAGCCTCCAATTCCTTGTCCTTTAGCCACAAATCGTTTACTCAAAAGGTCCTGCAACACGCAATAGTCCTTGTGAAAAACAGCACTGAGTTGTCCCGAATTAACCAACTTACTCACAGATAAGAGATTGTATTTGAATTCTGGCACATAAAGCACATCTCGCAGAATCAATTCATCATTGAGTTGAATATCTCCAACAGTTTCCACTGCCTTTGTGCTTCCATCAGGTAATATAATACAGATAGAATATGGCAAAGACTTAGGATGCAATAGAAGATGATAATGTGATGTCATATGATCGGATGCTCCACTATCCACAATCCAATCATTGCTACCATGTTGATAATCACTTAAAACAGAAACTGAAATACCTGCAAAGTGATAGTTCGCCTGGCCAGTTCTTGCCACAACGTGCATTGCCTTTTCTGATCTGAAGGCCTTCATGACCTCCTGGCAAGCTGTAGAAAGGCTAGACACTGCCTGCACCAGTTGCTGATCCATTCCTCCTCTAGCATCATTGCTCGATTTGGTCTCAATCGGTGTGTCAACAACTGAATGACGATCATCCTCGACTGTAGCAACAATTCTAACATTCTTCCTGCCTTTCTTGCCTTTATACCAGTCAGGAAATCCAATGATTTCAAAGCAATTCTCCTTAGTATGTCCTTCTTCCTTGCAATGACTGCAGTAACGTTTCTCATATCCTCTCGAACGTCTATTATCTCGCTTATCACCTCCTGAATTGTTGTTTCTCTGGCTGTTGTCCGAATCTCTAGGAGGCTGTTTACTTCCTCCAGATTGATTAGCCAAGAAAGCAGACGTCTCAGCTGACACTGCATTTGTCACCTGTTTCTGTTTTTCTACTGGTGTAACAAGATGAAAAACCTTGTTAATGAGCGGCAGAGGCTTCATCACAAGTATTTGACTCTTCACTGATTCAAAGTCTGAATTCAATCTCATCAAGAACTGCATCACCATGTCACGATTTTCCTTTTCAAGCACCTTAGCTAGTATGCCACAAGTGCATGAAGAAAGACCTCCACAAGTACATAGAGGCATAGAAGTCAGATTTTCTAACTCATCCCAAACATTCTTCAATTTCACATAATATTCTGTGACAGAGAGACTTCCCTGGGAGATCTGACTCAATTCCTGTTAAAGCAGATACACCAAAGGCCCGCTGCTCTGGTGATATCTTTCCTTGATCTCTTGCCAAAGCGTCTTCGCCGTATCCTTGTATATGAAGGTTCGATACATCTCCGGCGTCATTGAGTTCACGATCCAGCAAGCAACCATTGAGTCGCATCTCTTCCAGAGTAGATAATCCTTCGACTTCTCCTCTGGCATTTTCTCGGTTCCATCAATGAATCTGAGCTTCAGCTTCGACATCAGTCCCATCTTCAATTGGCGACTCCAGATTAAGTAATTGCTTCCGTCAAATTTCACATTTGACATGTTCATCCCTGGATAATCCGAATTGTTCAACAATAGAGGATTTGACATCTGCATAGTCTGAACACCTTCGCCACTTGTTTCACTCAACGCCATAGCTTCAATTCGCAATAATCCCTCTCCGATCTAGGTTTAACTGGATTTCACGATTGCAAAAACTCCAGAGAGCTCTGATACCATGTAGAATTTGCAATCTCAGATGGAAAACGAACAGCGGAATGGAAGATAGGAAGAGGAAGCGGGAAAACAAACTGCAGATTCAAAACAATCTGAGCGAAATCTCCAGAAAGTTACAAACGTGAGAGAGCTTCTCTCTCTGTAACTAAAACCAGTTGTTCAACAATTAACAACTTGACAAACAAGAAAGATAAGCTACTATTTATACAACCAACATGAATTGGGTTCACTAGACCCGTTTATTTAGCTAATGTCTAAGTCGCTGCTTAATACCCAACCACCAGAGTTCGAGTCTTGAAAGAGTTGACAAATCCCACGTTCGTGCTGAAGGACTCCAACTTGACAACCATCCAAGCCACGTGAAGGATATCGTGACTGCGAAATCGGGATAGTCTCGTCATCATGTCGTCATGGCTCCGGGGCCCACTCTACTGAGATGGTGTACGCCGGCGACGGTCTCAGCTACTCCGCACTCGACTATGTTTTGGCGACTACTAATTCGACGGATTTGGTCTCTTGCAAGGCTGCTTGCGCTGGCGATTGCTCGTGTCTCGCGATGTTCTTCAACAATTGCACTAGGAAATGTTACTTGTTTGACAGTATTGGGAGCTTTAAGCCTGATAGTAGCTCTAAATACGCTGCATTCGTCAAGGTTTCGACACGTCATGACGTTGTTGAAGGAGATAAGCGTTCTCCACTTGTTGTGATTATATGTATTGTGGCGAGCATTTTCGTGATGGTTTCCATGGTTTATGGAGGATACACGATCTACATCAAGAAAAGGAAGATGAAGATGGGGAATCGAGATTCTCTTGATGAAGCTAGGTTCGAATGAAGAGGATAACTTCTTGGAGTCCTTATCGGGTATGCCGGTTCGGTATAGCTATAAGGAGCTAAAAACCGCGACAAACAGCTTCTCTGTGAAGCTAGGTCAAGGCGGGTTCGGTTCGGTCTACCAAGGGACATTGCCTGATCAAACACAGACACAAATAGCGGTGAAGAAGCTGGAGGGTGTGGGCCAGGGGAAGAAGGAGTTCAAGGCGGAGGTCGGTATCATCGGTAGCATACATCATCACCATCTGGTTAGGCTCAAGGGCTTCTGTAGCGAAGCAAGCCACAGGCTGCTTGTGTACGAGTTCATGGCGAAGGGCTCGCTCGACAAGTGGATATTCAAGAGGAACGAAGGCGGGTTCGGGTTCGTGTTGGATTGGGAGACGAGGCTCGGGATAGCATTGGGTATGGCTAAGGGATTGGCATATCTACATGAATATTGTAATGTGAAGATTGTTCACTATGACATAAAGCCGGAATACATGCTCCTTGACGAGCACTTCCAAGCCAAAGTCTCGGATTTCGGGTTGGCCAAGCTGATGACGAGGGAGCAAATCCACATGTTCACTACACTCCGGGGCACCATGGGCTATCTTGCATCGGAGTGGATCACGAACTACGCCATCTCGGAGAAGAGTGACGTGTACAGCTACGGGATGGTGTTGCTTGAGATCGTTGGCGGGAGGAGGAACTATGACCCGAAGCAGTCGTCGGAGAAATCGCACTTGCCTTCCTTTGCGTTTAGGATGATGCAAGAAGGGAAGCTGAGTGAGGTGGTGGACTCGTCTTTGAAGTACAATTATGATGTGTGTAGAGCAGTCAAGGTGGCGTTGTGGTGTATACAAGAGGACATGGGCTTGAGGCCTTGTATGAGCAATGTGGCCCATATGTTACACGGGCTGTGCCCTGTTCCGGACCCTCCAACCTAGGGGTGTTTATCGGGTTCGGTTTTTTGGACTGAACCAAACCAAACCCGAACCGATTATATTCGGTTCGGTTTTCGGTTCGTATAAAAATGATTTTGGGTTCGGTTCGGGTTCGGTCCAAAACCGAATATTTTTAAAATAATTTAAAAACCTAGATTTCTAGATAAATTAGTCCAAACTTATTCGGTTCGGTCTAGTTCGGTTCGGTCCAGTTCGGTCCAAGTTCGGTTCGGTCTAATTCGGTTTTGTGCACTAAAACCTCTAAATCATCATAATTTCAAAATATTCGGTTATTTCGGGCCAAAACCGAACCGAACCCGAATAAAACCGAACCCGAACCGAGTATGTTCGGTTCGGTTTTCGGTTCACAAAGTTCCGAAGTTCGGTTTCGGTTCGGTTTTGGCCCGATGAACAACCCTACTCCAACCACTTCTTTGATGGCTTCACACCTCTTCGCCAGCTTCTTTAAGTCGTCCATCGACGGGACCGCCACATGGACTTCGTCTGGACCGTCCGCTTGCAACAGCCACGCTTGCGTCTCCGTTGTTAGGCTATCGGGTCCTCGGTGACCGTCATATGGATTTTAGTGTTTTGGTCCATTGAATAAGGCCTTTTTTTTTGATAAGGTATAAATTAGACAGGAAACCACAAAAGGGTCGGTTCCTTAGTCTATAGCATCCTTTCGGATGAGAACTACAAGTTCTAAATCATTTCTAATGTCTTCCAATCTACTACGCTGCGCTAGCTTCGCAATGTAGTCCGCCACAACATTAGTTTCTCGGAAGACGTGACAAATCTGCACTGAAGAAAACAGTTGTAATACACAAAGGATATCAAAAATTAAATTTTGATATCACAAGGACAGTGCCGGATTTTGTTTAGAACGTTAACAATTGTGAGGTTATCGCATTCAATTTGGATGTTGTTAAAGCCTAGGTCATATGCTTTAAGCAAAGCATTTCTGAACGCAATGGTTTCCGTTTTTAGTGGGGTTGATATACCGCAATTTTCACCAAAGATGTATAGCGGCTCTCCTTTGCTATTACGGATGATATATCCATAACTAGATTCTCCATTATTCTTTGTTGATCCATCCGTATTTATTTTAATCATGTAATCTGGTGGTTTTTTCCATTTTTTCTTTGGATATCTTCTTTTTGTATTGATATTGGTTTTCCTAATTTGATCTGTACTCAGACAGTCTGGGTTCCATTTTTTAGTTTGTTTCCAATTATGTGTTTGGTTTTGGATGTAGGTAGGTACATCTTTAATCTGGTTTGTGTCACTGTTAGTAGTTCTACGAATTGTGAGATATCAGTTTTTTGTCGGATTTCTTCAATTAGTTCATATGGTTTTTTATTCCCAATGTCAAGTGATTTGATAATCCTAAGAGTATGGAGATTAATTTTTTCCAAGGTTTTCATAGTATGATTGCAGAGGAATAAGATATGATTAGTATCTTCAATTTGAGCCCTACAACGAATACATCCTGGAGGAATCGAAACTCCTTTTTCAGCTAGTCGTGCTTTTGATGGAAGTCCATCTTTCATAATTTTCCAAAGAAAGTTTTTAACCTTTGGATAAGTATCCAGTTTCCATATCCAAGAGGAGTTGTGAGCAGTATATCTTTTATTTTCATTTATCGTGCTCATAGCTGATGTTGTAGAGAACCAACCGTTTTTACTGGCTTCCCAGTACATCCTATCCTCAATATTATTAAAGGGGATTGGGATGGATGTGATTTGTTTAGCTATGTCACCAGGGACACTTTGTGTAATATTTTCCTTGTTCCAGGTTTTGTTTGCTAGAATGAAATCAGCAACCAAGGCATCCATGTTATGATTCTGTAGTGTGTTGGCAGTGATGTTTAAGGGATCTTTTGATAACCAATTATCAGTCCAAAATTTAATAGTTTTTCCATTTTCAACTTGCCAGATGAGTCCTTTTTTGAACTCATTCAATAATGCAATCATTTTAGTCCACTGCCAAGAGCATAAACCTCTTTTTTGATAATGTAAAAGGTGCTGGGTTTTTAGGTATTTTTCAATAATTATTTTAACCCAACAATTGTCAGGTTCTGCCATTATTTTCCAAAGGAGTTTGAATTGTAAAGCTTTGTTCATGTCTTTTGATTTTGCTAGTCCTCCTTGTTTTGAAGGTTTACAAATTGAATAAGGCCTTGTTTGGCCATAAGTATTTTTTACTTATAAAGACTTTTTTTTCAAAAAACTATTTTTTTTTATATTTCGATAAACGTATAATAAAATTATTTTATCTTTCTTTTACTACACACATTTTCCAACAAAAATACACACATATCTATAAAACATATTTTTTTACCAAACACATTTTTTTACACAAACTTACTTTTCATCTATTTATCAATAAAAAAAGTCTTTATAAATATTATCCCCAAACAAACCCTAAGTTGGTAAACCACATTGTTTATAAAGACATTTTAAGGACATTCATCCATTACAATTATTACTACGGGTAAAATAAAAATGATACATATACAAGTAGAAAATTACACATACACAAATAAAATCTTATACATTTTTTAAACTCATAGACGTAAAACAAAAAAGTTATGCATTTCTCGAATGTGCACAAACTCATGCTCATACATTAAAAAAATTATGCACATGCAATAAAAAACTTATGTATATTCTAAAGTGCATAAATTTTTGGCTCTGTACATCATTTTCATTTTATACGGTAATAATCATTTTTCATCTGATCAAACCCTGACATTTTAATCCATTAACCTTTTAGAATTATTTATTTTATTAATTATCTTTTTAAATTTTAAATTTTGTTTAATTGATCACATTCGTCATTAGGTTGATGACACTTTCGATCAACGGCATGACTGATGACAATTTAAAAGTGTCATATCATAAACTTAATGTATTTATTTTGGAGTTATTATCTTAATTTTATTCATTTACGAAAAAATTATATGATACATTTTGATTATGTCATGAGCCTCAAATGTTTGTATGCTCGAGTTCTGTTGATTTTTTGGCCTTCCATAGTGAAGAAAATGTGAACTATAATATTCGTCTGTTAACATCTGAGTACTATTACGAAGGAAATTAGTAAACCTAAATTTTGGGGAAAAGTCGTTCTTGATTTCTTGCCTCTGTTTGATTAGAATATGAACAATAATATATATATGCTAAGCTAAATAAGGATAAAAAGGGAAAAACATGATATAAACTCAATACTCCCCCTCAAGTTGGAGCATGTAGATCATGAATGCCCAACTTGCGAAGAAGATATGAGAAAGGTTGTTGGCCTAGCGCTTTGGTGAAGATGCCAGCGAACTGGTCGGAGGAGCGCACATAAGAAGTAGTAATACTCCCAGATTGGATAAGATCGCGCACAAAGTGACAATCAATCTCAATGTGTATAGTGCGTTCATGAAACACAGGATTTGCAGCAATATGGAGAGCTGATTGAATGTCACAAATCAGCCGCATAGGAGAAGAATGACATACTCCAAGAGATTGAAGAAAAGCCTTAAGCCAGATGAGCTCACAACATGCAGATGCCATAGAGCGATATTCAGCTTCAGTTGACGAACGAGAGACCGTGGGCTGCTTCTTGGTTTTCCATGAAATAGGAGATTGGCCTAACATGACGAAGTAGCCCGTAAAAGAGCGTCAAGTAAGTGGACATGCAACCCAAGCAGAATCACAATAGGTTGTAAAATGTAAGGAATTGTCTCGAGAGAGAACAAGACCTTGACCTGGATGACCCTTCAGATAACGAAGAACTCGCATAGCAACATGCCAATGAGCTTCTTTAGGAGCTTGCATGAACTGAGATAAGGTATGAACCGAATAACAAAACTCAGGATGGGTGATAGTCAGATAAATCAATCGACCAACAAGACGTCTGTAACATTTTGGATGAGCAAACTCTGGCCTTGTAGCCTGACTCAAATCATGATTTTGTGCCATAGGAAATTCAGCAGGCTTTGCGCCAAGCAAACCTGCTTCAGAGATAATATGAAGAGCGTATTTTCGTTGGGAGAGAAACAAGCCAGATGAACCATGTGCAATTTCAATCCCAATGAAATATTTGAGAACACGAAGATCTTTCACATGAAAACAATGATGTAAATAGTCTTTAAACTGTATAATTGCAAAAGAGTTATCCCCAACTATGATAAGATCATCCACATAAATCAACACATGCAATGTAGTACTATCTTGAAGCAAAGAGAACAAGGAATAATCAGCACGAGATTGAACAAACCCAAATATGAAAAGTGCAGAAGAAAGCTTTGCAAATCAATTGTGGGGTGCCTGACGGAGACCATAGAGAGACTTCTGCAGTCGACAAACTTTGCCAGAAGCCGACGAAAAGCTAGGAGGCGAATACATATACACCTCTTCATCTAAATCACCATGCAAAAATGCATTGTGAACATCCATCTGATGCAACTCCCAACCTCGTATAGCTGCAACTGATAAGAAAACAACAGTCAAAACACAAACAAACGACATTTTTGCAACTGAAGCAAATGTCTCTGTGAAATCAACTCCCTCGACATGTTTGTTGCCAAGAACCACCTGACGAGCTTTGTAACGCTCAACATACCCATTTGCCTTATGCTTAATGCGAACACTCATTTACAACCAATAGGTTTCTTGCCTGAAGGCAAATCTGTAAGCATCCAAGTCCCATTATTTTCAAGTGCAATAAGCTCTGCAGTCATAGTTTACCCATTCACTTCCAACACTTTGATTTTCTATTACTTTAGTGTATCTACTTGAAATAACACCTATGATAGTGAATGCTTATACTACTTCTAGATATAACTATACAACTTTTGTTATAAAGTTCACAAAGTGATTTTGTTTGATCTCATTTGACTTTAATAAAAAAAAACAATTGATAAAGTATGATGAAATATCTTATATATATATATCATGTTTCTAATTGAAACTCGATCGTAAACTACAATAACTTTGATTGTACAAAATTTATAAAGTATACTAATATATATAAAAAATATCTCAAATTATAAATAAAACATAAAAAAAATGAAATTAAACATGTCACGGACCCGTGCGTGGCACAAACACATATATAACTAGTTGTTTTTTAAAATCTTTAATTTTGTATATTAATTCTCATGTGTCATTGTCAACGACCAACGAGAGGTTAACGATGACATTTTTTTACTGATGACAACTTAGAAATATTGGATCATAAACTTTATATGAACTTTAAGTAAGAGATTATTCAATCTAGTAGGGTTTTCTCTGGCCTCTCCCTATCTAGTAGGGTTTTCTCGTCGGTTTACGGCGGTTCCTCCCTGGTTTTCAACTAGGGCTTGTGTTTTTCCACTGGTTTTCTCTTGCTTTGTGCGGGGTTCTCATTGCTTTGGTGAACACCGCTTGCGTTCTGCATATTATGGAGGCTCTTGAAGAGGCATGGAGCAACTTGCGGGTTATGGAAGAAGAAGAGGAGGTTATTCCGGTTGAGAGTGATGCAAACGTTTGGCCAACAGACCAACTGGCTTTGTGTTTAGCGGGGCGTCTGTTAACGGAGAAACGTTTCAATGTTGGGGCGTTCAAATCTACTTTTATGCAAGTATGGAATCCTGAGCATGGACTGGCTATCCGTGAAGTTAGGTCAAACCTTTTTGTCTTTCAATTCTTTGATGTGGAAGATAAACGATATGTTATGCAAAAGGGACTATGGTGTTTTGATGATTGCTTGCTCATGCTTTGTGAAGTGGAAGGAGATGTCCGCCCTTCCCAAATGGCCTTTTCCCATGCTGCATTTTGGGCGGTTGTTCATGATGTTCCCCTCGGTTGTCGGGGAGAAGCTATGGCGAAAGTGATGACTCTATGCCTACCCCCATGACGGCGAGAGACGAAGAGGACCTCCTTAGGGTGCGTTCTGATGGACCGATGACTAGAGCCCGTGCTAGAAGCATTGCCAGAGCTACTCAATCTCTAGTCACCCGCATGTGTGCGAGCTTCGAGTCCGAGCCAAGTTGTTCGTGGTAGATTTAGACACATTCATGTGTATGGCGTGTGGGGGCGAAGTTTGGTAATTAATTAAAAGCCACGTGAAATGCCGCGTGAAGAAAGCTGAAGAAATGAATTGGAAGGTGATGCAGCATGACGTCAGCGAGCAATTGGAGATTGATGTGGGCCGAGAAGAAGAAGCTGGAAAGGGCCGAGAAGAAGGAGCCCACGTGAAGGCTGAATTGGACGACGTCAGCGCGTGAAGAAAAGCAGCGGATACGGATGATGAATTGGATGACATCAGCGTGCAGGTGATTTGCAAATTGGAGTTGGGCCGTGATGGGCCGAGGTGTCTGCCGAGATGGTGTGGGCCATCACGTGATGCGGAGCAGTGCTGAACGAGATTGAAGGCCGAGAATTGCGAGATTACGAGATTAATTTCCCTGCTTTAGTTTGTTTAATTATTATTATTATTTTATTATTTCGTTTTAGGTTAATTTAGATTTTATTTCCTTTAGTATATTAGGGTAGAGAAAAAGGCGTGTTTGCCTATCTATCATAATCTTCGTTTTTCTCTTGAACCCTAATTCCCTTTTCTACGTTATGAAGAACTAAGCCTCCCTGGCTTAGTCAGACGCTGAAGCTTTCGTTTCGATAAAGTTGTGAGATTCTCGTTCTTAATCTATTGCATGGTTTTTATCTTTCTCTTGCTTAAGTTGCTTATGATTGATATTGATAATCTCTATTTGGACGCATCTAGGGTTTGTTGGTATTGATTGATTGCTAGATCTAGATTATTACTGGTTGAGCATATCTATTTCAGAGTAGCAACTACATCATATTAGTAACTGGTTGTGCTAGTCTTATGGAGAAGAGAATTGATTTACATTCTAGGATAAAAGCTGGTTGTTTTATGCTAGAATTGTATCCAACTATATTCTTATCCGTAAGGCTGCTGTTAAACTGAATCTTGATAGTTTCAGGGTTGTTTAATTAGTTAGTGCTAATAGTATCTGGTTGTGCTATTAGTTATATTTGAAAAGGAATTGGAATCACCATTGCATGAGATTTTGAATGAGTATCTAGGATCAACTTGTCATACGAATAGTGGATGTTGTTTGACTAAGTGCTTTTCCCCATCACTGAATTAATCAACTTTTACTTTGTTTACCTTTGCATGCTTAGTTACTTAAAACAAACAAAACCCCCCATTTGGTTACTTTGGATTGACATACAAATTGCATAATTAGATAGAATTCGCCTCCCTGTGGATTCGACCTTTACTTACCTAGGACTACGGTTTAAGGTTTGTTTGGATATATTTTGCATAGCAGTTTTTACACGACGAAAACCTGTTATCAAATTGGCGCCGTTGCCGGGGAGACAATAATCTATTTTGTGTGTGTAATTTGTGTGCCAATCTTGGTGTGAACCTATCTTATGGTTCACACCCGTGTTACTAATAATCTACCTCTAGTTTTTGATCCAGAAATCGAAAGAACTTTTCTTCAGGCTCGCAGGGCTGCGAATTTGCTACTTCAGGAAACTGATACGATGGCTGATCGTGTTACTCTGGAATCTTTGACAGCTCCTAACTTGGAGCAACCAACTCGTGCTGTGCAATTCCCTGCCCTGGGTGATGGGGTTAAATTTGAGCTTAAGACAGGAGTAGTCCATTTGCTCCCTAAATTCAGTGGAACCCCGCTTGAGGATCCTATTCAGCACCTTGATGAATTCCTTGAGGTCTGCACCAGTATGAGGCCATCTGATATTACTGAAGATCAGATGAGGTTGAGGGTATTTTCCTTTTCTCTGAAGGACTCCGCTAAGGACTGGTATCATTCTCTACCCCCAGGAAGCATCACTACTTGGGTGAATTTGAAGAAGGTGTTTCTTGATAAATACTTTCCGGCAATCAAGTCTAATCAGCTCAAGAAGAAAATCTGCAACATAGAGCAACTTTCTAATGAGTCTCTCTATGATTATTATGAGCGCTTCAAGAAACTGGTGAAGAGTTGCCCCTACCATGGCTATGCTAATCATGATCTGATTCTTTATCTGCATGGAGGACTCCGTGAAGATGACCGTCAAATGGTCAATTCTGCATGTGGTGAGAATATTCTGAAGAGGACCTATGAAGAGGCTCTAGAGATATTTGCTACATTGGCTGATGACTCCAGACAATACAGTGGGAGAGGCTCCCAACGCTTGGTTGTTGCAAGTTCTCAATCCAAAATTGATCAAGCTGACTTTGATGTGCTGAGAGAGGAGGTGAGACGTCTAAAGCTGAAAGGTATGCCTCAGCAGGCCAAGGCCTGCGAGATTTGTCATGACGACTTGCATCCTACTGATTCATGTCCTTCCCTACAAGAGGAAGTGAATGCAGTGGGAGGATATCAGCAGAGGCCCAGGCATGATCCCTACTCCAATACATACAATCCTGGTTGGAGGGATCATCCCAATTTCAGATGGAGAGACCCAGAACCACAGCAACAACAGGGTAATCCTCAACAACCAAGGCAGCCATTTGTGCCACAACCTCAAGGGCAGAGCTCGAACCCTTCGCAGTCTGTGGATGATATGATGAAAATGCTGATGCAAAGCAACATGAGTCTTAATGAGAATGTTGCTAAGTTGACCAAGAGCCACATGCAGTTCCAGGAAAGTACACAAGCTAGCGTTCAAAGTACACAAGCTAGCATTCAGAACTTGGAAAAACAATTTGGTCAAATCTCTCAAGTGGTGAATAAACTGGACGCAAAGGATTCTGGTAAACTTCCATCTCAAACGAAAGTGAACCCAAATATTAGGAACGTCAGTGCTATAACTCTGAGGAGCGGGAAGAGACTCGATGAGGAAGATAAATCTGAGGCCAACGAGGAAGAGCACGAGGATTTGGAGCAAAACAGTGACGGCGACCGCCGTGAAAACGACGACCGCCGCGAAACACACAGCGACTGCCGCGAAAGGGACGCTGCTCTCGACCTGGAGGATAAAAATTACGGCGACCGCCGCAACAATTACGGCGACCGCCGTGACGGTGAAAATTTTCTCGGAAATCTTGATGACGTTCACGGCGCCCGCCACACTTCTTACGGCGCCCGCCGCCCCTCTGAAGCCGATGCTGAGGCTGAGAAGGAGTATGTACCCCCAATTTTTCCTGAGTGGAAGCCTGTTGCACCGTTCCCATCTGCATTGAAGCGTACCAAGCCACTTGCGCAGGACAAGGACATGTTTGAGATGTTCAGAAACGTTGAGGTCAACATGCCCCTCCTGAATTTGATCAAGTCTGTCCCTTGTTATGCCAAGTTCTTGAAGCAGATGTGCACCACAAAGAGGAATCATGATATGAACAGCAAGAAGAAGGTAAAGGTAAGCGAACATGTCTCTGCTGTGTTTCAGAAGCGCTTACCCAAGAAGTGTGGTGACCCAGGTATGTTCACTATCCCTATCACTATTGGAGGCACCAAGTTCAATAAGGCTATGCTAGATTTAGGTGCTTCCATCAATGTTTTACTTTCATCTCTCTGTGAATCCTTGCGATTAGGACCTATGCATGCAACCAATATTTCCATTCAGTTAGCTGATCGATCTAGTGTGCGTCCTATAGGGATTGTAGATGATGTCTTGGTTATGGTGGGTGATCTTACGTTTCCTGCTGATTTCTATGTGCTTGATATGGAACATGATATGCATGTAGCCCCTATTCTGTTAGGGAGACCCTTCTTGAAAACTACAAACACCAAAATCAACGTGAGTACTGGTTCCTTGACTATGGAATTTGATGGCCAAACCATTAATTATAATATCTATGAAGCCATGAAATTCCCTTCTGATGATCGTTCTTTGTGTGCAATTGATATCCTTGAGCCTGTGGTGCAAGATGTTTTTGATGAGGACCACCTAGATGACACACCACCTATTGTTGATTCTAGCTTGGATATTGCTATATCTACTAACTTGCAGGAAGGTGTTGATGAGTGGGACGATCACTATAAGCTCCCTCCGGAGCTACCAGGCAAATCGCCTTTACTGCTAACTCCGAGCGAGAGGCTCGTTCCATCTTTGGTACAGGTCCTTGAAGTTAAGGCTAAACACCCCCCTAATCGATCTAAGCATGGGGTAGACGCGACTAAGAAGGTCAAGATGGAGAAGCCGCTGAAGAAGAAGCATGGTCTAAGGTTCAAACCTTTCCATGATTGGTTCAGGAGGGAGGTATGGATTGAGAAGGTTCCCAAAGAGCCTGATGATATGGATTGAGGCTGTTCGAGTAGTATGTCGAGCCACGGCATTAACCAAGGCGCTGCTCGGGAGGCAACCCGAGATTTGGTAGTTTATTTTCTTTCCCTTAGTCTTTATTCAGTTGTTTTCCTTTTAGTTTTTCCTTTCTGTGTCAAACTAACCTGCAGAAAGCGCGAAAAAACGGAAATGGTGTTCACGGCGCCCGTTGTGAAATTTACGGCGCCCGCCGTAAATGCCTCGCCAAGCAAGTTGGCTATGACCTAAAAACGGCGACCGCCGTTTCATTACGGCGCCCGCCGCAATTACGGCGACCGCCGCACCCTTCACGGTGACCGCCGCACTTTCTCAGGTAAAAAAAATTTAAAAAATTTTAAAAAAAATCGAAAAAAAATGGGTCCCGAAAAAACCTTAAACGGGAAGCAAAAGACGAAAATAAGATACCCCGAAAAGACCTTAAAAGGGGAGAAAAAGTCAAAAAAAAAATTAAAAAAAAAAATTACCCAAATGTCCAGATTCTCCACGGAGAGGTGCGCATCATGTTGCTAACGGAAGATTACATTCACCCTACTTTTACTTGGCAACGATGATGGTCCTGCAGTCGACAGCTGGAGAGGAGGTACACCAGGGCCCAACCACGATGACATCTGGGCCCATTTTTGAAGGCCTTGCAACCTCGTTCCCTTGATTGACCACTACTCCCCACAATGGTTCCTTTTGGTTGCATGGTACAAGTTGATGGAGTTGAAGGCCGTGCCGCCCTGAGTTCCTGTATAACCACCGCACTTCACAGTGGTTTCCTATGGTTGCACGGTATATGAAGATTATGGCGTTGATGCCGACATCCAGGACATGAACTTTCATGACTACACCGCTAGCACCAAGGAAGTGTCCAAGCCAACTCGGCAACGTTGTGAGTTATTTTTTGCTTTTTCCTGTGCTTTATTCTTTTGTCTTTCATTACATTGAGAACAATGCAATGTTTAAGCATGGGGTGGGGTTTTATACTTGCTACGCTGCTGAGGAGAAAAATGAAAAAAATGAAAAGAGCCAAAAATTTGAAAAAAGGCTATCATAAAAATCCTGGGATAGGTCAAAAACCCGAAAGGGCGGCCTAGGTAATAAGCAGGTGGCTTGGACCAGCATTAGGCTGGGGTAATATGAGGTCACGAGTGACGTGAGCTTATGTGAGAACATCTATTGGAAAATGAAATGAGTGGCTTGGTGAAAACCCGAAAGGGCGCCTCGGCAAAACGAGTGAAAAAGAAGAAGAGTGATTTTAGGATTTCTCATTATTCTTGGCGAGGCGTCATAAGAAGAGGAGTCAAAGAAGGATTGTCGGGTAGGTCACTCTGGGAGACATAAGGAGCAATAGATGGAGGCTAGGATTAGAGGTTACTCACACTTTTGGATGTCCGGGTTAGCTTTGGGGAAGTATTCTGCTTGCCCCTTAAGCTTGTTGAGTTGTGGATGTGTTGTGAATGAGATTGGTGCCAGGAGCTTGGCATGGGTTAGGTGACTCTTAGTTGGAGGATATGCTTCCTGAGACCTTGGATGCTACATTGGAGGAGTAGGCTCTTTATTAGTTTACTCGAGGACGAGCAAAGGTCTAAGCATGGGGTGGTTTGATAAGCACTACTTTGTAGGGCTTAAGTAAGTGTCATTAGAGGTTTTATTGGTGCCATTCGGGTAGATTTAGACACATTCATGTGTATGGCGTGTGGGGGCGAAGTTTGGTAATTAATTAAAAGCCACGTGAAATGTCGCGTGAAGAAAGCTGAAAAAATGAATTGGAAGGTGATGCAGCATGACGTCAGCAAGCAATTGGAGATTGCTGTGGGCCGAGAAGAAGAAGCTGGAAAGGGCCGAGAAGAAGGAGCCCACGTGAAGGCTGAATTGGACGACGTCAGCGCGTGAAGAAAAGCAGCGGATGCGGATGATGAATTGGATGACATCAGCGTGCAGGTGATTTGCAAATTGGAGTTGGGCCGTGATGGGCCGAGGTGTCTGCCGAGATGGTGTGGGCCATCACGTGATGCGGAGCAGTGCTGGACAAGATTGAAGGCCGAGAATTGCGAGATTACAGGATTAATTTCCATGCTTTAGTTTGTTTAATTATTATTATTATTTTATTATTTCGTTTTAGGTTAATTTAGATTTTATTTCCTTTAGTATATTAGGGTAGAGAAAAAGGCTTGTTTGCCTATCTATCATAATCTTCGTTTTTCTCTTGAACCCTAATTCCCTTTTCTACGTTATGAAGAACTAAGCCTCCCTGACTTAGTCAGACGCTGAAGCTTTCATTTCGATAAAGTTGTGAGATTCTCGTTCTTAATCTATTGCATGGTTTTTATCTTTCTGTTGCTTAAGTTGCTTATGATTGATATTGATAATCTCTATTTGGATACATCTAGGGTTTGTTGGTATTGATTGATTGCTAGATCTAGATTGTTACTGGTTGAGCATATCTATTTCAGAGTAGCAACTGCATCGTATTAGTAACTGGTTGTGCTGGTCTTATGCAGAAGAGAATTGATTTACATTCTAGGATAAAAGCTGGTTGTTTTATGCTATAATTGTATCCAACTATATTCTTATCCGTAAGGCTGCTGTTAAACTGAATCTTGATAGTTTCAGGGTTGTTTAATTAGTTAGTACTAATAGTATCTGGTTGTGCTATTAGTTATATTTGAAAAGGAATTGGAATCACCATTGCATGAGATTTTGAATGAGTATCTAGGATCAACTTGTCATACGAATAGTGGATGTTGTTTGACTAAGTGTTTTTCCCCATCACTGAATTAATCAACTTTTACTTTGTTTACCTTTGCATGCTTAGT
Source organism: Rheum nobile (assembly GCA_027886185.1). Lineage (NCBI taxonomy): Eukaryota > Viridiplantae > Streptophyta > Magnoliopsida > Caryophyllales > Polygonaceae > Rheum > Rheum nobile. The sequence goes on from WOAB01000167.1 coordinate 1,595,123, forward strand.
TACTTAAAACAAACAAAAACCCCCATTTGGTTACTTTGGATTGACATACAAATAGCATAATTAGATAGAATTCGCCTCCCTGTGGATTCGACCTTTACTTACCTAGGACTACGGTTTAAGGTTTGTTTGGATATATTTTGCATAGCAGTTTTTACACGACGAAAACCTGTTATCATTCATGCAAGTAGATAACTTTGCATAAAGTTGTCTTGAATGCTTTTCATCTTTTAGATTTAATTTAATTGAAATTGTGCTTGCTTTTCTTCCTTATTAGTTGCTTGTCTCTTCTTATCTCCAATCACACAACAACATAAAGTTTGTGTGACTTCTTTAAAAAAAAAAAAAATATTGCGTCATTTTTTTTATAAAAAAAAGGGGGCAAAAGATCCCTCGCTTGACGCAAGGTTTCCATTTCCTTCCCTTCCATTGTCTAAATTGCAACACGTGTAAAAGGTTTGATTTGTCTTGCTATCTTTCAAGAAGAATTACTTCTAACATGTGAAAATCATTGTTGACTCTTTGTGCATCACGACGCTTATGTGAATCAATTGCTTGCTACTTCATTGTTTTTAGCCTTACGTCAAGCCTAATCCGCCTCACGCTTGCCCAAAGTTCTCGGCCCTTGAGTGCCAAATTTTGGGTCGTTTGTGACAAGGACTTGGTTTGTCGTTAGGTTCTCTTGCCTTTGATTACTTTGATTCCAGTGTATGCATGATCACAATAGGTTCGGTTTCCATGAATCCCAATACCGAGCACAACGAAGCACCCGTCGGCAATCAAGAGCAAGTAGCAGACCGTTCCCCGTCCGAGGGCACCGCTAGCCTCCAAGCCATCGTTGCTCAGTTGCGTGCCGAAGTTGCCATCCTCCGTACCGCCCAAGAGTCCAGGCCCTTGATGCCCACGGGTCCACCACCACAACTTTTTGTGGACCTGGCCGTCAAAGCTCAAGCTAGAGAAGGAGCCGCCTTATTTCGAGGCAAAGATCACATGGCTCCTTCGACCTCGCGTCAACCGGATCTTCCCCGCCCCTTGAGGTCTCAAGTTGACAGCCACCCAGGGCGTGTCAACCATCGTGATCGCCACGACCCCAGGGCGTCCTACTCCCGTCTGAGCCATATGGGACGTGACCCAACCAGTGATGACTATGACCCGGCTCCAGAGGATCCTCTTCTCTATGTGGATACTCGAGACCGGGGCAAGGTTGCAGAGCATTTTGCTAGGCGTTTCCCATCAGGTGGCCGCAATAGCTACGCGGCCTATGGAAGTGATTACCAAGATTTTAAGGGCGACGACGAGGACTTGCAAGTTGCCTCCAATGAAAGGTCGTACAACGGTCCGATCGGTGAAATCTTTGATGAATATCATGATGATGATTGGATTCCCCCGACTCATCTCGGCCCTCACGGCCAACGAGGGCGCGGTCGACCTAGCCCGCATGATGATCCTGACTGGATTCCAGAGGTGCATCGTGGTCCCCCTCAACACCACCATGACCCATCCGATGATTCTGAGTGGGACTCCGATGAGCGCCCCGCTCGTGAGCCTCGCCGCCCCCGTCGCGGTCATGGGCGGCCCCAAGACCGCGAGCCATCCATGAGCCGGTACCTAGCTCGTCGTCACGAAATCAAGGTGAAGCTTGAACACTTTGTCGGCAAGTATGATGCATCCAAGTTTATTGAGTAGGAGCTGGCCACCGAGGATGCCTTCGACCATTGAAAATATGTCGAGGGGAAAAGAGTCAGAGCGGCTACTTTACACTTCACCGGGAATGCTCGTGCTTGGTGGTACCGACTGAGGACTGAGCGGAGGAGGCGTTACTTGCCCCGCATTCGTACATGGCCACAGCTCGTGTATGTGATGACCAGAAAGTACGTCCCTAAAGATTATGTTGAGAAGATGCGCCTTCGGATTGCTCTCTCCCAGCAAGGAATCCGTTCACCCCTTGAGTACTTTGCTGAGCTCGAGGATTTGTGCCACAAGGCCGGTGTTCACCAGTCGCCCACGGCTATGCGCACCACCTTCATGAGTGGGTTGAATGTTGATATCCGGGACCAACTCCGGATCATCAACATCAAGGATATCCACACTTTGACCCACACGGCCATAGAGATTCACAACCAGCTCCAAAGAAAGAAGAAGGCTGCGTGGTCCCGCAATTCGGCTTCAAGGTTTGGCCCCTCCACGGCCGCACCTCACTCCGGACCACCCCAGTCTTCGGTCCCTACTCGCCCTCCTTACCCGCCCAAGGCGTCCACCAATGCCGCGCCTCCTACTCGCGGCGCCGCACCAACCGGCCGTCCTGGCGCCACCATTGAGGAACGTGCGTGTGATTGGGTTTGCTTCAAGTGCCAGGGCCGAGGACATGTGCAACGGGATTGTCCGAACAACAAGAATGTACTATTCATGGCTCAATCTAGTTATGAGTCTTTTGATGATGAATTTGAGGCCAAACACCATGTTGACGCCGCCTATGAGGCCGGCGATGAGGAGTATTATTGTGGCGCTATTGACGAGGCTGACGGAACCCCTTTGAGTCTTGTCTCTCGTCGTGTCCTAACCGCCAAGGAAGGCATCCTTTTGGACCAACGATAAAATCTCTTTCATACTTGTTGCTTGGTCCAAACTTCCTCGTTGAGCGTCATCATTGATGGTGGGAGTTGTTGCAACAGCGTGAATGAAAAGGTGATCAAACACCTCGATCTGGCTACCACTCCGCACCCATAGCCGTATAGCCTTCAGTGGATTTCCGAGGGAAAGGGCAATGCTATGGTTCACCGCCAATGCCTCATCGAGTTCTCCATCGGCTACTATCGAGACAAGGTGCTATGTGATGTGATTGCTATGGACGCCACCCACCTCCTCTTGGGCCGTCCTTGGCAATTTGACAAGAAGGCGCTCCATGATGGGTTTCTTAACACCTATGTGTTTATGCACCACTCGAAGAAGGTGACTCTCCTCCCGATGTCCCCGAAGGAGATTTTACAAGACCAAGTGGACCGCAACCGTGTGAAGGCGCTCGAGAATGCCAAGGGCAAGAACCTTCTGAGCCGAGAAACCGCTACACCGCAGCGCCTAGGCCAGCCACCGGCCAAGGCCAAGACATCTTCGGCTCCGCTTTCTGGCCCCGCCCTAGGTGCCTTACCGTCTTCGGCACCCATCAAGGGCACTTGCGAGCCCTGACTCCTCATGGCCCGCCAACGCCACCTGGCGCCTATCTTGCACGGTCGACGTCCGTGCTTTCTCCTGGTACCTAACCCTTGCTTTATTGTCCATACTGATTTGTTAGAGTTACCCCCTGTGGTTGCTACCTTGATGTAGTAATTTTCAGATGTGATGCCCGATGAGCTTCCCATTGGCTTGCCCCCGGTGCACAGAATCGAACACCAAATCAATTTTGTGCTGGGCGCTTCTTTGCCAAATCGGGCCCCATATCGTGCTAGCCCCGAAGAGACTAAGGAACTCCAACGTCAAGTTCAAGAGCTCATGGACAAGGGATATGTCCGTGAGAGCCTTAGTCCTTGTGCTGTGCTCGTGATCCTTGTGCCCAAGAAGGATGGCTCTTGGCGAATGTGTATAGATTGCCGAGCCATCAACCAAATCACGATCAAGTACCGCCACCCGATCCCTCGCATTGATGACATGCTGGATGAGCTTCATGGTGCCACCTTGTTCTCTAAGACCGATCTTAAGAGTGGCTACCACCAGATCCGCATGAAGGAGGGCGATGAGTGGAAGACTGCCTTTAAGACCAAGTACGGTCTCTATGAGTGGCTCGTGATGCCTTTCGGCCTCACCAATGCCCCTAGCACCTTCATGCGCCTCATGAACCAGGTTCTTAGGGCTTACTTGGGCAAGTTTGTGGTCGTCTACTTTGATGACATCCTGATCTATAGCAAGAGTTTGAAAGAACATGTTAGCCATCTCAGGTTCGTGCTCGAATGCCTCCGAAAGGAGAAATTATTTGCTAACCTTTCCAAATGCTCTTTTTGTGCCCCTTCTACTATCTTTCTAGGTTTTGTGGTGGGACGCGACGGTTTGCGCGTCGATGAAGAGAAGGTGCGCGCTATTCGAGAGTGGCCTCAACCAACAACAGCCACCATGGTCCGTTCTTTCCTTGACTTGGCTGGGTTCTACTGGCATTTTGTGCGGGATTTCAACACAATTGCCGCACCATGGTGCGGCAATTGTGTTGAAATCCCGCACAAAACGGTGTGATGTGCAGTGGAGTGGAGTGATGTGCACGAGGTGGCATTCACTACACTCAAGGATCGCTTATGCAATGCTCCCTTGCTTCAACTGCCAGATTTTTCCAAGACCTTTGAGGTGGAATGTGATGCCTCCAACCACGGCATAGGTGGTGTGCTTCTCCAAGACCGACGCCCCATTGCTTACTTCAGCGAGAAGCTCACCGGTGCCACTCTCAATTACTCGACGTATGACAAGGAGCTCTACGCTTTGATCCGGGTCTTGAAGACATGGCAACATTACCTCTGGCCGAAGGAGTTTGTGATCCATTCTGACCATGAGGCTCTCAAGCATTTGAAGAGCCAAGTACATCTCGGCCGGCGCCACGCCCGATGGGTTGAATTCATGAAGACCTTTCCATATGTGGTGAAGTACAAGAAGGGCAAGGACAATGTGGTCGCCGACGTGTTGTCTCGGAGGTACACTCTTCTCTCCCAACTGGATGCCAATGTCCTTGGATTCTCTCTTATTAAGGAATTGTATGCACAAGATGCTTTCTTTGGTGCAATCTTTGACTTGTGCATACAAAAGAGAGCATCTGAGGGATTTTATATGGACAATGTTTTTTTGTACAAAGCTGGCAAATTGTGCATACATGACACCTCCATTCGTAGACTTCTTATCCAAGAAGCCCACGAAGGGCGCGGCCACTTCGGCATCGCCAAAACTTTGGCCGCGCTCAAGGAGCACTTCTTTTGGCCCAAAATGCTTGACCATGTCACAAAGTTCTACAACAGTTGTGTGACATGCCATAAGGCCAAGAGCAAGTCGAGTCCCTTTGGCTTGTATACCCCTTTGCCAATTCCGGCAACCCCTTGGGAGGACATTTCTATGGACTTCATAACGGGGTTGCCCATGTCTAAGAAGGGGAGGGACTCGATTTTTGTTGTGGTGGATAGATTTTCCAAAATGGCTCACTTTATTGCATGCAAGATGACCAACAATGCTCAGGAGGTTGCCACTTTGTTCTTTGAGCATGTAGTCAAGCTACATGGCATTCCTCGTAGCATTGTGTCGGATCGCGATGCTAAGTTTGTGAGTCACTTTTGGAAGACTCTTTGGTCCAAATTGGGGACGAGACTTCTGTTCTCCACTAGTTGCCACCCTCAGACTGATGGTCAAACTGAAGTGACCAACCGTACTATTGGCCCCTTATTGCGCACTATGTTCAAAGCTAACATCCGCGGGTGGGAAGATTGTTTGCCCCATGTTGAATTTGCTTACAACAGGTCCATACACTCGGCGACCAAGGAGACGCCATTCGAGGTCGTCTATGGCCTCAACCATGCCACCCCACTTGATTTGATACTACGGCCGCTTCATGATGCCGAGAGCGCCACAGGTCTTGACCGTGCTGAGTTTTTCAAGAGCCTCCATGAGCGCACCCGTGTGCAACTTGAGCGCCGAGCTGAGCAGTATAAACGCCAAGCGGACAAGGGACGGCGCAACATCACCTTTGAGGAAGGCGACATGGTGTGGCTCCACCTGCGCAAGGAGCGCTTTCCAGCCAAGCGTCGCAACAAGCTAGATCCCCGAGGCGATGGACCATTCCGCATTTTGGCACGCCTTGGTGCCAATGCATACCGCCTCGAGCTGCCAGATGAGTATGGTGCCCATCCGAGCTTCAATGTTTCAGATCTCTCTCCATATGCTCCCCCCGAGTACGACGAGGACGAAGCGAGGACGCTTCGCAGCCAAGAAGGGGAGAATGATGACTCCATGCCTACCCCCATGACGGTGAGAGACGAAGAGGACCTCCTTAGGGTGCGTTCCGATGGACCGATGACTAGAGCCCGTGCTAGAAGCATTGCCAGAGCTACTCAATCTCTAGTCACCCGCATGTGTGCGAGCTTCGGGTCCGAGCCAAGTTGTTCGTGTGTCTCTCTTTCGACCCTTGATTTCTAGGGGGTTATCTTATGATTCCTCCCCGGACCCGCTTTCTATTTATAGCTTTGCTTGTTATGCTTTACATTCCCTTTTTAGAATGATGTAATGGATTGGGCCTTATGTCTTAGGCCCAAGCCCATTAGGGTTTCCTCTTCAACCCTAGTTTTTCCCTTGTTTTTCTATAAATAGGCTAAAACTCTCATTGTATTTCTCAAGTTAAGTTTAAGATAACATAGTTGAGAGTCACTCCTAGTTGTCACTTTGCTTCACCTCTTTCTCTCTATTTGAAGGCTTTCTAGCCTTTTCTCAAAGTTCTCTAAGGAGCCATAACGTTGGCCTCCTTCCACCACCTCGGGTGTTCATCACGTTGAACCCCTCCTCCCATCCTCCGCCAGGGTTTGATCCGCCAAACTCAAGAAAGGGGAACATAACGTTGTTTCCCTTTAAGGAGTTCTTGAAGAAAGCCAAGAACACGAAGAACGCGAAGAATGAGTGCTTGCTTGGGAAGAACAAACGATCCGGATCTAGATTGGTCTTGCTCTACGGGGATCGATCGTATCAGAAAGCCATCGGTAACCGTCTGGGGGATATTTGGATCATGATAAAGAAGACTTTCTGCACTTCGGAAGGACCATGTGCATCCAGGTACTACTCGATATTGCGAAACCGCTTCTTCGTAGGGTGACTTTAGGAGTTGGGGGAAAAAAGATATGGGTGGGGGTTCAATATGAAAGCCTTCAGGGCTTCTGCTTTAGGTGTGGACGCTTGTGACATTTGGTTAAAGACTGTCGTGCATCGAATGTGAAAGGGAGAATTCCAATTTGCATGCCAATTTGGGGCATGGCTTCATGCATCGAATGTGAAAGGGAGGTTGAGGCTTAACCGCATCGAATGTGAAAGGGAGGTTGAGGCTTAACCGCTCTGACTTAGATCGTGAACAGAAATGGTTGCATAATCTGCATGCCAAGGAAAAGCAGGGGATGACACTTGTCTCAACTCCTAATATGCCGCAAGGGGATTTACAGGATGGGAAAAAGAGTGGTGTTGCTGTCTCAAACACTCATGTTATTCCTGTGGTGAAGCACGTGGAAAGAAATGTTACTGATGCTATTACTGATGAAGCTAAAGTGGTGTCTGAGGGCGAGTATTTTGTTTCGAATACAACTGGTCAGTTATAACAGATGTAGTGGACTTAATTGCTCTCAGTCGTAGGGGTTTGCAAGATAAGGAAAGCTTGGGGGACCCTTCCCTAATCAGTGTTAGTCCCAAGTGTGTGCAGGAGAGAATGATGGTAGATCCTGTTGTGGGTAACAAGAGGAAGGCTGACCCTCCAAAAATAAACCCATCGGGAGGTGGGGGTGATAAAAAGTTGTGAAGTACGCCGGACTGGGAGGGAGACTTCCCTAATTTTCAAGTAACGAGTGTGAGGGACCCCCATTCTCGTGAACAACAATGAAACTCTTCAGCTGGAACTGTCGCGGCTTGGGCAACCGACCGACAGTCCATACCCTTCAGACCTGGGCTTGGAGGGATCGCCCTTCCATCATTTTTGTGATGGGAACTATGATTTCTAAAGGAGATCAAGAGAATGTGATGCGACGTTGTGGCTTTACTAATGGACTATGTGTGGATAGTGTGGGGAGATCAGGTGGTATTGGGTTGTGGTGGCGAGACATAGATGTGTCTATTTTGTCTTTCTCTAATAGACATATTATGGCCCTCATTTGTGATCCGGATAAGGGAGATTGGGTTTTTGTGGGAGTGTATGGTTATCCGGAAAAAGGAAAATAAGTGGAGAGCTTGGTCCCTTATGCGTCAGTTAAGTATGGGTTGTGACAAACCTGTTGTTTTCATGGGGGGTTTCAATCAAATTGTTGACTCATCTGAGAAACATGGCGGGGCTGACACACATGATCAGGATATGAGGCCTTTCCGTGAAGTTATTGATGAGCTTGCTTTATGTGATGGGATGCTCATGAGGGAAGTTTACTTGGCAACGCGAGAATCGTGAAGGCTTTGTGCTACGTCAACGTCTTGATAGAGCATTGTGCTCCCGAGACTGGTATAACTCTTTTCCAAATGGTATGGTGAGTTGTTATCCTCGGATGAATTCAGATCACTCCCTGTTATGTTTAAATGTTTTGGCCGATATTCAACATGAGAGGGGGAAGATAAAACTTTTCCGATTTGAATCATTGTGGTTGTCGAATGAACGTTGTGCTGAAATTGTAAAAGAATCCTGGCGAGGGCATGACCTCACTCCGTCTCAGAAGATTCAAATTTGTGTTGATCGCCTCTCTTCATGGGCCGCTTTCGAATTTCGGGGTCGGAAGAAGCGCATTTCTGTTCTTGAGCGGCGCCTTGCTGAACTTCAACAACGTCCCCCTGACGGGATTATTCTGCAGGATTGTGCTAATACTTTCTCTGAACTAGAAAAATTGCAGAAGGAGGAGGAAATGTATTGGTACATGAGGTCTAGATCAAATGAGCTGAAGGATGGGGTTAAGAATACTTCATATTTCCATCACAAGGCTTCACAAAGAAGGACTACCAATCGGATTAAAGGATTGTTTGATGAGACATGCCTATGGAAAGATTCTGAGCTGGACATTGAAGCTGGGATTGTTTCTTTTTATTCAAATTTATTTCGTTCGGAATCTTGTACAGACTTGGAGGCTGTGCTAGAAGGCTTGGAATGTAAGATCACGTCTGAGATGAGTGAAATGTTGGATAGTGTACCCTCATGTAAAGAAATCAAATTCGCCCTTTTTCAGATGCATCCTACAAAAGCGTCGGGAGGTGATAGCATGCATGCTTTGTTTTTCCAAAAGTTTTGGGAAGTGATTGGTGGTGATGTTGTGCAGTTTATCCAGCAGTGGTGGCGAGGGGAATTTGGGTTAGATGACGTTAATCATACTGTGGTTACACTCATACCAAAAGTCAAGGACCCGAAGTACATCAGCGAGTACCTCCCCATTAGTTTGTGTACAATGCTATATAAAATTGTTGCTAAAACTCTTGCAAACAGGGTGAAACTCTTCTTGGGTGATATAATTGGGGAATCTCAAAGTTCTTTCGTGTCTAACAGATTGATTACGGATAATGCCCTTCTCGCCTTTGAAGCTTTCCATTGCATGAAGAATAAGCGTACTAGAGGTAATACTTGCTTTGGTCCCAAGCTCGATATGATGAAGGCCTATGATAGGATTGAGTGGCCGTATTTGAGGAGGGTGTTGTTATGCCTTGGTTTTTTCTGCAGACTTTGTGCGTCGAGTTATGAGTTGTCTAGAGTCGGTGTCCTTTTCTTTCAAATTTAATGGTGGGGTTCAAGGAAGAGTTTTGCCTACGAGAGGCCTTCGTCAGGGATGTCCTTTGTCGCCTTTCCTCTTTATTCTGTGTGCTGAGGGATTGTCCGCTTTATTGCATAATGTTGTTACGTCGAATAAGATTCATGGGATCAGTGTTTCTCGTTGTGCACCCGCGATTTCTCATCTTTTCTTTGCGGATGACTGCCTCCTGTTTGCTAGAGCAACCTTGTAAGAATGCTCGACCCTAGCTGATCTCCTCAGTGTGTATGAAAGAGCATTTGGTCAGAAAGTCAATATGGCAAAGTCTGAGATTTGCTTTAGCAAAAATGTGGGAACACAGAGGAGGCTGAAGATTACACAATTCCTTAATGTACGTGAGGTAGACCGATATTCGAAGTACTTGGGTCTCCCGACTATTGTGGGTAGATCAAAGAAAGTGGTCTTTGCAAGTATTAAGGAAAGAATGTGGAAGAAAATGCATGGATGGAAGGAGAAATTATTATCACAGGCTGGGCGGGAAGTGATGATTAAGTATGTCTTGCAATCTATACCTCTTTATGTGATGAGCGTTTTTCGTCTACCGGATACTCTCATTGATGACTTGCACTCAATGTTGGCTCGCTTCTGGTGGGGTGCGAGGGATCATGAGAGGAAGATCCACTGGAAAAGCTGGGATAACTTATGCCTGCCCAAAAAACAAGGGGGTCTGGGCTTTCAAAATTTAAAGGTTTTTAACGATGCTCTTCTTGCCAAGCAAGGATGGCGTTTATTACAATATCCAGATTCTTTGGTTGCAAGAGTTTTACACCAGAAGTACTATAGGAATATTGATTTTCTGGGTGCTAGAAGGGGCCATTGTCCAAGCTTTACGTGGGCAAGTATTTGGGGATCAAAGACTCTTTTGGCAAAGGGGTTGTATTGGAGGATTGGAATAAGGGATATGATTCATGTTTGGGATGAGAAGTGGGTACCTGATGGCGACATATTTCGGAAACCACTGTTGGCTGCTAACTTTGACCCTTCGTTGCGGGTCTCTAATTTGATCGATCAAGGTCGCAGAACCTGGGACTCCAACTTGGTTCACCAAGTTTTTGATTCAACTGATGCAACGCTCATCTTAAACATTCCTTTGAGCTCTTCTTACAGGCCTAACATTCGCTTTTGGGCACACTAAAAAAATGGAATCTACTCGGTTAGGACGGGGTATTGGTTTGGTCTTTTGGGTCGCCCTGACACCTTGGTGAATGCACAAGGGGGACACATAATTTGGGATTTGGTCTCGGCACTCAAGGTCCCACCGAAGCTCCGAATTTTCGCATGGCGTGCACTCACGGGTTCGTTAAGTGTCAAGACGGGGCTGAGTGTTCGCGGTGTGGTGCCAACTGCTATTTGTGACAGATGCCGGGGTGCGGGAGAGTCCATTTGGCACGCTTTGTTCAACTGTACGAAGGCAAGACCTTTATGGGAATCTTCTTCTCTCTTTTCTCTGCTTGATCAAGCTGGTGCTTCAGGGTTTCATGAGATTGCAATGCTTGTTGTCGATGTCCATGGGGCGAAGGGTTTGCATGACTTCTTGTTGTTGGCATAGGTATCCTGGACCGTCCGAAATCATTTTGTCTTTCAAGGTAAGGAGGGGGGTGGACCGAAGCTGTATATGGGCTTTCAAAGGATGGTGGTCGAGTACAAAAATTTACTGAAGCCACACTTATTCCTCCTGTTCGTCGACATCGGATACCGGCATGGTCTCCACCACTAGCAGGAATTCTGAAAATTAATTGTGATGCTGCGCTTTTAGGCCTTGATGGAGTTGGCTTGGGTGTGGTTGTTTGAGACTCATATGGGTTCATTGTCAATATTGCGGTGCGTCGTTTGCCGATGCGCTGGGCTGTCGAGGTGGCAGAGGCTTCCGCGGTGCTGTTTGGAATTTCCATTGCTAAAGATATGGGGGCACCAAGTGTGATTGTGGAATCTGATGCTCTACTCGTGATGTTGGGTGCCCAGAATTTGCTGCCAAATTTCTCCTACTTTGGCCATATTTTAGATGATATTAGATCCTCCTTAATGTCTTTTGCTTTTGCTTCTTTTACTCATGTTGGGAGAATTGGCAACACAGTTGCCCATTTTATTGCTCATTTGTGTCCTGAGTCTGGATATGAACAAGTATTTGGCTCGGATCCACCGCAAGGTGTTCTCACTTTGGCGGAAATGGATATATAATATATGATGGAGTTGGGTTTAAAAAAAAACTTCATATAATGTATTGATTTTAGAATTAACTATCTTAATTCAACCATAAAAGGTTCATTTACCAATAAATTATATGGTACATATATGATTATGTCATGAGCCTCAAATGTTTGTATGTTCGAGTCCTGATGATTTTTTGGCCATGCATAGTGAAGAAACTGGCCGTGACTTTTAACGTTTTAAAACATTAAATTCTGAACTATAATATTCGTCTGTTAACATCCGAGTACTATTAGCTTTGAATTTTTTAAATTATGAACTAAAATGTTCGTCTTGTCCATATTTGAGCTTGGACTCTTATCTTTTCATAACAACTAGTATAATTCTCGTGTCAAATACGGGTTTTTACGTTATATATTTTGAATTAAAAATATTAATAATTATTAAAATTAATATATATTAAAAAATAGATTTAAATAATATTGATATTAAAGTCAATTTCGAATCAATAATTTCGTATCTCAATCATCCACATGATTAGGAAATTTTGGATTTGTATATAATTAAGAAATCTTGGATTTGTATATAATTAAAAAAAATTGAATTTGTAAATAATTAGGAAATTTTGGATTTGTAATTTTTGTGATTAATTTGTAATCTTTGTGCTTGATTTGTATTTAAATTAGAAAAAAATGAGTGATAAATTTAGGATAATAATCTTTGATTTATAATTAGATTTATTTTATAAAATTAAAAAAAGTAAAAAATAACATGTGACGGTTTTAATAAGAGATTGTTATGTGACATAATTAGATTTTAATTTAGTAGATATATAGTAGATTTCATTATACTGACCAATGACCACTATTATATACGTGGCCAAATTTTCTGTTCTGTTATCGGTAAATTTAATTTTACTATGTGCGTAATTGAGTTTCATCTTGTAGATCGAGTCATACTACCACTCTTTTTTTTTTTTTTTTTTTTTGAGAAGACTACTCTTCCTGTATAAATAACTAAAGTTGACAAAATAGACTTCAAACAATCTCAAGTGTATGGCAAAATAGATTAAAAAAAAATTAAGAATGCTAAAATTGAATAAAAAATCCTATATTATATGTATAAATAGTTATTTATTTGAAGTGAAATATTTGTAATCTATTTATACAATATTATATTTATGTAATTGCATAAAACATATAAAACCATTAAATTGTAGCCCAGATAAATGTAAACGGACCATAATGTGTAGAGCGGTAAAAATATGCATTTTTTGGATCTGAAATCTGAACCTAGTCCAAGCCCAAAACTCACACTCAGAACTCAGTCACAGACTCACAGTTGTCTCCTTCAACACATCCTCCTTCCCCACATCCCTCTCTCTCAACAATGGCACCTGCAAATCCCTTGTGAACCTTCAAACCCTCTCCCCACCTTCCAATCCATCCCATTTTACAAACGCAAAACAAGCTAGTTCTAACCTCTATTTGGTTTTCATATCAAAATTCTGGTTAGGTTTTCGGATCGGCCACCCCTCTTCCATCTGCGTCAGTGTCTCGTCTCCTCACAGATCGAGCTTTTGTCGTGGCCATCAATGGAGTTCTGATCTTGCTAGGGTCACCTAGTTCAATTGTAATACCTTAGACCTTGCTTTTACGATGTGGATTTCGAGTATAACTGTTTTTCCATTGTTGTTTTTCTCACTTGCTTACTAGTAGTAGCAGTTGTTTCAGCCTCTTTTGTGTTCTGGAACTGGATGTTCATTCCTCGACGCTTCTGGATTGATCTGATTTCTGGTTTTGGTTTGGGGATTTGAAAGATCCAAGTAGTTGCGAGGTATCTTGTGCTGCATTTGGTCTTGGTGTTATCCTTTGGCTGCGACTTTAAGTGGAACTGATTTTGAGTCCTAGTAAAGAGTTAACCGAGATGTTGGTCTTTCTTTTCTTTCAATTTTCAAGTAATGTGAATTTCTAACTGATATGCTGTGCTGTATATTTTTATTTTTCTTAAAAAAAGCATGTTAGAAAATATGAACAATCGAAAACAAAGGATGATAGAATGTTTCAAGAAATACAATGATCTATTTACTGAAGGGTGAAGATGTATTCTGAATCTACTGAGTACATGTATCAATTGATGCTAACGTTATGTGTGTGTTATACAGTGTGCAATGGATGCTGATACGGTGGTCACTTCTGCTGATGCTGAAAGAGGTGAAGAGAATGGTGTTCACAGTGATGAAGCTTATGAAGGAGATGAAACTATTGCAGATGAGATGGTGAATGGGAAGTTGGATCTTCTGCACATATCTGATGCTAATACAAGCTCGGAGGTCCTCTATGTGACAAAAGATGGTGATATGACTGAGCCATTGACCGGGGCACTTAATACGGAAGATAGTAAGCTAACTAATGGTTCATCTGTTCCCGGGGTAATATCTAAAATAACTTGCTACTTGTCTAAATGACCAGATTATTTCTTATGTAGTTTGATCCTCATTCGTTTTGTGTTTTGGTTATAGGAGGTGGGATTGCAGGAAACACATCATGAAAAGATTTCCAAGAAACAAATGAGTCAAGGTAAGAGCAAAACTGCTAATCCTTTGAGCTCCAAGTTTACTGGCTCACTTGGACTGAAGAAAACAAGCAATGGGAAAGAGGAGAAGGTGACTTCCAATGGTATTACATCTGCTAGTTCACGCTCTAAGCAGCCACTTTTGACAAGCACTAAATCTTTTAATGATGGTAAAATTGCTACTGGCAATGCAAACAAGATGAAACCAACATTGACCTTAAGCCATGCTAAGAAAACCAAGGTGATAACAAGCCTTTATCTTTGACTTTTTCAGAATATACTAACTGTCTTCTTCTGATGTTGCTTACATATATTTCCGCTTGTTTCCTTTGAGCAGCAACCTTCAAAGTCTCAGCCAGTGCCTTCCTCTGATAATGTTGTGGAGTCCAATGGCCCAATGTAGGTTAAGCTGATGTTTATCTTCCTGATGTTCCTTTGTTTTGTTATGTTTGCATTGGATACTAGAGAAAATCTAGCATCAATGCACTCATTGTCTTGCTTATATATATTCATATGTTGGTAGAAATATATACTTACAGAATGGTATTTGATGGAATAATGTATGTAAGCTGTCACAGGGAGAACACAGAGTTGAAGCCTCTTGGAAAAGAAGCTCAGCACAAAGTGGAAGGGGATCAAGAATCCACTGGGTATCCTTTTGTAACCTGGCTACCCTTATTCTTTTGATTGGGGATGTCAGGGACAAATCTTATGTCCCTTGCACTTTTTGTTTCTAAGCTATGCCTTCTTTTCTTCTTTTCTGGAAAGCCCTTAATTTATCCTTCAATGATTTACAGAAGTCCCACAGCTGGGGATGCTAAACCTAGAGTGAGCAAACTTCCAACATATGGTTTTAGTTTTAAGTGTAATGAACGAGCTGAGAAGAGAAGAGAGGTTCTTATTGGCTTAACTGTTGTGAGATTATTCATATTTTGAGCTCGATCTATGATTTTCATACAAATAATTTTTTTAACGCTCAATGTTTACAGTTCTACTCAAAGCTGGAGGAAAAAATTCATGCAAAGGAAGTAGAGATAATTAATCTGGAAGCCAAGTCTAAGGTGGTACCCCTATTATTCTTTCGGTGCAAAATATTTGGATCTATCAAACCTAAAGAAGGATATGGATCTACATAAGATTGATATTTTCTCCTATATTTCACTTTTGTTGCTGACAATATTGTATGATGTTTTTGAAGGAAACTCAAGAGGCTGAACTTAGGATGCTGCGTAAGAGTCTGAACTTCAAGGCAACACCTATGCCCAACTTCTACCAGGAACCTACACCCGCTAAAGTGGAACTAAAAAAGGTAATATTGGCATCTCATAAGCAAGTTTTGACCTAAATACTTCTGCAATTATTTAGGATATAAACTTTTCTACTTCTGATTTAGCTTGTTCAATCTTAAAAGGTCTTCTTTGTAGCAATATTGATTTTTCTTATGTCATTATTTCTACCTCATCTAAAACAGCTTATTTCTAGTAGATGCCCCTTATGCTCATTATGATAGTGTTGCTGGTTTCTTTCCTTGCACCTGTAGAATATGATTGATTGATTGTACATCAATAGCAATTCATATTCTATAGGCTTCACACTGTTTATGTAGTTTTTAAACATTGGACATCTTAATGCTTTTAGCCATCTTCATTTCTTTTGACGCAAGTGTATAAATACTAACATAATGTCATCCTAGAATATGCACATGCGATGAAAAAATATAGTATGAGAAATTTCTTTCTTCTTACATACATCATAACGGTTCTTATAACATTGGCAATTGGTTCATCAAAATGCTAAAATTCCTTAATAATGGAACATCAAGCTGCAATTTATCGTATTTTAGTACATCAATAGCAATTCATGTCCTATAGGTTTCACACCATTACTGAAGTTTTAAAACATTCAACATCTTGTTTGGACAAATGCTTAGCCATTTTCATTTCTTTTGACGTGTTAAGATATAAAATCATAATTATCCTAGAGATTATTGTGTTCACATGATGCAAGTGTATAAATACCAACATAATGTGTAGAATCCTAGAATATGTACATTAGATGAAAAAAATAAGTATGAGAAATTTCTTTCTTCTTACATACATCATAACAATTCTTAAAAAAGTTGGCAATCGGTTCATCAAAATGCCAAAATTCCGTAACGGAACATTAAGCTGCAATTTTTTTAAACTTCCTAAGAACATGGTTTTCTTAAGGAAAAGGCTTTCATAAGTATGATTTTGGTCGTTGGTAGAGGTGGCAACTGGGCAGTATTCTGGTTGTCTGATCAAGTGAGTATTCTAGTTGGGCTAGGTTAGCTTCATTTGGTTTTTTATGTGATCAAATTGGGTTTTATCAGTTCATTTATTCAGAGTTTACTGGTAATATTATTGACTTGTTAAAGTCTAAGATTGATGGGTGATATTTTTAAATTGCTTAAGGTCGAGTTATAATTGGTTTATGTCGTTTTTGTTATACAGTCAATCTGATTCATAATAATAAATGATACGATTTAAGTTGAATCTACTGGGTTCTGGTAACTTGGGTCTAGCCTTGCCAACTCTTATGTTTAGTTCACCATTTGTACTTCTTAGGATATGATGTGGTTCCTTACTGCATCTTTTTCGGATGATGTGTATCACAGCATGCAAAGTTCCTCCCTCACTATAGTTCCTATGAACTCTAGGCATGAAGCTGTGAGAACTTGAAAATATCAGTGTGGATAACTTGCTAGCTGTAACTAAGTTTATAAGTTATTCCCGGCCTTTATCAGTTAATTATATACTGTCAATTCAAGGACTCAGAAGGAGGATTAAGCCAACTTCATAATGGAAAAACTAGAGAATTGATTTAATTTTGTAGCATCCCTAGTATTTTTTTTTTGATATAACATGTACAGATGTACATCATTAAAGAAGTTCTAGTTCCTGTCTGATCTTATTACTTCTTGTTATTTTTAAATAAATCTGAAGTGCAATTCAGATATTTTTTAACCAACTCTTCATGATATAGATACCCACAACTCGACCCAAATCACCCAAGCTGGGTAGGAGGAAGAGCTCACCCCCCGCAGAAGCTGACACTGATCTTAGCGAAAACCATCCAAAAGTTGGACCAGATTCGGGCGGGAAAGTCTCCCAAAACAAGGCAGCTAAAACAACTTTTGTTGCCCAGCCCCAGAAGCCCCAAAGGAAGTCCCTTCCCAGGCTACCTTCCCAGAAGACACCCCTTACCAAAACCACAGTTAAGGCATTGCCTTCTACCAAAGACTCAACCAACAGTGCATCACTGCCTACCCAGATGGAACCCGAAGCTGGGGCTGCTGAGCTGGGCGAAACAGAGAGAGCTACTGAAACTGGGCAAGTGGTTCATGTTGAAGAAAGTCAAGCCATGCCTGCTATAGAGCAGGAACCGGCTACAGTAGAGCAGTGAACAGAGAAGGCATCAGATTTTCATAATCCCATATTTTGACAGCAGGAAAGTTGAAGGCCGAAGGTTTTGACTCGAGGAAGGAGTTTGGATGCTTACATCAAGTTGTGAAGAAGCTATTTCAGGTGTGGCTTTTCTTTGAAGGTATCAAACATCAATTTGTCCATAGAATTTCACAAGGTTTTATCTTTTCATGCTTTTGAGGATCTGGCGTTATGTGGTCAATAGGATTATCTTGTATTATTTTCATTTGCTGCTTCCCTTATCTTGTCTTTGTTACAGTCTTGTCAGCATTTACCCTTTTGATGGTCTGTCATTGAAAATGTGTAGCGGGTGGATTGTGAGATGTGCTTTCGAGTTTCATTATCATTAAAACTATAGGAATGTGATTACTTAGATGGCGAAAATAAATAGCTTTGCTAATTTTGTTATTTCTCTGTTAACATGTCCATCACTTTCAGCTGATAAACATGAATCCATGATATCCACTTCTGGTTTTAAAAAACATACGGAGTAATATTTAGATTCGTGTACAAAAGATGACATGACACGACACGAGTTTTTATCCTTGATAATCAAGTTATTTCTCTGTTAACTTGTCTGGTTTTCAAATACAATTGTAAGAACCTATTTTGCCTATTTGGCATTGGTTTCGGTAAATTCTTGATAATCAAGTTGTATATAATTCAAGAAAAACTTGTCTGGTTTTCAAATACAATTGTAAGAGCCTATTTTGCCTAATTGGCATTGGCTTCCGTCAATATGGTTGTAGAATTGGAACTTCACACTATCTTCATAAATTTATATATATTACAAAAATCTACTTTCACCTCAAAATATATATAAGAACTAAAAACAAAACTTCATAATAAAACATATCTTGTCATCTGTAGATCAAACAAATTAAACCAAACATCCCATCAGAATTTGGAAACAGAAGGGCACTTTCTGAGATGTGCAAAATATCAACATTCAAACATCCACAATAAACAAAATACTATTCCACTTCTTAAAATTGCAGTTACTTCACTACAAGCGTACACATCACTGCAAAAGCACAGTTCATAAGCAAATTTGATGCCTGCAAAACAAAGGCTCTGGGTGGAAGAAAAACCCTCAACAGGTATGAAAAACAACCAACCTCTCCACCAGAAGGTGGCGAAGAGGAAGAGTTGTGGTGGCAGAGCTTGTTGAACAGCCACCCTGCCACAGCCCAGAGCCCCGCCCTTCATTTAGACACCAGACTCAACAAACTGACGGAAGCAACAACGACAACAACTCGACCCAACAAAAGGCCAAGCTAAAACACCATGAACAAAAAAGTCTAGGCCCTAATACCAGACCGAACCCGGTTAGGATGCTATTCTCAGGATCTCCAGCTAATAATTGAGCCACCCCATAGAGAACAGGCTTCCTTTGCTGAAGGAATACCTGCAAAAAAGAAGGGGAAGGCGGTTTCTCAGCTGGAAGTCTCCTGGAAAAAAGAAGCCGGGTTTTGCTGATGTAGAGGGGAAGACCGAAGAGAAGACCCATGTAACCGATGGACCCAAAAAGGAACGACTAGACACACCGATGTTAGCTATGCACGTATGTTTCAGAGGGTTTGCTTGATTATGAAAGTATGTCACAACTCCACAGCCTCTCTGAAAGCATGTCCACCACACTGCTACTGATACTGTGGCAGTTCTTCAGATTCAAACCCACGAGATTCAGGCCGAGTTTTGCCAAGAAAGGTAGGCACTTGTCTGATAGCAAAGTGCAGCCCGACAGAGAGAGGATGCGCAAGCTCAGGAGCTGCTTTGACCGGCCCAGAGCTGAGACGCCAAAGTCACTGATTGCGCACCTTGAGACGTCAAGGTCGTTAAGCAGAAGGCAGTCATCTGCAATGGCCACCAAGCTGGCATCAGTGATCTTCCCACAACCCTCAAGGTTGAGGAGCTCGAGGGTCCCACCGTGCATCTTGGTCAAGGTCAGGATCGCCTTATCAGTCAAATTCACACACCCGCCAAGCTTGACTTTGACCAGACCCGCATCAGAGCTTTCAATCAATGGAGTCATACCATCATCTGAGATCCCAACAAGTCCACTCAGATCAAGAAACTGTAGCCTGGAGCACAGTGTCGATAACAAAGCCAAGTTCACGTCACCAAACAAAGGGCAGTTGCGGATTGTTAGGGAACGGATGGAGCTGTGAGCAGACTCTGGGAGGGTCACCCCAATGGGCACGTCCTTTATACCGAAGCAGTTGGAGACCGAGACAGCCTTCAACAGAGCACCACAGTTGAGAAGGAGACCAAAGAATCCGACTTGGGTGATCCTGTGGCATTCATCTAGTTGCAGGCTCTCGAGTGATCCAGCTGCTCTGGCAAAAGAAACCAACCCATTGTCTGACAGGAACGCGCACTTGCGTAGGCAAAATGTTTTCAGGTTCGGACAACCTTTTCCCATGGAGTCAAGACCAAGATCTGTGACATTGCAAGATTCAATGGCAAGGGTCTTGAGCTTTTGCAAACCATGGCCATTTCCCATGCACCAAAACCCCCTCTCACTCACATTTTGTAGGCCGGATAAGACGAGATCAGTGACTGCTCGGCAGTAATGTCCAACAACAGCGAGAGACACATCTGAGATGCCGAGTCCCTGAAGCTTCACCTTTGCAAGGACGTTGGAAGAAGACGACAAAAGGCTTGCAATCCCTTGATCTCCAACAAGAGGGCAATCCTTGATTGAAACAGACTTCAAGTTGAGGCAGAACTTCCCAACTGCTTGTAAACCGTCATTCCCGACATTCTGGCAGGAGTGGATAATCAGAGAGGTCAGGTTAGGAGAACTCATTGCAATTGCAGCCAAGGCCTTGTCGGTAACCAGCGGGCACTGAGACAAATCAAGCTTCTCCAGCTTGTTGCATCCCTTAGCAATCTCAATTAGACCTTCATCCCCAACAGATGGAACATTCCACAAAGAGAGAACCCTTAGAGAAGGGCAGCAGCGAGAAATAGACCTCAAGCCAAGGCTTGTCACACCACACTCAGGATTGCTTCCCCTAATGATCAGCTTACCAAGGCCTCCACGAGAAGCCGTCCCAACTGCAATAGCAGCTAATCTAACATCAGTGGCTTTCTTCCCTTCCAAGCACCTGGTGAGAAACCCATCTTCCTTTACTGGGTCAGATCCGTTTTTGCTCAATTCGTTAACCTCAACGCTGCTCAGAAGCATGAGCCAGCGCTTGGAAACGCAGGCACATGCACTCCTTTCTTCGTCTCCAGGCAAATGCTTAAAGATCTCAAAGAGGCACTCATCAGGAAGAGCATCAATGGAGGTGGGTTTTGTCAGCTCAAATCTCTCTTCGAAAGGAAGAATGGGAGCACTGATCCGAGCCCTTTTGCGAGGATTGTACACTTCGACATGGTGGCTAAGGGGCAAAAAGTGGTCAACTTCCTTGAGGTAGGAGTCCCCATTGTAGAGATCCTTGCCACCTGAAAACCCAAACCAAAAACCCAATTAGTACAGAGTACAGATTTCTTGAGAAACTAGGACATATTTGCCAAAGAAATTTATTAACATATCCACATACAGAAGAGTAAATCTGACCTACAAATGAGAAAAATAAATAGATTCTACCAAAAAATATCATTTTGATTTCCAATTTAACCAATCTACAATACAACTACCAGCTTCATTAATATACAAATCACATTAAAAATCAGAAAACTAGCAAAAATTCACCAACAAAATTTCTATTCCTCTAGAATTTTCCAAAATTTCTGTATTCATCTCATTGAATGCCTATGTAGTTTAAAGATCCATCAGATCAAGCAATTAAATCAAAGAATTCTATCAGCTAGAGAACTCCATAAGATCTTCCTAATCTGACAAGATCAGCAAACGAACCTAAAGGGAAACAGCAAAATCCACAAATCCTAAACTTTAAAACCCTAGATTCTAAATTTAAACACAAAACGCAATAAAAAGAAAAACGAACCCAAAAAATGAGCAAATCAATTGCGCTGAATAATTTATTAGGGTAAAAGGAATCTAAGCTCACCAGTGTATCCGAATAGCTGAGACATGTCCAAATCTGAGCAAAAACCTCAAAGAGGCAAAAATTGGAGTGGCTTGAGACAGAAAATCCACAACAACCTAGATCCAAACTGGCAAGAACAAGTACGATCAAAACAAGAGCAAGGCTTTGAGATTGAGGAGATTCTTCAAAATTCATGAATAGCGAGAGAGTGGAGATTGAGATAACCCTATCAAGATAGGGCAAAAATAAAACAGGAAAGATATGCAGAAGGAGAGAAAGGGGGGAGAATGAGATGAATGGTGTTGGCTTGGCTTCAATGTATATCAAGGTAGGAGGATCTTGGAGGTGGTGGGGTCTAATATATTAAAATAATTATTTGCACATGAATTGAATTTGGTGCATGCAAATTGCAGGTGCAATGAACCTGATACCAATACCATTAACCACAACGATTATACAGGAGAGAGAATTGGAAAGTGGATTTAAAACTTAAGGGGGTTTGTTTGATAAAGAGTAATTATTGTTTATAAGGTGTTTTTGTTTAAAAAATAGTTTTAAAATTTTAAAACTTTTAAAATATAGAAATTGGTACAATGTTGGGAAAAACAGTTTTTTATTTATAAAATATTGGCCAAAGAAATTAGACAGCAAGACAAGATTTTATAGAAATTAGACAGCAAGAAATTGCTTACGTTTTAATTCTATAAAATCTTGTCTTGCTGTCTAATTAAAACGTAAGCAACGTACGGATCTGACCGGTCATATTGCTGTTATACATTAATGTTGATTAGCTTGTATTTACGGAAGGTTCATGAACTGAGTGTTCCAAAGAGTACTGTGCTTAGTATTATTGAATTGGATAACTTTTAAGTGGTGACCCATACCCTATATTCTTTATTTTTTTTTTGAAAAATTATCAAATATAATATAGAGCAATTATCAAAAATGTCAACTTTTGTGAACATAATAACATATAGGCCATATAATCTTAATTTCAAATCACCAGAAATAATTACAAATAATCCAACCATATAGTCATAACTCATAAGTCAAAAATACTATAGACAACTTTTTTAATTGAAATTTCGGCTAATTCGATAATATGTATTTGAAGATGTTTTTATAGCTGGACGTGAATAGGTCATTTTTTTAATAAATTTTTCTCATTTCTTTTGGGTTTTTAATTGAAATTTCGTCTAATTCGATAACATGTGTTCGGAGATCTTTTCATATCTGAACGTGATGAAGCGGAGAAGCTGGGTTTGATTTCATAATCTAAAACGATAAATCGGAGGTAATACACGTGGAAGGATCTCGATGTGGTCACAACAATATCCTTATGATAGAAGTTTTGGCTTTAAACACAATATTATCACTGCTAAACAATTAAACCTTACAAATATTCAAATTGAAGGAGACCAATATTTGCCTTATTAATTCCATCAAAAGCGTCTGGGATTGTTCTTCGGAAATTGAAATGGTGGTTGCGGATATCATTATCAATCTCCATTTTTTTCAAGAAATCCATTTTAGACATATATTTCAAGAGGTAAATCGTTCTGTTGATAAAATTGTTAAACTCAGTTTTTCATCACATATGTTTAATTTAAATCTTGATCCATGTCTACTCATATAAAATAGATCTGTCTAATTTTTTCATCATCGAAAAAAAATGGGCGTAATGAGGTCATTTTTTAATAATTTTTACTTATTTCTTTTGGGTGATAAACTCTATATTCTTTTTTACATTGTACCTTTTATGAATATAGTTCAATCTTATAAGCAAATTAAGTAATTAACCTTAATGTTACCGTGATATTTAGCGTAGGATTGACCCGCTCATTTACAAGCAAATTCATATCTTATAAATTATTCGGACTTAAATATCTGAAAAAGTAGTCGAACCACTATGTGATCGGTGTCTTTAGTAGTCATTGTTTAGCAAACATATCAGACCTAATTAAAAATTTGTCAATTAGTTTATCTAATGTACTTTATATTAACTTCTCTAGAGTTATTGACTATAATATAAGATAATAGTTTATTATGCAATAATTCAATGGTTAACCGTATAAATATAAGGCTACAAACAATGAAAATGCTAAATCAAATAAATCTTTTTTTTTTGAAAACCAAATAAATCTGTTAGATTATAAGAAGAAAAAATCCAATGACGTGTTATAAGGATTTGTAATTTATAAACTATTTTTCAAAATGAAAAAAATGAACTTTGTAAAATAATTTGAAAATTGTTATAAACTAAGATCAAGGGAGAGAGTTGAGAGGAGAGAAGAGAGTAAAGGGAAAGTAAACTTGTGTTTATTAGGCTTCCAATAAGAGTCTTATATAGGGTTTACAATACTTGAGGAATAAGTCAACTCTAGGGTTTAGAGAAGCCTATCTTATGTACATCCATAAATATAATATTATAACACTCCCCCTTGAATGTACATCATTAACTGTCTCGTTAAAAACCTTGTCTGGAAAAACCCAATGGGATAAAAACCAAGACTAATGGAAAAAGAGTGCAGTTGTAATTATCCCCCTCAATTTAACATTGCTTGACTGAATCAGCTGAACTTGTCCTCCTTTCGACTCAAAGCTCATGAGTTTAGATAGATATCGTCAACATGTAGGTGATATTGAGTGCGGAGTGATGTATGACCTTCATATATCTCCATTTGTCTTCGTGCACATAAATCTTGGTTCTTCGAGAACTTGCATGTACAATCCTGTATAAAAAATATAAATACAAAGCAATACAGATAACCATCTCCAAATAATGATTTACATATGTAATTGGTCCAAAACATATCACTTTTGATACACAAAATCAAACTTTGCTTGAATCGCCATTCTCAGCTCTACCAATCATCATTGTCGACGTATTTTCATTTGATCAAGAATCATTTACCTTCTCGTATGTCACTTCTGGTGCAAGTACTTATTCAAACAGCATCATTAAGGACAAGCGCATTTCGAGTCCTTCCGAAATGGATTGTAACAAACATTTCGTACTTGTCCTTTAAAATCCTTACTTATGATTTGTAATATGAGATACGATTTTCTTGAAGAACTTATCTCAAAAAAAACGTCTGTCACGTGTCAATAATTAACAGCTTGTTAAGTTGCAATATATCATTCATCTTCAGGAAAATTAAGCTTCAGATATAGTCTAAAGTCTCCCATGCTTCTGGCATAATTAAGACTCCCTTGTAGTGGATTGGTCTGGAGTTACTACAAAAACCTCCAAATGAGCTAGGCATTTCAGTTGGTATATGTGACTCCGTCACTTTCTTGACTTTTAGTAAATGCAATTTATAG
Organism: Rheum nobile; assembly: GCA_027886185.1. NCBI lineage: Eukaryota > Viridiplantae > Streptophyta > Magnoliopsida > Caryophyllales > Polygonaceae > Rheum > Rheum nobile. Next base: position 1,620,095 of record WOAB01000167.1, read on the forward strand.
CATCCTAGCTATATCATTATGTATACGATCCATTGAACTTCTAGTTCATGTTCATTTAACCAAGGATATAAAATTATCGAGAATTTGCATTCCTTGCAATCTCTTATACATATTAGTCTCATTTTCCACTCCCCCTAAAGTTGGGATTTTATCTCTTCAAAATGACAATCTTGATACCGAGCGATCACCCAATATAAGCTCTAGGTATTCAATAATCTATAGGGACTCCTACCCTCGTAGAATCCCAACTTTCCTTGTGACATTAATTTAGTTCATTTAGGGTGAGAATTGGACGTACACCGCATATCTATATACTTTCAGTTCTCTTCTGGAGATAAGTTTCAATTAGGGGAATATATCATGGTCAGTCAAACTTAAATTCTCAACATTCAAATTTTATAAGACCCCTTATGATCAACGATTCTTCTAGATCGTTTCATGTATTAGCTTTAACCCAGCTATGATTGATGACCATATAAATAACGATTGTACTATGTCATTCTATTAAATAGTGTGAGCTACCCGATGCTCGACCGTTACACTACTTGATTGATTTATTTATTTCACTTTATGTTTCGTGTGACCAATGTGTTGAGGCATCTATCAACATCATAAAATATATGAAAAATTAACATTGGTCCATATGACGGTGTTATTAGTCCTCATATGTATTCTTGAATATGTCAAGAAACATGAAGACTATGCATTTACTCTTTACATAATCAACATTGTTACCAAGAAAACAAGTCGTGTATTTACGATCACTCTAAGATAGGGACTCCATGTCCTAGGATCCACCGATCCTTTAGTAGGTGTCCAAGTGAGTTTTCCTATGATCCTGCACATTATTGTTTCACTTGGGTGATCGAATCCATTTTTGCCACAAAAAAAATATTTTTCCATCAACTAACTTCTGGTTAGAAATATTATATGATTCAATGGGTTGTCGTATGTACCTCGTGTGTAAATTTTCCTGGAAAAATTTAGATAGATATTCGATATTGTCCTTATTCATGAATTCTGCATGATAACCAATTTGTCGAATAATTTTTCAAGTAATCAACAAGTTTGTCCTAAACTCGTAAACATAGAGTGTTACTCATTTTAATATATTGTTCTTTCCTATAACAATATAGATCTCTTCTGGAGTCATGAATGAGATGCTCTTTCTAACCCTTATATTTCACACTTGGTTTTTGCCATTTTGCAGGATAAAGAAATTTCTGGTTTATCAAAATTGTATAAGTAATAATGACATTATCGACAATAGTTCCCACCATTGAAATTTCCATATGGGTGATCCTTTAACATTTGGGATATCATCAACTCAAAATTAGATAAATCATTACCTTGATTTCTAACTTTCAAATAAAAATAGATGCCTTAAAATATGTACTACTACCATAGTACAAAATTGACATATCATGAAACTCTTCGGGAATATATAGTGATCTCTAAATTGTCAAAATATTGAGTCTTAATACTCTCATAGAGTTGTTGATGGTATGGTATAACCATTAGTTTAGCACAATTTCACAGAAATTCCAAGTGCTAATTCTTATCCCAAATTCGTTTAGCTAAATGAATTTTAACACTTAAACCACGTGTTAAATTGTTTCTTCTGGAAACCCTTAAAAATTTGGCGTTGCAATCATAGAAACTATTCCAATTTTTTTTAAGAACTAAAACACTAGGAAAAGAAGATAAATCCATCATTCTTTCATTTCGATGAATCATGTCACTTCAGGGACAATATCTTTTTTTTATGTGTACATCCACTCCCAAGGATGAATTTATTATTTTACTATAAATACATAAAATATGTAAAAGTAAACGTAATTAATGAAACAAAAAAAATAAAAGAATAACACAAACAACATTACTTAAATAAAGGGGATCATTGTCAACTTCGAGTGACAAGAAATTAAACACCAAATTTATTTGACCATTTTATAACCTACTACAAGAGGTTATTTCTAATATATCAATTTATTATCTGCTTCAGGAGATGATATTTTATATAATTACTCACTACAAGGAGTAATATGGTTTATTATTTCATCTACTTCGGGAGATTTTTGGATTTGTCTATACCTTGACAAATATATTATGTGTGCATCCACTTCAGGGAATGTCAATTATCAAATTAATATAAGAACTATATAAAAGAATGCATAAATTATAATCCACATTGAAATAAACAAACTAATATATGACATGAATAAGTTAATTTGAGTCTTTTATTTCTATCCACTTATAGTAATAATATACGTCACTACGAGGACGTCATTTGACTCACAATGTATATCCACTTCAAGGGATAAAGTAAAGTTACAAAATAATGTCTCTTCAGGGATAAAAAATTATCGTTTCAAGGATTTAAAGATCCAGGACTAAAGATTATCGCTTCAGGGACTAAAATTTATCGTTTCAGGGATTTAAAGATCTGAGACTAAATAATTATCGCTTCAGGGACTAAAGATTATCGCTTTAAGGATTGAGATTTATCGCTTCAGGGATTGAGATTTATCGCTTCAGGGATTTAAAGATTCGAGACTAAAGATTATCGCTTCATGGATTGAAGTTTATCGCTTCAGGATTGAAGTTTATCGCTTCAGGGATTGAAAATTATCGTTTCAGGGACGGTATATTATGATATATATGCCATAAGCAATACATTACTGTAATCAAGATAATTAACAATGAAAATAAAATAAAATCGTTTCCTACTAACTTCACGGAAGTATCTATCTCCTGGTTTGAAGATTTAGTACCTTCAAAAGAAAGAAATCAGTACCAGTAATACATATTCACAACAAACAAATCGGTACATATAATATATATATAATATGTAAAAGCAAAGAAAATTAATCTGCAAGAAGGGGAAATAGCGTATACCAAATATTGATTCAAATGGAAAACATAGACCGCGCTGCCGTGCAACACGCATATGAACGAGAGGAATAATTAGCAATAGATAGGCAAAGCATAGAAAACAAACAAAAAAAAAGTGCATAGACGAACGATGACATCTACGAAGCAGAGACAAAAATTAAACAAGAGCGGACGGGAGATGCAACAACGAGTTTCTTCAGAGCGGCTGCAACAACGAGTCTAATATTAGAGCAATTCATGCTGATAACGTGTTATAAATTAAGAGAAAGGGAGAAAGTTGAGAGAAGAGAAGAGAGTAAAGAGAGAATAAACTTGTGTTTATTAGGCTTTCAATAAAAACCTTATATAGAATTTACAATGTTTGGAGAATAAGTCAACTCTAGAATTTAGAAAATCATATCTTATATACATCCATAAATATAATATTATAACAAAAATTCTTATTAAATCGGTTAACTTATTGACACTGGCCAACTACCAAGAGGCTAGGGACGGCTGCCTCCGCTATCCCTCAAATTCCGTCGTATTTTAGATTCAACCTCTCTTAAATATTAAAATTTAGTGATATAAACATAAAAGTGTGAGAAAATTCTAAGAAAATTGACTTATTAATTATTGTGTAGGAATTTGTATAAAAAATATTAATAAATTATGACTTTAATCTTTACGCTATAGCGTCTCTTGACTAACATACTCCCACCGTCAAATTACATGTCTTTCTAGTCATAAAATTTTGTCTAGAAATAGTTATTTTTTAAGCTATTTTGATTAATTTTTTTTCAACTTAATCCATAATTATTAATGTGGTTTATTCATCCAAAAAATTGTATAATTACTTTTAAACAATTTAATATGAGTAAATTAGACTAGTTTTTAATTTCTTAAATATTGTGTTAAACTCTAAAAAGACATGTAATATTAGACGGAAAAAATATATGTTATATATGGTGCATTTCGATTAAATGTCATTTTGAGATCCTTATTATGGTGGCATGACAACTGGAATAACTGAAAAACAACTTAGAATTCACTAGTGTAATACCCGTGCCTTGCACGGAATTGTTTATTTTTTCTTATATTTATAAAAAATAGTATATTTTAATTATTGATGAATTAATGTTTCAATATATATTTGATTTGTTATTTAAATTAAAAATGACTAATCGAATAAACAAATTAAAGATATAAAAAATTACATTATATAACGAGATACAGAACTCTCCATAACTTTATTAATAATAAAAATTGGCTAAGTAGTCTTAGAAACAGGGATAGCCACACCCCTTTACATCAATACTACTAAAACGATCAAACATAATACAAATGTTCATCTAACACTAATACATGAAAATGAAATGCTAAACATAAAATATGGCACGATGTTTGAAATTGCTACAAATTATCAAAAACTTCATTGTATACTACATTGGTTATAGTACTATATCTCTTCTTGTCTTTATCGCAAATCAGTATCTTCAAACCTTTCTTGCTAGTCACCCTTGATGAAGCAACATAAAACTGACCATGATTGAAAATAGGACGTGAAAGATACAAACCGACATTTGCAAGAAATTGAAGTGTCTGACGGTGACATGATCATGCGAGAAATAGGGTTGATCATCGGTCCAAACCCGGTCCGGACCGAACCGACCTGGACCGGACCGAAACCCGAAAGTCCAAATATGATGGACCGGAACCTGGACCGAAACCCGGACCGAAAATATCCGGTCCGGACCGGTCCTATTTGGATCGGGTTTGGACCAGTTTATATTCTAGTTAAATTTAAATATAATTTAATCAATTTTAAACATGAAAAAAACCCTCAAATCTAAATATAACTTATTCTTAAATATAATTTACCTTAAATCCTAAACCATAAATCCTAAACCTCAAATGTAAAAAAATCTCAAACCCCTTAAAATTTTAGGGTTTTTTAAAAACATTGGACCGGACCGGACCCGGATTTCTGAAAATCTTTGGACCGGAGACCGGACCGGTTAGAGCCGGTTCGGTCCGGACTGATTCGGTCCGGTCTAGTCCAAAATTCCGGTCCAGCCCGATTTTTGCTCAACCCTAGCGAGAAATCAAAATCGTATGTCCAATTAATATTGTTGCCTGAAATAATTCTCCCTTGTATGACATGACTGCCAAGCTATGTGATTTAATGTAGTGTTATAAAAATAAATAGAGACTTTATAGAATAACAATCACTAACCATTTGAAATGTCGATCAAGGGAATACGTTCACTAACTGAAGAATTTGGACCAACTCCAAGAATAGAACCTGCATATTTAGTATTTATATTAAATTTCATATTTCAATTCATCGAATACAAATGTCAAAGAACTAAATGCAATTTATTAACCTGATCGATTTGAATTTGTCCATTGTCGTTTCTCTCTAATAACAGGCAATTTCAACGTTATGTTATGTCGGGTTAATTCGTCCATAACAAAATCACCCTACAAATCTAAAATATATTCAAAGTAAAATAAATTAATCTACATACTACTAATGTTTTTGTCCTAATATTATAAAAATACATAAACATATGTAACTAATTAATATAAGTAATCAAAAAAATTACAAAAGATCCATTGTAAATATTTAATTTAGTATTATAAAAATATAATCTAAATTTATATTTATAACTACTAAATGTATATTACGTTAATATTGAATGCAACTTTGAATAGTTTTAATCGGCTTATAGGCCCAACTTTAAATTGATTATCCACCTTCGCTCACAACATACAATATGTTTTAGTAAATATTATATATATAGATTAAAATTAATTAATTATAGGGAATATTGGGCCATTACATAATTAGTAATACTAATGAGCTTTATAAACTGTAATTTAATAGTAAGTATTAAAAAAGAACAATAGAATATCGAAAGAGAGGTGACACTCTCTATTACTTTATTTATATTAAAAAATAGCTAAATAGTTATGAAACCGGAATAGCCACATCCAATATTAAAATATAGATAATGATAAACCGTAAAAATATGTCTTAAGTCAAAACAGCAAAATTAATGAAACAAAAGATTTACAACATTGCTCTACAAATGTTGAGATTTGCAGCATATTTGAGATTTGCAAGCATTGTTCTTATTGAAGTCTTTCTTTGGGGTAAATTCTGGTCATACTAATTTTTGGGATTAATTATGGGATTTGCAATATTGTTCTTATCAATGTGTTGCTTTGTTGTGTAGGTTGAACAATCATTATCAGGATTCAATTGCTATGCTTAATAGGTTTTTGTGATTATTGATTGTTTTGGTGAAAATTGATAGTGCCGTAATCAAATATGAAAGTTGTGTAATACTATTACTTAATTTTGGTAATTATTGATTGTTTTGGTGAAAACTAATTGTGTCGTAATCAAATATGAAACTTGTGTAATATTATTACTTAGTTTTGGTAATTATTGATTGTCATTTATAAATAAGGTAGGTATATGTGTATATATATATTAATTAGGAAAGTAGACTATAGTTGGTATATAATTTTTAGTTTTAGTTGTTTTATTGAAAAAAATATAAAAATTATGGTGATGACATGTGACAAAATCAATATGATAATGACATATGATATAATCAGCCTTTACATTTAGTAGTTATATAGTAGATTTTGATCTGTTCATTAATCAAATGTGGAGTATACGTATATGAATCAACGAAAAATTCACCTATATATTTGATCGACTGTCTGTCACGTTAATTAATAGCAATCATTTTTATTGAGTGTCTTTTTCGTGGTTGAGATTTACATAGTATACAGGTTCACCGATAGTTCATCAACCACCAATAGTTTGCATTATTATCATATTTTCCCACGATATTTAAAAAAAAAAAAAAAAACTGAAACTGGACCAAATAGGCATTTTCTAAGAAGTTCGTACAAATGTATGATAAACACTTCTGTAGGAACTTTCCGTATGAATCAACTACTAACATTCATTTTGTGTTATTTAAGAATTTACACAACATCTTAATTGTTACTTCCATCATCCGAAGATGATTATACTTTGAGAGTGCGGTTCCGGTGCGGAACACTCTTCCCGTGCGGACGTGCGGACATGTACTATAGGGTCTTATTTGTACACTTTTGGGCCTTATTTGTGCACTTTTGCAAAAAAAATTGAAAAATGCTTGGAAAAAAAATTGAAAAAGAAATTTTTTTTATTTTTTTTTTAAAAAAAGTGCACAAATAAGACGTTAAAGTGCACAAATAAGACCCAAAAGTGCATGCTCCGCACGTCCGCACGGGAAGAGTGCTCCGTATATGATCCAAACTCTATACTTTGATATTATAAAAATCAACTCTTCATTTTTTTTAATATTCCTTTCTTGCATCTGAAAACCGGCCCGATTGAGAAGCAAAAAAGGTACTTATGAAACATCATATTTGGGTTATGTGTGTATAGTAGTAATATAATACAGCATAGAGTACGTGATTAATTATTTTTCCAATGAATGTAGACAGAATTAAGAATGTAAGTG